>BPTQ01000002.1:130200715-130221257 GCA_019973895.1 Chrysanthemum seticuspe
CTCATAGTGCGGGGGTTGGTTGAGGAAATTAGTTGTTTCATTGTAGGGATTTTGGTCATAGACAAACCCGTTTCCCGGATTCACAATGCCACAACCGGGGCAATTTCCACCATTTTGAGGTCCCCCACACCATTCACAACCAAATTGGTGAGGATGAGACATAGAAAGAATCAAATGGATAGAGGGTAAAAGAAATGTAGAATCCAAAGATGCGAGCGAGAGGGTAAAGATGGATATTTTTGGATTTTTGAAAAACATTTGTAAAAACAAAGAATGAAAATATTTTTGGGTTTTCTGATAACTTTACAAAAAACTTTTTACAAAAGATGGGGTATGTGCAAGAATGGATCTGAAAAAGGCTAAACACACGCTAAAGCCTCCCCGGCAGCGGCGCCAAAATTTTGATCTGGTCCGAACCGTCAAGTCTAATCACACAAGCTGGCCACTTGTGAATGGCCAACCGTAACAGACTTAAAACAGCTTAGGCACAAATACAGTGAAGTCCAGGAGAATACAGTGGATTCCCAGGTCGTTAAGTCCCACGGAGACTCAATGGTGTGCAAACACTTGATCAGACGATAGGATGATCACTAATGATAGTGATCAGAAAGGATTTGGATTGAATATTACACTACTGAAAAAGTTATAAAATAAAGCGACTTAAATACAAATTAAGAAAATTAAAAAGATAAAATATATTAAATAAACGCTATCACTATTTTTACAATGATGTTTTTATGATTTTATAAAATAAAATAACTTAAATAAACTATATTAACTAAAACGTAAACTCAAATTATCTAAAAACTAGATTTAAAATGAAAACGTACGTTATTTATAAAAATTACGCTGGAGCGCAAGACAAAACGTAAAATTTATGAAATAAAAGTCCTACAAGTGTAAAAACAATTTTATTACGTACTATATGACAAAAGAAAATTTTAGGAAAAAGCCGGGTATTTTTTCGACTCTTAAATTATTTATTACGAATTAAATACTATATAACACTAATTAAATTATTAAAAATACTAAAACAATCTAAAAAAATCTGAAAAATTCATGAAAACTACTTTTTGATAAAACTTACCTAAGAAAAATATCAAATTTGTAAAAACAGTTTAGATAAGCAGTAAAATAAGCAAAAAAGAGTTTTAAGCTAAAATAAAGAAAACTAGGATAAAAGATTAACTAGTGCAAAATAAAACAATAAAGACCCAAGGGCATAGATGGTTTCTGTGTGGTGTGTTGGAGCGTGGGAAAGCTGGGCTGGAGGTCTTGGGTTCGAATCCCACCTCCGGCCTTTTTGGCAATTATATTTTCTTTTGGGTTTTTAAACTCTAGAATTCAAAAGCCTTAAAGAAGTTAATGATGCTGGTTTATAACAAAAAGGTTCAATAGAGCAGATGGACTTGGGTCTGTTGTGTTGCGTTGCTGTTGTGGGAGGACTGACCTGGGTTCGAATCCCAGGCAGTACCTTTTTTTTGAACTATTTTTTTTGATGTTTATCTTACAAACTTATTAAGCACAAGGAAATAAGCAACTTTTAAAACTACAACTTTTTACAAAAACCTCTAATAAGCACTAAATAAGCCTAAAAATCTCAACAGTGGTGTAAGAAATGGAAATAAGCATAAGATTAAGCTAGTAAGGCTAATAAGCTACTCAATAAGCATAAGTGCAATGGAAATAAGTTAAGCTACTGATTATAAGCTAGAATAAAAACTGAATGAGCAATATAACTTGAACATAAGCACAAAATAAGCCAAAACAAGCACTGTTGGCACATGACACTTTTCAGAAAAGGGTAGTCAAAAGAAGCTATGAATTAAGCACTCTAGAAGCAGATTAAGATTGAACTAATATTTTTCTAATTTTTTTAAGCGACTAAACTTTAATATCCCAAAAGGATTTAAGCTAAATCTTAATATTAAGTACACAATAAAATTCTAAAGTTTATTCAAAAACGGGTATTTAGAAATTTCGACTTTTTATAAAATGAACTAGTTTGACTTTTATGAACTTTTGATGATCCTAAATGATCTAATTTGATGAATTAAGCTAATATAAGACTAATTTATGGTAGATAAACAACTTTTAAAGCTTAAATGATGATTATGCATTCTAAAATTCTAACAGTTAATGAGTAACTTGATTCTAACAATGATTTTGACTTTTTATGAGACAAGGACTAAATTTTATGACTTCAATGAGTTATTAGGGACTATATTAACACAGAACAACAACAAATATCAACTCAAATGACTTCTATCACAGATTAACATGCAGTTCCAAACACACCTTAATGAAACAGTTTTGAGACTTTTAACACTGAAACAAGTTTTTATACTAAGAAATCTATGTATTAACTTAAATTATCTATAATGAGACAGCATTGAACTGGAATTAACAAGCTTTAGAACATATAAACTAAAAATACAAATTTATGAGAAATCTCTTACAAAATAAGTCTAAGCACCAAACTGAGAACTTGAGATCAAATAACCACTCCTATATGCTTACCACTAAGCTCTAAACCAGAATCAATCCAATAACCAACATTCTTCAGCTTTTGATCTTCATTTCCACAGATTTTTTATTTTTAACTAATTTTTTTGGTATTTTTGGAAATTTTTCTTTTTAACTGTAAACTTACTTTCTTTTGGTTTCTAAAAGCTTATAAGAGCTTTTTAAGAGTTTATATGAGCTTTTGAGTTCAAGACAACAACCATTAACAACTTTTGCAAATTATGAGAATTTAATCATGAAATTGACATAAACTGAATTTATGAAAACAAACTGAAATTGATACTGAAATTAAGTTCTTAATACACTGAAATAAGATTACAAAACACTTTGAAAGCTTAAACTTGAAAATGGAAAACTTAAAAACTTAAAACGACATAAGCTAAAACTAAATTACTCTAACTGCCTTTTTTCCTTGCTTCTCTTTCTTCCTTTTATATGCAAAAGTCCTCCCCTATGACTTCTGAGCAAATCCCACTTTCATTTGTAGCCATAGGATCAGTTGAAGACATTTTGGCCATTGATGGCATTTTTGGTGGGAAAGTGGTTTATCATAGGTGGTGGGTGTTTGAGTGCAAGGGGGAAACATTTAATGCTTTTTGTTTTGTGTTGAGGAGGAGGGGACATGGAGGAGTGAAGTTTGAGCTGGAATGATGGGAGGTTGAGTGAGCAGACATGGTGGTTGAAGGAAGAAGAAAAAGGAGAGGGAAATGGGGGGTTGGGTTTTTGACCAGAGGTTGACTGGCCTAATAATACAAAAGGGGGGGTCCAAATTGACAGGGTCCAATAGGTATGGCAGGGTCACAAAGGTATTTGATAGGGTCCAAAGGGTATTAATAAGGAAGGACCAATGTTGTAAATTCTGAAATTAAAGGGACCATGGCTGCCAATTAAGCAAAGTTGTTCCAAGGGCTAAAAGTGACAATCTTGAAAAGTACAAGGACCAAACTTGACATTTTCCAATTTCCAAGGACCATTTTTGTCATTTTTCAAAGTTGAAGGACCTTTTCCGCCATTTGACCAAAGATTCATTCAAGGACCGTTTTTGATAATTTAAAATATTTCAGGGACTTGGAATGATATTTTCCTTTATTTTGATATACCAGGGACTGGATTTGACAACTTTTGAAATCTGGGGGACTAAAACTGCCAATTTTGCAAACTTGAATCATTTTTCATCTGATTTTGATATTTTTGCATTTAAAACACATAAAACACTGATTTGTGATATTTTGATCATTTTGATGTGTTTCTGAGTGTTTTCAGATGATTTTGCAGTCTAGATAGTATAAAAATGATGAGTATTTAGACACTCATCAATCCCCCACACTGAGATATTGCTAGTCCCTAGCAATGATTTAGAACTTTAATGGATTTTAAAAACTCTTTACCAAAAGCCATTACTTCTGGAGTAGCCAAATGTTTCAGTTCAAGTAAGAACTTTGGTACACTGATAACCAAATGATTTTGAGCAAATCATAAGCTGTAAACGGATTTGATTTGTCTTTACCAGAAGCCGTACCCTTCTGGACTAGCCAACTCTTAGATAAATTATCAGAATTATCTTTGGTGAGCTGAATACCAATTATGGATTTTCCACTGCCTTTATTACAAGCCATAAACTTGCGGGCTAGCCAACTCTTCACTTTTTAGGATATGGTGAGCTGAATACCATACAATTTTTGTCAAATTGCAAGCCGTAAACGGATTTGATATATCTTTACCAAGAGCCGTTTGCTCCTGGATTAGCCAATCCTTTTGTCTTACAGACAAGGCGGACTGATAACCAAGCTGAGTAAGTGTAGAACACTTACTCCAAAAAAAAAAAATTGGCCAAAAACGGGGGAATTGGGTAGATAATATATGAAATTCGCGAGAATTCCCCCCCACACTTAGAAATGAATATTGCCCTCAATATTCAAAGTACCGGCGGTTATGCCGAAACAAAGAACGTAAAAGGGAAATACTACGGCCATTATTTTAAAAGGATTTTTTTTTTTTTTTTTTAGAGATATATATATATATATATATAACATGTGGGGCATCACCCCCACACTTAGGTGGTAGAAAGGGGTAAGAAGTCAGAAATATGGGTGAAAACCGATATAGTGTGTGCTACTGTTTTTGATTTCCGAGTCGCTAGCTTGACTCGACCCCGAATTCATTGGTTCATGGGGAAGTAAGTGGAAGAGATAATCTCCATCGGACTTTCATTCAAGATGTTTGGACAAACATTTGAAGCACGTGAAAGTTCCACACCGATGAGATATACATAGAACCGGCTCAAAAATGATAATTGAAAATGCCGGGATCAAAAATAGTGTCCTCATTCCCGAAGGAGTGAAGAAGAGAGGAAGTCACCGAGTAGGTGAAGAAAAGAAGGAAAATCATGATAACAATCATGACTAGATCTTCTTCCTCGGGATTAAGTGCAGTTGCACTTATTTGGATTTTATTGGTTGAGCTCTTTGGGTTGGAAGGCATCTCGGGGAGGGTGGGAAGATTTGTCATAACTATGCAAATTGAGATTCTCTCCCCCCGATCATGATCTTTGCCATCCAAGCAATCATACTCCAGCGGAGATATGATATGAGTGAGTTCACTGGAGAACTCCTCATGAAGAGTATACGGAGGTGGGACATGTGCGGTACTTTGTGGGCTATAAATATGCACCTCGTCCATTATAGTCTCCGTGTCAGACTCATCACTATCAAAGATTGGATTAACTAAATTTAGAGTAAATTCAGAATCGAATTCGAATAAGGGATTAGTGATAGTCGTATTAATTGTTGTGGAAACAACATGGTCAACATCCTCTTCTAAGTTGACGATCTCGGAATGAGGAAGTAATGCATCAATAAATTCTATGTCTTTAGAATATAAAGAATCGGCATCACTATAATCACTGTCAAAATCTGAGAAAGTCTCAACAAGATCATTTGTAAGAGGAGAAGACACATCACACTCATGGTCAAGAATTCCCTCAGACTCACTTGGGATCGGGATATAGTTCTCAACATTAGACGATTCCGTTTCCGGAATAGTGCTGAGATGCTTATCCCCCATGGTGAGAGAGTCTTTGGGATCAAAAAATTTCAAAGAAATAGGATCATCGACCTCTTCCAAAAGGAATTCACTTCTCTCAACCGGCGTGAGTGAAGGGGAAGAGTCGGAAATGAAAGGCTCAGAAACGGGAGTGGGATTGCCACTCGGAGTCGTAGATTCCTCATCAAAATCATCGTCGTCGTCGTCATCATAGTCGTACACGAGAGGTTTCCAATATTGAGAACTTACTCTAGCTGCTTGTTCTTCAGCATACGTTTTCTGACGAGACTCTTCTTTAACCAATTCTTTTAAATCTTTGAGTATATCTAGACAATTTTCGAGAAGTTCATGAGGAATTTGCAGAGGTTGTGTTTGAATCGTTTGGTACTGTGGAGGTTGGTCATGATAAGAGTAGTCATAATTGTTACAAGGATTATGCTCATAGACAAGCGTGTTCCCTGTTTGACACTCAAAACTCGGGTGAGGACCTCCACAGTACTCACAAGAATATGTCTCCATCTCATAGTGCGGGGGTTGGTTGAGGAAATTAGTTGTTTCATTGTAGGGATTTTGGTCATAGACAAACCCGTTTCCCGGATTCACAATGCCACAACCGGGGCAATTTCCACCATTTTGAGGTCCCCCACACCATTCACAACCAAATTGGTGAGGATGAGACATAGAAAGAATCAAATGGATAGAGGGTAAAAGAAATGTAGAATCCAAAGATGCGAGCGAGAGGGTAAAGATGGATATTTTTGGATTTTTGAAAAACATTTGTAAAAACAAAGAATGAAAATATTTTTGGGTTTTCTGATAACTTTACAAAAAACTTTTTACAAAAGATGGGGTATGTGCAAGAATGGATCTGAAAAAGGCTAAACACACGCTAAAGCCTCCCCGGCAGCGGCGCCAAAATTTTGATCTGGTCCGAACCGTCAAGTCTAATCACACAAGCTGGCCACTTGTGAATGGCCAACCGTAACAGACTTAAAACAGCTTAGGCACAAATACAATGAAGTCCAGGAGAATACAGTGGATTCCCAGGTCGTTAAGTCCCACGGAGACTCAATGGTGTGCAAACACTTGATCAGACGATAGGATGATCACTAATGATAGTGATCAGAAAGGATTTGGATTGAATATTACACTACTGAAAAAGTTATAAAAGAAAGCGACTTAAATACAAATTAAGAAAATTAAAAAGATAAAATATATTAAATAAACGCTATCACTATTTTTACAATGATGTTTTTATGATTTTATAAAATAAAATAACTTAAATAAACTATATTAACTAAAACGTAAACTCAAATTATCTAAAAACTAGATTTAAAATGAAAACGTACGTTATTTATAAAAATTACGCTGGAGCGCAAGACAAAACATAAAATTTATGAAATAAAAGTCCTACAAGTGTAAAAACAATTTTTTTACGTACTATATGACAAAAGAAAATTTTAGGAAAAAGCCGGGTATTTTTTCGACTCTTAAATTATTTATTACGAATTAAATACTATATAACACTAATTAAATTATTAAAAATACTAAAACAATCTAAAAAAATCTGAAAAATTCATGAAAACTACTTTTTGATAAAACTTACCTAAGAAAAATATCAAATTTGTAAAAACAGTTTAGATAAGCAGTAAAATAAGCAAAAAAGAGTTTTAAGCTAAAATAAAGAAAACTAGGATAAAAGATTAACTAGTGCAAAATAAAACAATAAAGACCCAAGGGCATAGATGGTTTCTGTGTGGTGTGTTGGAGCGTGGGAAAGCTGGGCTGGAGGTCTTGGGTTCGAATCCCACCTCCGGCCTTTTTGGCAATTATATTTTCTTTTGGGTTTTTAAACTCTAGAATTCAAAAGCCTTAAAGAAGTTAATGATGCTGGTTTATAACAAAAAGGTTCAATAGAGCAGATGGACTTGGGTCTGTTGTGTTGCGTTGCTGTTGTGGGAGGACTGACCTGGGTTCGAATCCCAGGCAGTACCTTTTTTTTGAACTATTTTTTTTTTTTGATTTTTATCTTACAAACTTATTAAGCACAAGGAAATAAGCAACTTTTAAAACTACAACTTTTTACAAAAACCTCTAATAAGCACTAAATAAGCCTAAAAATCTCAACAGTGGTGTAAGAAATGGAAATAAGCATAAGATTAAGCTAGTAAGGCTAATAAGCTACTCAATAAGCATAAGTGCAATGGAAATAAGTTAAGCTACTGATTATAAGCTAGAATAAAAACTGAATGAGCAATATAACTTGAACATAAGCACAAAATAAGCCAAAACAAGCACTGTTGGCACGTGACACTTTTCAGAAAAGGGTAGTCAAAAGAAGCTATGAATTAAGCACTCTAGAAGCTGATTAAGATTGAACTAATATTTTTCTAATTTTTTTAAGCGACTAAACTTTAATATCCCAAAAGGATTTAAGCTAAATCTTAATATTAAGTACACAATAAAATTCTAAAGTTTATTCAAAAACGGGTATTTAGAAATTTCGACTTTTTATAAAATGAACTAGTTTGACTTTTATGAACTTTTGATGATCCTAAATGATCTAATTTGATGAATTAAGCTAATATAAGACTAATTTATGGTAGATAAACAACTTTTAAAGCTTAAATGATGATTATGCATTCTAAAATTCTAACAGTTAATGAGTAACTTGATTCTAACAATGATTTTGACTTTTTATGAGACAAGGACTAAATTTTATGACTTCAATGAGTTATTAGGGACTATATTAACACAGAACAACAACAAATATCAACTCAAATGACTTCTATCACAGATTAACATGCAGTTCCAAACACTACTTAATGAAACAGTTTTGAGACTTTTAACACTGAAACAAGTTTTTATACTAAGAAATCTATGTATTAACTTAAATTATCTATAATGAGACAGCATTGAACTGGAATTAACAAGCTTTAGAACATATAAACTAAAAATGCAAATTTATGAGAAATCTCTTACAAAATAAGTCTAAGCACCAAACTGAGAACTTGAGATCAAATAACCACTCCTATATGCTTACCACTAAGCTCTAAACCAGAATCAATCCAATAACCAACATTCTTCAGCTTTTGATCTTCATTTCCACAGATTTTTTATTTTTAACTAATTTTTTTGGTGTTTTTGGAAATTTTTCTTTTTAACTGTAAACTTACTTTCTTTTGGTTTCTAAAAGCTTATAAGAGCTTTTTAAGAGTTTATATGAGCTTTTGAGTTCAAGACAACAACCATTAACAACTTTTGCAAATTATGAGAATTTAATCATGAAATTGACATAAACTGAATTTATGAAAACAAACTGAAATTGATACTGAAATTAAGTTCTTAATATACTGAAATAAGATTACAAAACACTTTGAAAGCTTAAACTTGAAAATGGAAAACTTAAAAACTTAAAACGACATAAGCTAAAACTAAATTACTCTTTCTTCCTTTTATATGCAAAAGTCCTCCCCTATGACTTCTGAGCAAATCCCACTTTCATTTGTAGCCATAGGATCAGTTGAAGACATTTTGGCCATTGATGGCATTTTTGGCGGGAAAGTGGTTTATCATAGGTGGTGGGTGTTTGAGTGCAAGGGGGGAAACATTTAATGCTTTTTGTTTTGTGTTGAGGAGGAGGGGACATGGATGAGTGAAGTTTGAGCTGGAATGATGGGAGGTTGAGTGAGCAGACATGGTGGTTGAAGGAAGAAGAAAAAGGAGAGGGAAATGGGGGGTTGGGTTTTTGACCAGAGGTTGACTGGCCTAATAATACAAAAGGGGGGGGTCCAAATTGACAGGGTCCAATAGGTATGGCAGGGTCACAAAGGTATTTGATAGGGTCCAAAGGGTATTAATAAGGAAGGACCAATGTTGTAAATTCTGAAATTAAAGGGACCATGGCTGCCAATTAAGCAAAGTTGTTCCAAGGGCTAAAAGTGACAATCTTGAAAAGTACAAGGACCAAACTTGACATTTTCCAATTTCCAAGGACCATTTTTGTCATTTTTCAAAGTTGAAGGACCTTTGCCGCCATTTGACCAAAGATTCATTCAAGGACCATTTTTGATAATTTAAAATATTTCAGGGACTTTGAATGATATTTTCCTTTATTTTGATATACCAGGGACTGGATTTGACAACTTTTGAAATCTGGGGGACTAAAACTGCCAATTTTGCAAACTTGAATCATTTTTCATCTGATTTTGATATTTTTGCATTTAAAACACATAAAACACTGATTTGTGATATTTTGATCATTTTGATGTGTTTCTGAGTGTTTTCAGATGATTTTGCAGTCTAGATAGTATAAAAATGATGAGTATTTAGACACTCATCACAAGCCATCTTTTCACTCCTCTAAATACAACTTAGTTCCTGAGATAGCTCAGTGAGCTCTAAGAGTTGTGCTCAGACTTAGCCTGAGCTTAGAGAGGAGTCACCCAACTTTGTCATTTCAATCCCAAGTACTATTCCGCAAGTACTTGGGTAACGTATTCTTTGTTGATTCATTTCTAATAAGAATATGATGTTGAAAATTACTTAGTGCGTTTTCTTATGTTAATTTCAGTCATAGTTCACTAATAACTTATTTTTTATATTTAAACTGTTTTAAAAGATAGTGAACGGGGAACAACACTTATTTTGAAAATGATGTCTCGGATGGTTTCGGGTTCATCAAGAGGAGTATGGTACATTGGTTTAGAATCAAGTGCAAGGTTTTGAGTGTTAATTGCCCAATCTTGAGAGTACATACAAATTCATTCACAAGGAATGCGAAGAATTTTAGCAAAGGTGTTGAGGGGAGAGTGAAGTTTCGTTTATAGATGATGAAAGCGATTGAAATGCTATCATCGGCGTTTCGAATGATCCTAATGCTTTTATAAAACTCAAAGATGAAGACCGGACAAATTTGTTCATCAATGTCAAGAAGACAATCAAAATTGATTGCCGAGAAGACTTGACGAATGTCGGTATCCTCAAGGAAACATTCCTTGATTACACAACCTTCATGGATAAGTCATTTTCTGAGCTTTTTGAAGACCTTGCGGTCGGTTTATGAGAGTTCCTCATTTCGATAGTAATGAGTAAGGTAATGGGCGGTATCATGATGATCTTGTTGAGTGGCTTTAGGCATGGTTGGTCCTAGAAACACAAATTTTCCAATTAGGCAAAATTAGTTGAGATGGGTTTATGGTTTTGGTTTGTATTAACAATGTTGTAAGCACGATGTGATCTTAATTATGTTAAAAGCTCCTTTTCATGATTAATTTTGAAAAACCTAATTAAAGTAATTGATTAGAGATTTGTGAAACCATAAACCCTTGGATGAGGATAATGAAAATTAGAACAAGTTAGTGTAATTACTTACAATGATGTTCTAGAGAGGAATACTTGAGAGTATGGAATCCAATGAAGATGAAATCAGTGGTTTAGTCGTTTTTGTGTTATGTGGGTAGAGGGAAAAGAAACAATCAGTGGTGTTTTGAAAGCGTATAGCTGAGTTCTGTTCCACGGTTCCCCCGGATCCTTTATATTTGGGATCCGGCTAGTACAACTAGGGGGATCCGGCTATTGTGGACAGAAAAAGGTTTGTTTGGCATTATTTTTGTAGTAGGCTTATAAACTAGCTTACTAAAAAATAGTTTGGAGGTATCAGATGAAAGATTGTTTTTGGACGACGGGTTTTGATGAATAACATATCGAGGGTTCTTATGTGACGACGACGTTAGTTTGACGAATCAAAAGGAATATTATTCCCGATGATGAATAAGACGGAAAAGTAACAAAAGAGACTTTTAAGGATGCTAGTAATTATTAAACAAAGAGAACTATGAAATGAATAAACTCATGTAACCTATCTAATGAAAAGTAAAACATACCTCTATGCTTCTTGGTTTGGTATAATACCAAAAATACTTCATGAGCTTTAAAAGTAATCCTTTGTACTTGGTGTAAGTAAGTTGTGGTTACTTTTAGACCATTCCTTGAATGTTGAATTCATTATTCTTTGAATAGAAATGAAGTTTTTGGAGAGATCCTTTGCTAAATATTCTTTTTAAGAAAAGAAGTATTTAGATAGATTCTTCATGATCTTCTTGGTGACTCCAAATCCAAGTATGGATAATGCTTAAAAAGGAAAATGTTAGAACATTCTATCATTGTCCAACAATAAACATTATAATGATTTTAAAAAAAATCCTTCTTTGTAGTTTTCAAACATACACGGATCGTATCAAGTTTTTTAAAGTACAACATACTCTAAGAAACTTGGTAACGAAGCTCTGATACCAATTGTGGAAAACTAGAAGGGGGGGTTGAATAGTTTTACCAATTTAAAACTTCTTTTTAAATATTTAGATCGACTTATGTCAATCTATTTGGTTGTTTATGTTGGACGTTTGATAGATAGATATATAAACGTGTATTGAAAGAGAAAGAGTAAGAAGCACATCACCATGACACAAGTATTTATAGTTGTTCGGCTACAAGGACACCTTCCTTGCCCTACTCCACTCCCTGAGTCACCTACTCGAGAGTTCGTAAACACTACACCAATCTCCTTATGGCGGAGAAGCCTTCACAACGTCGCTTACACATTTTTCTGGTGCAAAGCTAAATACCTAGTTCTTTCACACCAAGGCGAACCACACCTAACACAACATCGCCTACCCTTTATACGGTGCTAGGCTAACCACCGAGTTCTTTCATTCCAAGGAGAACTAATCCTATCACAACGTCGCCTACCCTTTATTAGGTAGTAGGCTAAGCACCTAGTTCCATTACTATTGAGGAACTACTACCCATCACAACACAACACCTAATCTTCAAGGAGATCCACTCCTTGTTACAACACCATCAAGGATATCACCATCCTTGGAAATAGAAAAATACTTATATGTATAACGATGCACCTCATCGATTATACGACCTAGGAATTCTTCCCTAATGCCACTTGATTTGATTCTTAGGCATCCTTCACTAATGACTTTGACACAACGCTTGGCACCTTTCACTAATGCCTTTGTCTTGACACCTTTAGCATTCTTCACTAATGCTTTTGACACGGACGTTTAGCACCTTTCATTAATGCTTTCGTCTTGACTATTTCGAAATTCTTCACTAATGCCTTTAACACAACATCTATGGAGGAAGAAAGAACTATCAACAAGAGAACCTCAGTTGTCATGATGATGACGAAGCATGGCAACTCATGGACTTGAGCTTGCTCGACTTCAAGAAGTGGTGATCTCGCCTTTAAGAGGAACCTAGAGAATCACACAAAAAACAAAAGACAAACTACATAGATCTCTTGGATCTGAGGTTAGAGAGATATAATACTTGGAGAAAGTATATGTGAAAGTGGAGAGTAGAAAGAAAGAAATGATTATCTATTTATAGAGGAAATTTTCTACTGTTCCCCGGATCCCACGGATCCCTCCCACAAGGGATTCGTCTAGCACAAAGCTAGGGATCCGTGGGACGCTCCTCTTTGCCCATGGATATTTTTGGTTATGGGTCATGGTTCATGGGTTATGGGTTGATCCATGGGTTTCTTTCTAGATACAATGTATCTCTAGAATACATTGAACTTGGCTAAGTGGTTTGGACAAAACCATGGGTTATGGGTCAATACCATTTGTTAGTTTTTACCCATTTCGTATATACATGTTTTTACCCATTTTGGTATACACTTAGTTAAGTATATTAGCCCAATATGTAAACACTATTTGTTGTACATATATATCTCTAAAACATAAAATCACTTATACTTGTTTTAGTGTTTTATGTGAAAACATAAGTGTGTTAGGAAACTATTGAATCAAACTATTTAAGTATTTTATTTGTTTCGTTAAAATGATTTTACGTTTGTTATCGACAAAACATTAGAAGATCGTAAAATATAAATAATCGTTTTTACAGCTTATTTGTATTAACAATGTCTAAAGCTGTGGATTATACATCTAAGTCAGAGACTGAAGAGGAGATTGAAGAAAATAAGAAAAGGTTAATGGTTCTCACTAAATTGTCAAAAGAAATAGAACAACAGGTTAGTGGTACCATATCTCTTACAAGTCATCATCAGATAATTTCTTATATATTTGAGCTTAATATGAATGGAGGATACTGGGAGTTTGAAAGAGTTAATGGTGAGAGTTTTGGTTGTATCAAATTTTCACAAATGCTTTACTATTTGGAAAGAGATGATAGGATGGCTATTTGGATTCTTGTTCATGTTCTTGGATTCTTGTTCATGTTCTTTGTTCTGTAGCTCGTAGTCTTTGATTCATTATTTTTGCATGTTTGGATAATCTGAGTGGAGGTCTTTAACTGATCCACGTGATACTGAGTTTTGAGCCAGCTTTGAGATCATCAGCCACAGTAAATCTCTGACTTATCCATTGTGGTGTTGGTATTATGTGATGTTGTGACATTTGGACCGACATGCTCACATTCTGGATCATGATATATTGTTATCAGAGTAGCGGAAGCTTTTCGTTGATTCATGATATTGGCAGCAGCGTAGTAGAAGCATGGAGTGATAATATCAGAGTCATTGATGCACTAAACATGATTTCTTTGGAAATGAATGTGTTGTGTGAGCATGCGACTATGAATTGACCGCTTCATTCTGATCAGCTGCAAATGTCGGGTGTTCCTGCATAAAACAGTTAGCAATAAAGCGCACAAGAGTGTCTGTTAGGAATTGGAAATTCCATAAGTAACGAGTCAGTCACCCCAAATGTTATCTAGCCTAAGTTAGCTCGTAGACTTGTCGTTATGTATGTTATTAAGTAGTTTATTAGTTAGTTTAGTGCAACACCGTGGAGGAAGGATGGGTCTTCACCCATTGTATACCTGGTCCACAGGCCGTCAGGAGGTCGTTTAGTTTGTAACCTATAAATACCCTCTACCATGCATGGTAGAGGGTTGGATGTTCATTTTGGAATCTAATATTCCACAAGTTTCTCTTTCTAAAACATCCCACTTTCTCTCTCTAGAAATCATCTATACGCCTATGTGTGTTTGTGTTATGATGTGTATATGAAATCCAATATGTTACAAATGGTATCAAGAGCCATGGTTTGATCATCTCTTACATATCTTTGGATTTCTAGTGACTTTTAGGTGGTTTTAGAGTTTGAAAAAGTTTAGTGGTTTTTGCATCATTTGGATCATTTCTAGTGTTAAAGTTTGAATCTTGGGTGTAGTTTTGTGTTTAGAATCATTGTATGTGCTTGGGTTTTGATTTGGTAACCTTGAATCATCGTGGTTGGGTTGTTTTTGGATTGAAAAGTGGTGTTTTTGTGTTTTTCTAGCTAGCGACTTGAGCTACGGATAAGTTCTCTTGGTAGCAACTTGCTTTGTATTTTGGTAGCGAGTTGTAGTTGAAGGTCTTAGCGAGTTGAGCTACCGACTTGTCTATTGAGACAAGCCGACAAACAGTACACTTAGTGGATTCTCCACTACGGGTAGCGACTTGGTGAAAGTTAGCGACTTGTACCTAAGTTTGTTAGCGACTTGGTGTTAGCGATTTGGTGCTTAGCGAGTTGCTCTTTAGCGACTTAACAACTTAGCGACTTGGTGCTTAGCGACTTGCTGTCAAAATTTTGCTAGCGACTTGGTGCTTAGCGACTTGACTGTGTCTTAGCAACTTGGTATTATAGCGACTTGGTACTTAGTGACTTTGTTCAAGGTTACTTAGCGACTTGGTTGATTCTTGTCTGTAATACGGTTTTCTCTTGATTTAGTAAAATCCCGTGAAAGAATCTATTTCCCGGTTTAATCATAGAGCTATAAAATCCCGTTTAATCTGTAAACATGTCTACCAACGTACCTACAATCATCTCCACTGTAGCTGAGGTCATTCATGCAGAAGATACTAGTCAACCCACAATGTCTTACATCACTGATCCTTTAATCACCAAAGTACTTGCACTCTATGATACCTCACAGAATAATGAAATAGGCTGCTACCCAGAATGCTCTACAATGAATGATTCAGCATCTTATAATGAAAACAATTCTGATGAGTCACTCTTAATATTGAAAAATGATGCAAAGCAAATGGAATGCAACATTGAGCCCTCTCAACTACTTCATCAGCATCTCAAACTACTTCTATCTACAACTATGGATCGAACAAGCAGTGTTATCCTTCGTCAGGACTTTCCCACTCTGACAAGAAATGTGTTACGCAACTTAGAACAACTGAGGTTTCAAATTACCAAAGAAAAGTTCTCAACTAATAAATCTAATGCAGCTCTTCAAGTAATCCTCAATCAATTTCAGCCACTTATCAGGGGGGAATATTCCTCAGATTTTGATGATCACATGACTGGAATCTCATTCAAGAAACACACTGGAATGGAAATTCATGAGTTCAGAAACACCTTTATTCAACTTATGGGTAATGTGGAAATATACATTAAGGAAGCTGCTAAAGAGAATGACAAGCTGAATGAATTGAATGGGTGTCAAGTGATGCTATGAGAAGATTGTGATAGGTTATGCAATAGATCAGTTGAACCAATGAATGATACCGAATGCAGAAGTTCAGTTGCAATAAAAAAGGATGAAGACAACTGTACTGATCTCAAAGACTCAGAGTCAGAAAAGGTTTCATGTGATGAGGTACACTTAACTAATCAGAGTAATTCATATGTTAATGTACCTGATTCTAATTCTGAACATAATACTATGAAATCGATCTTGGTTGAGCCTGAATCTAAAACTATTAAAGCTAATGACATGATTGAAAAAATGGTATATGATGAACTTTCAAACAAATACTCAATTCTTGAAAAACATTGTATTTCATTGGAAATTGAAATACAACAAAAGGATGAAAGCTTTTATGCAAACAAATCTTGCATTAATCAGGAATTTCCATAATTTCGAGAATTATTTGAAATTAATCAATTAAAAACCCAGATTCTGGACAAAGATTCAACCATATGCAATCTGAAATTACTTCTCTCAGATGTGCAGAAGCATGATTGTCATGAGATGAGTGATACACTTGAATCTAGAAATGCTGAACTAGCTCTATATGTGTCCAACATATTAAGAGAAAATGAGTCATTAAGGAAAAACTTAGAGGAGACCAATTCCAAGTTGATCAATCAATCTAACATCTTGTTGAAAGACATTGATGACCTCAAAGCCCAAATTCAGGATAAGAGCTTCAATATTGTTGCCTTAAAAAATGAGCTTAGGAAATCTATTGGAAATAGGGTGAACACTAAGTTTGCAAAACCATCAACTTTGGGAAAGTCAACTGTTCAGAACCACTCTAAACATACAGTAGTTAAGCAGCCTAATATCTTTAGAACTGAAAGAGTTAAACCATCGAAATCTAGGCTTGCCTCCCAAGTTAATGAGAATGTTGTTTTGACAAAACCAGTCACTTCATTTCTTCGTTCCGATATGATGAATCTCAAACCCCAGGTTAATGTTCAAAGCTCAAAGTTCAAAAATACTAGAAGTATGACTAGTTCTCATAAGAAACATCAATTGGCTGATCAATCCCCTAAGAAAAATACTAATCACAAAAGGACCGATAGTCAAAACAGGGAAGTGCACACATACAAATCTACAAGTAGCCGCTTCAAATGGATTCCCACTGGCAGATTATTTAAGTTTACAGGATCCAAATGGACTTACATACCTAGATCTTGCCTTAAGTGGATGCCTACATGAAAACTCTTCAAGTATATTGAGCCTAAAGGGATCTCTAACAATGATGCGTCTATATTAAACTGTGATACATCCAATAGTGAGATTACTCATGTCACTAACCCATCCATTTGCAATTCTACATGTGCTTCTAGTACAATGTGCTCTCAGTCTTTTTCAGGTACAATGCTCAATTCAATCAGAAATTCATGACTTGGTTTCCATCAGAAATGAATATAGCTCACTCAGGAGCTATAGCATGCCAGAATTGATGTACCTCGTACTTTGACTCCTTTTTCATCTTGAATCAGGACTCGTTCTTATATATCTGTGTACAAATCAAGTTAAAAAAAATTCCTTTGTTTTAATACTTTACAAATACATTCTATACACTTTGGTTTAATACCTTTTAAATATTTCATTCTTTTAAATTCATAATTTTGTCATTTTCCTCAAACTAATAAAGGATATATTCTTTGTTATCGATAACATCTACGGTCCTAGAAATGTCATTCAATAATGATACGGGATCATAGATGAAGTTCGAACAACTGATATATTCTTATCTTATAACATGTGGGTTGAAGTCAATCAATGTTCTCTAGTAACATTGATTGAGGGGGAGAATTTTTCAAGATATCTTGTTTATATCTGCGCTGGTTATGTTTTGTGCTCAAATGCAGGTTGTTAGTTTGCTTATCCATTATGTTAGTTTGCTTATCTTATTATGTTATCTCTTTATGCTATCTGTGTTAGCTTGCTATCTGATAAGTTCATATAACTAATGAGTCTGTAATACATAATGTGATAAGATTTCAACTTGCTTTGTAAAGTCTTAGCAACATTGTTTGGTATTAGATACTTGCTTTGTAAAGTCATAGCGAGTTGCTAACCACTCACAAAACTACAGGGACTGAATGTGTCAAATTAGTTATCTTGCTTAAACCCTTCACCTTAACCTAGCGACTTGCCGTTTTATTTCTTAGAAAACTTTAAATCAACTATTTTTCTTCTTTCTTTCTTCTCTCTCGAGGTTCTTCGTAGCGACTTGCTTGTGGTATGGCAATCTTGACTTGTTTCTTGTCCCCAAATATGATGAATATATGCATTTCCTAACTCCTTTCTCCTTAACAGATCCCACGGAACTTGACCCTCATCTCTTGATTACCTCGTATAGGTTTGTCGTTGGATTTGTTGAATGAAAATAATTGTGATACATGTGTCAATGGATTAAGGGCTGTTTGGATGCACTAGGGTTGTTGTAATTCTCATGAATATATGTATTAATAAATTTGTGAACGTCTTCTTTGTGATTCGAGTTGGGTTGTGTTTCTGAAATCGTTTGTGTATACGGATTAACTGAATGGATTGGGTTGTGTTTAAAAAAAAAATGATCTGATTATGTTGAATGGTTTGCGACGTTATTAGAATGATATGATTGAGTTCTTGGTGGCGTGTTATCTGCAGTGATAATGTTCTTGGTAGCGAGTTAGTGTACAAATTCATCGTGGCGAGTTGTTACTTTTAAGTGCGTTCAAGTTAGCGACTTAATTAACCAATTTGTAGCGACTTAGCAGTATTACTGTTGATGGCGACTTGTCATTACAAGTTAGCGACTTAGTAATTGTAGCGACTTAGTGAACTGATTTGTAGCGACTTGGCTGTGTTACTGTTGATGGCGACTTGTCTTTACAAGTTAGCGACATAGTATGTTTTCATGTAGCGACTTAGCCTTGTTTAGCGACTTGTCCATTTATGATTAGCGACTTAATTGGTTTATTTTTCATACTGTGACTAGGGTTATAAAAATATTTTAAGACAACTTGCTAGGATAATCTCATGCTTACAATCTTGATTCAGGATTTCCTGTAGCAACTTGTAGTGACAACTTACTCTTTGTGACCTGCTATAACATTTCTGTTTGAGCAAGTTGTACTTGGATTCCCTTGTGGCAACTCAATATTACAACTTGTTTCATACAAACTGTTATATCATTTCTTCATTTGTATCTTGTTTCATGACATTACTTCTTAGAAAATGTGCTTTTTAACTTTTTAATTCCAAGACAACTCGTCTCGTGAAAACTGTATCAAATGGAGTCTTTAACCTTAAAATCTCGCTTATGCCACTCAATCTATCTCAATATACTTATGGGAACCCTGTCTGAGCTTCTAAGTTTGTGTGTTTATGACATATGGGTGTATTCAATGTTGTCTAACTAACCATTTATAATCTAACAGGTTCCCAATCATTGTTGTTGGTTGTATTTATCTTCAGATCTTCAATGGCAAACACAACCTCAGCTGAGAACATTACCTCTTCTGCACCACCCAATGTCCTCTCAGATGAAGAAATCCTTCCTAAAATTCAATGGGCAGAAATTGGAAAAAGTAATTGTTATGTGGACTTACAAAAGTTGCAACAAAATCCTATCCTCAAAGTGTCTATTGATATCCTCAAAAACACAAACTTCTTCGGTGCACTAACAAAGCAATGCACAATTCCCTCCATTTACATACAACAATTCTGGAACACCCTTGAATGGAACAAAATCACAGCTAAATATTCCTGCAAACTGGATAATAGGGAATTTGAGATAAATTCTGACATTCTTAGCAAGGCTCTAGGAATCACTCCCTGCAACCCTAACATACGATCTGAACCTCCACCTAGTGTTGACGATCTAATAGTCTTTCTAATTGGTTTGGGGTACCAGACTAGCATTACAAGGGCTTCTGACATCATCACCGGACACATGTATCAACCCTGGAGAGCAATGACAACAGTTCTCAACTTGTGCTTATCTGGCAAAACATCAGGGTTTGATAAAGTGAGAATTCCCATCTTGCAAATCCTATGGGGTATCGTCAATGGTGTGAATGTGAATGTCTCAGAACGTATCTGGGAAGAATTTTCGCCGTCAATGAACACATTCATTTCTAATAGAACAAACTTTCAGAATAAAGCTCAGGGACGAAAGAAACTGAACAAACTTGTGATTCCTAGCATCAGATTTTCAAAGCTTGTTATCCAGTACCTGCAACAGACTCACAACTTCAAACCTAGGATTGAATCAGAACTACATAATGCTGAGGATGAATTTGTTCTGGGCAATCTCAAATATATTCCCAGTGGAGCGAATATAGAAATCTTTGGACTACTGATTCCTGACTCTCTTCTCACTGAAGATATTAAGAAGATGGATAATTTCAAACTGTTCAAGAAAAGGGCTTCCAGATCCAGTGATGAAGTTGATGTCTCTCCCACTCAACCACAACCCAAAGCTGCTAAG
>BPTQ01000002.1:130231415-130256220 GCA_019973895.1 Chrysanthemum seticuspe
CATTAACTGTTTAGCCAAATGTAGCCTGAATTGCATTACATATGTATCCTTTTGATTGAGCAAAAATTCCAGGCAAAGAGGGCTTTGCAGGCAAATCCGGGAGTTTTTGGAACTAATTTTAGGACTGTCGAATGATTGCGACACTTATCACAAAAGTCGTGCAAAAACTGAGTTTCAAGCCAATTGGTATTGAGTGAGCAAAATTCAGTCAAAAAGTTCAAGAAATATAGGTGCGCTTCCATTAATTCACATGATTATATAAAAATTTGAAACCTCTAAAGTGTCTTTCAAATTCCGGTGACAAACCAGTCAATTTTTAGACCTGACGTACACGTAAAAGGCCTTTTACCATCAAAAATTTAGCATTGAACTTTTGGTGCATAGAAAAAGCAATATTGAGGCAAAATCAGGCAAGTTTTCCGGTGCAAGTGCCTTTTGAACGGACTAAAACGGAGTTATAACGAAAAAGATACGTGGTTTTCAAGTTACGATTTAAAAACTACCATTTTCCGGAAAATGCACATGCAGTCCAGATTTTTAACTGACCAAACAGTGGCCTTAAACTTTCTGTGAAATCTCCAAAGTTTAAAAATATATTAGTACACTTAATTACCTTCGCGTGGATATAAAGAACTTGAAAAACTGACTTAAAACGAGTGAGTTATGGTTAACCGAACTTTGAGTCAAAAACGTGCTGAAAACACTATTCACAGCGTTAGTAAGCTGTCAGGATTTTAATCAAGGTTTTTGAGGGCCTAAACGGACGTTTCGGGAGAAACGGACCTTAAAAACGAGTTAGTTTTCCTATGTATACATTACGTTAAGTCCGATGTAAACCGATTTGTCAATTACTAAAACCGTTACGTAGTTTTAACTACATTTTCACCATTAGCTCAAAAGTAATTATTTTTGACATGGAACCGTCACACATTCAAGCAACAATATTTTTATAACTAGTTTTCGAGTAACATATTGGGTGATACGTTTTCAAATCATGCATTCACAACAACATATCATAACTCGAGTCATAACATTCATTTTAGGTCGCGGATAGTTTCCGAGCCTCACTTTCGTGCACTTCATTTTGTTAGCATATCAATCACACCAGGTGAGTTCATACCCCGCTTTTACTTGTTTAAATTCCTATAAACTATTTGGGGCGAGATACATGCTTTTTTATCAAAACATTTAAACGCTATTGCCAAACAACATTACTTATATTTTAGACTTGGTGCGTGTAGTGACTAGACTTAAACAAACATCCCAACATTTATATGTTGGAAGGCCATTTATTTGGATACAGCCCAACGTGAGTCGTTGGAGGAACATCCCAATATTTATATGTTGGAAGGCCATTTTTATGGATACAGCCCAACGTGAGTCGTTGGAGGAACATCCCAACACGAGTTGTTGGAAGACCCTTGTGGTGATATTTATACTTTTAACTACCTTAATGCGTATATTCATGATTGTCATTCTATTTTAGGCAATGGGTTGTGAACACACAGGTTGCAAGTTTTGTATGGGCGGAACTTGGAACTGAGTGGATTTACAATGCCTTTGCTGTGTGAACATTTCTCAAAGTATTTCAAATCATTTTGTTACAAACTTATGAACTCACCAACCTTTGTGTTGACACTTTTTAGCATGTTTATCTCAGGTCTTAAGGCGATAGCATTTCATGGAGCTTTTGGGTCTCATGGCATACATTGGAGTCTTGTGCTTTTAACAATTACCATTCGGCATGTTTTGTAAACTCTTTGTGTATTATCAAACTTTGGGATTTCTTGCTTGTAAACTTTAACTTATGTAATCGAATGGTAAACTTTTCAAAACGTCTCATTATAGAGGTCGTTTTCTGTATCCATACTTTGTGCTATGACGTCATACCCCAATGACACTATCGTTCCGCTGCGATATTTTGGGGGTGTGACAGTGTCAGTGATGCACCACTGACATGACTCTAGGGCAGTAGAGTGATGTTCTGCCACGTCCCTTTCTGTTATCTGTTTATTGATAGTATGGCCACTATCTGTCTGTTGGGGCGTATGGATGCATCCTAGATCTGATCTGTTATCTGATATGATTTGTCTGGTGAATGATGTCGTGTGCAATACGCGTCTTCACAAATTCTGGGAGCTAGCTACTCCATTTGTTATTGAGGTCTCCCCTCATATTATATAAGGTATTCCGAGGTCACCCCTCCGAATAAGAAAGTTACTTCTGATATGATATGTTCTGGGCTCATGGTAGATAACTAAATCTGTATCTGTTATTTCTGTGTTAGATATTCTGTTTATGATTCCGTATTTGTCAATGTTTCCATTTACATATTGAATTATTATATGTTTATTGAATGTGTTTATGCTTTGACATGTTTATGTGACTACCGTTTGCCATGCTAGGATATGATTAATATGCTTAAATGTGATTCGTATGTTGGCATCTGATTATATGTTAGTTTACCATTATGTGACCTTGTTGATCTGTATGATGATTATGCTAGTGTATAATTGATTGTTCTGTAAGTTCATTATGTATAATTGTTCAGATAATTCGTGAACTTTGATTATCCGTTGGTGTTCGTATCTGCTTATGTTTGATCTGCCATGTTTAAATTCTGTCTATACTAAAGTTTGATCTGGGAAATGGTTTAACTTATGATATCTGACTTGATAACTTGCTAATTGCTATGCTATGTCTTTTGCTTATTTAGTTATAGTTTCCTAGTGTGTTTTCTATTTGTATGTGTGACTGCCACGTTTGACTGCTATTGTTTCGCTGCTACGATATTGGATAAGTGTGTTAAATGTAGATTAATTGACTTGTGTAAAGGACATGTTTACTTCTAGTGGTTGTTTCTGCTAGCTTTCGGTATTTTGTTTGACTTATATGTACTTAAATTGCCTGATTCATTAATTGCCTGTTAATTATGATGTGCTTCAGTTTGTGTCATCAATATGCTATGTGTTTGTTCTTATTTGTTGTTTGTTCTTCCGGATTTCTGTGTGTCTGTGTTTCCGCAGAATCCTCAGTGATTCATTATCTTCATTCCGCTGTGACTTCGTTATTCGTTTCTTTATTTCATTTCGTATTTCTGTTTTTGCTTAGTTTTCGTTTTGTTATATCTGTTCACTGGGCTTTGTAAGCTCAGCCGCATTTCTTTTCCTGCGGCAGGTTTTAGGTTTGAAGATGGGCTTCGATGGGCTGAGAGTTAGAGTATCTTAGTGGACCAACCCTAGTACCATAGTACTTTGGGACTTATTTTGAAGAAATTTTGTTTTAGGATTTTATTTCATTTTGGATATTGTATTTTCTTTATCAGTCAATTGTTTATATGATTTCAAACTTCATTTTTAAGGTTTCCGTTTGTAAATATTTTATTTGTATGTTCTGATATGACACCAGAATGTGACACTTCTACCCTTGTCGGGTTGGGGTGTTACAACATCAAAATATAAAAGATTTATAGGAGCATCCCTACACTTGAGTGTTTATTAATCTAACACTAATTTGACCCGATTTGAAAAGATCAAAACACTTGGAGTATTTAATTATGTAGACAAAGGGAATTTGAATTTAACGTTCCTTCCCGTTACTTCATAAAATATTACTTTTTCCCATGAGTCCCAATTATCCCAAAACTGTGTACAAAAGATATGACTCGACTTAGCAACCATGCAAGTAACTAGATAATTGAACTAAGGGTTTAGTAATGATAACAATAATGCAGTAAAGGTGAGTGCATAAAAGGTAGACTAAGGCGATTTGGGTGTACATTTGGGGGTGGATTGTAAACAATGCTCTTCATTGATATTCCGGAAAACCGAAACATCACGAGAACCGCGAAAAGGATAGGCTCTGAGGGGTTAACTAGGGGTATCGTGTACTAAAGATGAGTACATCGCAAGGGTGTGGGGTAATTACTCAACCGGTGTGGAAGAAGTAATTATAATACAGGTTTCAAACAAGGGTTATCCTAATGCCTCTTATCACTTAGTTATTCCTAACTACACAAGTGTAGTCTCACTAGCGATCTCGGAATGCATCACAAAACAAGTTGTAGAATGTATTATACTACCGGTAGACTCTCTAAGCATTAAAGTTAATGCCTTTTTTCCTAAAGATCTAG
This sequence comes from Chrysanthemum seticuspe, assembly GCA_019973895.1. Classification (NCBI taxonomy): domain Eukaryota; kingdom Viridiplantae; phylum Streptophyta; class Magnoliopsida; order Asterales; family Asteraceae; genus Chrysanthemum; species Chrysanthemum seticuspe. The sequence goes on from BPTQ01000002.1 coordinate 130,235,548, forward strand.
GGGCGAACCTCACATTTTTGGGGTGGAATTTGAGTGGTAAATGATTTTTGTGCTAGTCATATAACTCCTATACATGAGAAGCTTTATTAAGACTAAAGTTTTAGCTCGTACATGTCATAAAAAAATTTAAATTTGGTGCTAAAATTGCCCTAACAAATATTTATCATAGCTTATTACACAAATGACCAAGGACAAGATAAATAATCAAGGATAAGAATAGTTTCTAAGTTCATGTTTTATTCTCCCTCCCTACACTTAAACTGAACATTGTCCCCAATATTCTCCGAAAGTATCAAAGTTATGATAAAGGAAGGTAAGTAAAAGAGAAAGAAACTATTACTCCACTCATTAGCTCGGTAGGATTCGTGTGAAGTTGCGGTTAAATTCTTTTTCAAGAAGAATGCATATGTAATAAGTTCCATCCAATGTTGTGTTTCTTCTTCTTGCCAAATATAACCTGCACACTTTAAGAAAACAAACGAAACCTTCGCGTAAAATCGGCGATAAAACTATATATGACATAACTACACTAGGATATAATGCTTGTGGAATGGATGTTTGCAGATTTTCTAGAAAATTAAGACCTGAGAATTTCCAAAAATTTATAAATAGCACAGAAAACGAAAAAATTGATAAGTTGTTTCTGCTTAACCTGACGTCGTCAGGCTTTAATCCTGACGCCGTCATGTTGTCATGACAGAAACTGGTCTGCTGCGTTTTCCTAGAAAAATTACATCTTTAAAACCTGGAAAAATTCCTGCAAAACATCCATTATGACTCGATACAAGCATTTGACTCTAACAAACACACATATACATCAATTTCATTAATTGTAATTCTCATGTTCACGTTCTTGAAAAACGTATGTAATCTTCCCTACATTTATCTTTTTTTAAAGTACCTTTATATGTAATTAAGACGAGGTTAAAGACAAAATAAAGCATTTTCACAAAATCAAACATGAGAACAAACAACAATGAAAAATATATATGACACACAAACAAGCAAACAATTAAGCATGGGTTGCCTCCCACGAAGCGCTTTTCTTTATTTATGAGTCTTGTAGCTAAACTCGAAGTCGTGCTCCTACGTTACTTCCTTTCCGTCATCTTCCTTCTCATGACGATCTCTATTGGGGTTTTCTATAGTATAGTTATGCCCTATCGTGCAACTCTCTAAGAAGTCATCTTCCCCCTAATTTGTTCTATATTATGTTCCTAATTTCAAGAAATCCTTATAGAACCCAAAAATCTTATTCATCACATAATCTACTCCTTTCTCCTTATCCTTCTCATTCCTATAGTAGACCGATAGCTTAAGTTCCTTTTCATCATTGGATAGTGATGAAAATTTCTCAATCTTAAATGGCATTTGGTAAGCTACGTCATCGGTCTCATCCTTGAATCTAACTATCCCTAACGACGGATCATAAGTCATCCCGGTGTTTTCTATGAATGGCTTTCCTAGAACTACATGGGACAAGCTAGGATCTATGGCCGTACTAATATCCTCCACAATTATGAAATCCGTAAGGTACATGAAACTACCTACATAGACGGGAAATCCCTTAACTCTACCAAGGAAATTATAACTAACTCTAGGATCATCGGAGTCTTGCCTATTTGGGATAGGTTTCTTCATCACCCAATTATAATATGTGCTAGTCATTATGTTTATTGGGGATTGGCGATCAATGTAGGCCTTTGCCATGAAAAGATGTCCTATACAACATGGTATGTTGAGATTTCTAGGATTTCCAAAGATGATTCATGGGCTTCTCCTAACATACATGTGACGAAGGTCGCGTACTAGGTGTGAGTGGCATGAAAGTTCTTCTTCCATAGGAAATTTATTGAAGTATTCATCACCTACTTCGTCTACTTCGTTGGACGATTCTTCCTTAGGAGTTTCACTAACCTCAAGCATAGTCTCATGGTTCGCTTCGTCACTATTCCTATTTGGTTTTACTAAGGTGATGTCATTGATGAATTGAACATGCTTAGATGAAGACGGATCCTTAGTTTCGAAGTACTTACTTGGGTCCTTAATTTTCACACCGGAAGCTTTGGGAGAATGAGTCGAGATGGCATTAACCTTTTCGGTGGTCTTCCTATCACTATTGGTCATGGCTTTCAAAAGGTTATCTATCTTCCTATCCATGTCGGCTTGTTGTTGGTTAAAGCAGTCCGAAAGCTTGGCTATTTGAGCTTCTTGGGATGTAACTAGGTGTTGCATCATCCCTTCTATACTTTGTTGACTAGGGCCTTGAGAGTGGGACCATGGGGAATCATTAGAGGTGAATTTTTTGATTTGTCCCCAATTATAGTCGGGTTTCCCCCTCCATGCTTCTCGGGCATCATTGAAAGTCCTAGGTCCGGGTGTTGTGGGGAATCTCCCTCCCATTCCATTAGTACGCGAGGATGCGTAGTCAACGGAAGCTTGTTCAGGGAGTCTCGTGCAAGTACAAATTTCATGGGGACCACTACATATCTCACACAAGGAAAAGACTTGGTTCACTTGGCGTGAAGACTTAGGATTCTCGTAGGAGCTCATTAGGAATTTGACTTGATCTTCAAGTTCGAGCATCCTAAGATTAGAAGTTTCTGAGTCAATGGGAGGCAAGGAGATTGCCTTGACGGTTTTGGGCAACTCACGGGGGTCATTCCAACTTTCGTTGTCATAGAGGGCAAGGTCCTCTATTGTACCCCATGATTCTTCCGCGGTAAGTTCACTAAGTTTACCACCGGCCACTTGGTCGATGGTTTGCCTAGTTGAGAAGTTGACATGATCGTAAAAGATTTGGACTTGAAGCCAAAGATCGATGCCGTGATGAGGGACTTTGTGGAGCAAGTCCTTGAATCGAGTCCATGCTTCGTAGAGAGTTTCGCCTTGACATTGTTGGAACATCAAGATGTCATTCCTAAGTTTGGTAGTTCTCCCCGGTGGGAAAAATTGGGCGGGGAAATGAGTGGTGAGATCATCCCAACTTGAGATGGATCCGGCGGGAAGTCGCTTAAGCCAATTACTAGCTTGGTCCCGTAGAGAGAATTGGAAGAGACGCAAGTGCGTGGTCTCCCGTGTGGTAGCATCAAGGTCGATGGAATCAAAAATTTTAAGGAAGTCCTTGAGATGCTGATTAGGATCTTCGAAATGAAGTCCATGGAATTCACATTCGTTTTGCACCAACTGGATGGTGTCGGATCGCAGGGCCGTAGTTTGAGCTTGATCGGGGAGCTCAATGGTGTTCATATAGCCTTGGTGGCTTGGTCTAGAATATTCACCAAGAGTTCGGCCTCTTGGCGGGTCAATTGGTGGTAGGTCGATGGGAATTGGGTGATGTGGTGGTGGATTGTCATCTTCCATGATGAAAAGTGATGGGATTACAAACAAAGTCACGAAGAAGGGGGATAGACTACAAGAAAGCTAAAAATGAGAAAAAAATCTTATTTGATAGGAATCAAGCAAGGGAACCTAAACGAGATAAATATCAAACTAGCTATTCTATTCCCCGGTAGTGGCGCCAAAAACTTGATGCGCGTACGAAGCGCGTTCGAGGTCAAAGGAACTTCCTTTTCTTCGAGCAAGTTTTTCAACACCCTAGGCAGTGAACCTAATTGTTGTATTGTAGTATTGGGTAAGCCTCGGGGATTGATATCGTTCTCTAGGGGAATAGGAATGCTAGCAAGAAATGTATTACGCTAAGGTGGAGTTGAGGATGATTCTTTTTTTTTTCTTTTATTGGTTTTTTAGATAGCTAAGGGTAAAATCTCGGGGCAATTGGTTTGGGGGTGGTATTCTCTACCGATTACTTCTACTATCTATTATCTAATACTACGGGTAGCTATGTCTATTTGATGTGTGCTCGTATGATGATTAAAAATGTGTTTACTTAGATACTATTACTCCCTAGTTATCTTTTATTGTTGGTTGAATTGTCACACCTTATCTTTAACGCGTTGTGCTTCCTAAAGTCGTAGGGTGTGCATATGCCCTAACTCTTTGAGGTTACCTGTAAAGCCCCTTTTATCACTTATACCTTATCACAACTCAAGACACAAACACGAATAACAAACACTATGCGTAGGAAACAAGAAGAAAGATTAAGAGAAGAACTTGGTGACTTGAATAATGTAATTCGTGTATGTTTAGAGAGGTAGAGAGAAGAAAGATGAAACAATAAGATGTTATATTGCTTCAAAGGAAAAACACACACACACACACTCAAGCACACCCCTCAAATGACATACTTGAGGGGTATATATAGTAAGAGAGGATGATGCCCTAAGGCTTGGCCATGGGCCTTGAGATGGACTTGGATTGGGCTTGGGTTTCACGAACTGGACAAGGCTAGCTTAATATAACTTATGCCCAATTAGCTTAGCCCAATCCACGAGCCCGTTGACTATTCTATCACGATATCTAACACACATTACAAAGTTCCTAAATGTGAATGACCATCACTTCTAATAAAAATAATCAAGGCTAACAATCTCCCCCTAAGGGGTGGTCATTCAAAAGATGCTCCACTTGAATAGGTCTCTACTTTTCTTGAGCTAGGACTTTGTGTATAGATATAGAATAGTCTTGATTCTTTGTTCCTTCATGCTTTGTGATCAGATAATGTGGTTGTTTGCCGTTGTCAACTTCGTTGGTTAGGTATCTCCACGTCTTTCTCCACCATGCTCACACTTTTATTTGACTTTGAGTTTCCAATGATGAAGTTCTCGAGTCTTTACACTTTGTAGATTCTTTGACATTGACGAAGAATCATCTTTAACTTTGTGTAGCCTTTGATTATGATGAGAACTTTCATGTGTTGTTGGTATGAGCATGTGGCGAGTCTGCACGATCCATCCGCTCCGGAGCTTCCATAAGAAGAAAACATAAAACAGGTTAGTAATAAGCGGATTCCGGCACTTATAAGTTTGAATTTCGAGGGTGTTAACAGCATAGTGTGAAAACACGTCTCTAATTCTGACAGAGGCCGTTCCTGAACTGGAGTCCCACAAGTGAGATAACACGATATACCGAAGTACATCTACAGTTCAGATGAGTCGCTGAGGTACACCGAAGCATCACCCCACGACTGTAGACCGTTTGAGACACACTAAGCATAATCCACGGAGAATTACCGAAGTGACCTGCTGTCAGGGCTGCTTGATGTTGACCCTGGCAGGAGTTTCCATTCAATCATTGAAGATCACAGATGTGAAACTTCTCATAAATGTTCTGGCAGATTGCTAAGATCTGCGTAGGACTCTAGAATATATCACTTGTGTCCTTATTGATGAACAACAAGCGATGTCATGACAAGTGTTCCTATGAGATCTTTTGATGAATCTCGTGGCTCTAGACTCAATAGTGCATTTTGGTTTTCCTGAGCGGAGACTAGGGAGAGGGTCTCCTTCTTCAATACCAGCTATCTCTAAGAGAAAGCCAATAGATTATGTAGGGTTCCCAGTGAGAATGAAACAAATCCCTTTTGAGAGGAATTGAGTGGCTAGAAGGTTTAGTGCAGTGCGTCACTGGGTCCATGACGTCTTTGTCTTCAATACCAGTGTCATCTAGTGACAATCAGTAGCAGATGAATTGAACCCGGTTTCTGCCCTAAGGTTGAATAATCTGGAGGGCTATTTCTTTTCACCCTTTCTCATTACTTTTCTTTTTAATTCTTCAACCCCTTCTTTCTCCTTTCTCACATTACTCCTTTTTTCAATCATTCCTAAGGACTTCTAATACTAACTATGGGTATTGTCCTTGGGTAGATCCCTCCGGCTCTGGCGGATCATAGGACAAATTTCCTATCCTTAGTCACCTTATAACTCCATGACTGTCCTATTGTTGCCATAAAACCATTTTTCTTGAAAATCTCTCAGAGTGTTTATGATAGAAAACATGTTTGAAACACTCCGTGAGTTTTGTATTTTCAGAAACACTCCCCCTTCACATGTGCTTATAAGTTTTGACAGAAATCTGCACATAGAGGGTAGAGTTCGCACTTTTTGAATTGATCGACTTTAAATGAACAAGACCGATTCGAGACACGTTTACATCACTAGAGAACTAGCTTGAAATTATTACCCGTCCTGGTCAAGTCCATAGAAAGTTTCTCGAAATGGTACATTTCCTGACTTTAATTTCTCGTCAATTCATTGGTTCCGTCTGAGTCGAGCTCTTTTGAGATTCAAGCAACGAACATTAAACTTTTTGATCACATTTTAATCACATTTCTCCCCCTCAAAAATAGCATATCCATGATGTTTTTGAAACAAAATGATTAAAAGATATGTTTTTCGAAAAACATTTTGGAGAGAAACTGATTCAGCATGAATTTTGGAACAATTTTTTTTTATACTCCCCCTTAACGAAAGCATATTTTTCTTACAGAAAATTTAGAATCAATTAAGGGTTTAGAGGGAGTTATCTTGGTACCAAATGTGAGAGATTTTGAAAAATCTTTTTTGAAAAATTTCGAATCAATGGTACACAAGATGAAGATTTTAAAAATCTTTTGAAGATATTTAGAGAAAAATTATCTTCATTTGATTTAGGATAAGTGCTCGATATTTATGAAAATCGATTTTGCGTAGCACTTTCCTTTCTTTAAAGATCGGGTTACAGTCTGAAGTAACTGCAAGCCATTTTGTTTTTAGGAATAGTGCTTGAAAAATATTTAAAACCTTTGATTTGGATAAGCACTTTCCTTTCTTTAAAGCACGGGTCCTGAACTGATGTGTTCAGAAGCCATTATGTTGAAGTCCGGGTTTCGTACTGAAGTATACGAAAGCCATTATTGAAGAAATTTTTGAGAAACGACATGTTTTAGAAAACATTTAAAGAACTCTTGCTCAAGCATCTGTACATGCCCGTATCATTGTTGAATGACATTTCTAGAAACGTACAGAATATCGATTATACGAGAGACATGTCGTGAGAAGAATATTTTTGTATTTTTGATTTTCTATTGTTTTTGTATTTTTTGAAAATTTTCTATTTTTGTATTTTGTTTTTGTTGGTTTTATAAAAGAAATGGAAAATCAAAAATAGAACATAGAGAGAATGTAGAAGAAGATTTTACAGAATTGGAACCCTCTGATGAGCTGGGTTCAGAGATATTTGATTCACCTGCATCCAAAGAAGAAGAGTTTTCACAAATAACAGTGTTAGAAGTACAAGATTCCTCACGGTGAGGGTGATCACTATCAACGGTTGTAGTAGTTTCTACTTCCTTATCCTGATGAGTTTCACTATTATCTGTGTTGGAGCAAGTATCAAAAATCTTTCCTGTGGGAATCCATCTAAGACCTATTTGGTTGAAAACTTTTCCCGTGGGAATCCACCTAAGGTAAGATCTAGGAGTTGTTTTCTTATCAGATTCAGCGGAAGACTCATTTTTTGAAAAACTACGTCCTGAAGAGATCCACCTATTAGGTTTCCTTTTGATGTTCATCTTGTCAACGGGTTTGTTTCGGTTTGGAGTCTTAGTGGATTGTGCCTTGGCACAAGAATTATCTTTCTTGAGATATTGTAAGGCACATGCATCATGATTAGCTGAAAAGATGCATTTTTTACATGTAGTACAGACAAATTCAATATTCTTGTTTAAAACAGCAGCTTTAACTTTGTCAGTACAGTCTTTTGGAAATTGATTCTTGTTCGAAAGAGACTTAGAATTCCTAGTGTTGTTTTCTAAGGGCATAGCATTTTCTTTTGCGCAACTACTCTTAGATGCAAGCCAATCCCTAGTCTTTTGTAGAGTGTTCCTAGGTAATGGTTTACTACTACTAGCAGTGCCTTGAAATCTTGTAGAATTCATCACCCTAGATGTTGCACCTAGAATTCCATCTTTTCGAGTCTGTGCCTTTTTCCTAGCTTCTTCTAGATAGTGATTGTTGACCATGTTGTTAGAACCGACAGATTCTTTAACTGGATTTTTTGTCACATTCCGTGTACTATTCCTAGAAGTGCCATGTGTAATCACTTTTTCTTTATCAAAAACTGGTTTTTCAAAAGCTTTGATAATTCTCTTTTTAATAGGCAAAGTCTGTGGAGTGACTGTTTTTGACATATCATTTTTCTCATTGACTTTTGGAGGAAACTGAGAAATAGACATTTTTGGTTTGAAAACCGGTTTGGGAACATTTGTTTTCTCCTGAGTCAATGGTTTTGCAAACTTAGTATCCACAACCTTTCCTTTTAGACTTTCCAGCTGAACTCTCAAAAGATCATTTTGCTCTTGCATGTCCTTGTAGGCACGCTCATACGACAGTTTGTCATACTTGCATTCCTCAGATTTTCGATCAAGTTGTTTAAAATAGGACACGTTTTCTTTTTCAAGTTTTTCAAGAGCATTTTCATATTTAGAAACAATTTCGGAGGTCTCAGACTGGAGTCTTTCATGATCTTCAACAGAATATGTTTGTAAGATAATGGACATGATATCGGTAGTCATAACATCTTCGAAGAGAGAATCATTTAGATTTTCCAAAACTTTGATGTGTTCAAAACTTTCATTAGCTTGCTTTACCAGGGATTTATGGTCCTTGACAAAGTCAGTTGTTTCTTTCAAAAGCGCTTGTTCAACATGAATTACCCTTGAGTTGATGTTATTCAGCTGAGGGGCAATTTGAGTTTCAAAAAACTTTCTCTGTTCGATATCAAAAGTAGAGAACCAGTTGTTAGGTGTCATAGTGGTTTTAGTTTTAACAGTCTCTTGAAGACTCCCAATTCTAGTTTTAACATCGTCTAAAATGCTTCTAGTATCACTTGTGTTAAAAGGATTGTTTGAAGACATTTGTTCGATTTTCGAAAGAGATTTGGAAACTACAACTGGTTTTGAAACTGGTTTTGAAACTGGTTTTGAAACTGGTGTAGACACTTTGTTTGAAACACTTGGTGTGATGGAAAACTTTGACGTTTCTTTTTGATTAACAAAAGTAATCCCATTAATTTTGTTCCATTTGTTATAATCAATCGGTTTAAGATCTGGATTCTTTTGTTTCATTTTTGATCTACTCTCCTCAGCTAGTTCCAACGTTTCAAGAGAATCACGAACAATTATGGGTTCATGCAAAGGTTGTCCATTGTTCAACACATTCCGTTCTTTCTGAGCTTTCTTGAGGAACGAAGGAGGTGAGTTACCAAGAGCCATTTTATGTGAAGTGTGAAAAATCGGATTTGCTTGATTAGAAAGCATCTTGTTTGTTTTAGCGGAATGACCCGTTGTAAGAAGCAAATTATCCAATTTTTTGATAGTTTCATTTTTATCCAGAATTTCATCAAGAAGAGAATCTTCTCGTTTTGAAAAATCAGCAATCAACTGTTTCTTCTCTTTTTCAAGATCAGAGAACAGTGTTTTTTGTTTAGAAAGTTGGTCATTTAGTTCAGAAATTTCCTTGTTTAAAGATTTGATTTTCAAATTCAGATTCACATCAAGTGTGTCATACTTGAGTTGCAAATCTTTTTCTCTTAAAACAGATTCTCGATAACCAATTTCTAATTCTGACATTTTGTTTGTATGAAATTCATAGGCTTTGGCGTGCTCCTTGTAACTCTCAAGCTCAGCGGTCAATTTTTTATTCGCGGCCTTAACCTCGCGATTGACCGTTCTTACATTCTCAACTTCAATGCCACATTGATTGATTAATGATTCAAAATAAGCACGAGTTTCCTCATCATTAGCACCATTCTGTATCACTTGACCTCCATTAGGATCCATATATGGAGTTTCAGAGTTAACATTGCTATTAACTTGCTCTCCCACATATGTGTCATAATAAGGTTCGGGAGACACAGAATGTGGCTTCTCATGAGTAAACGAATGTGGTACCTCATTGAGTGAATCTGTGTCGTAGACAGGAGTTGTGTCATAAGTACCGTTTGATGTTGAGTCCTGCTGATTGATTGTAAGACAGTAGCTTGCATTATCATTTGCTTTCTCTGCCCGTCCTGGATACAGAAATTCGTATTCCTCAGCAGTCAACTCTATTCCCAATTTTTCTTTCTTTGCTAACAACACCTTGTACTTGAGGTTCGGAGGTAGCATACTGAACCGACGATACCCTGAATTTTGGCTTTGAGGTTCGGAGGTAGCATTCTGAACCGAAGTCATAAAGCAGTTATTCCCATTTTGATATCCCAGAGTCTGATATCCCATATTCTGATTCACAATCTGACCCCCTTGATGTCCAACATACTGCCCTGCATATTGCATCTGATTCCCATCAACCATGTGTCCTTCTTGACTCATATGCATAGATGGTTGAGCAAACTGCGTATTAAACTCTGAAAACCATGTATTGGCGAATCCAGCAATAGCATTTGTGAAAGCAGTTTTGAGACGATCTTTGTCAGTTGCCATTGATGAAGGTATGTGATGATAAAGTTGATGTAGGATCGATTCAACGATAAAGGAGTTGTGGTTGATGAAGATTAAGCTCAGTTGAGGTGTTTCCGAAAGTCGTACTCGTAAACTCGGTTCTTAAAAAATTTCGCTCAAAATTTGAAATTCACTATAAAAATCAATTCTAAGGTCGTATGAAAATTTTGAGTTATGACAATTTTGACGCAAAATTTGACCCGAAAAATTTGAATTTAGGCCCAAAAATTTGAATTTTTGACCAAAAATTTTCAAGTTAAACCAAAATTTGAATCTCGCGTAAAAATTGAACGTTTAGTCTCCTTGAAAAATTAAATTTTACTCAAGTTTTCCCGCCAAAAAAATTAAAAATTTTTTTTTTCTTTTTTTTTTCTTTTTTTTTAAACCTTATGAGTAGAAAGAGAGCTTAGGCGTAGAAACAGGAGTTACGAGTAGACGAGGCTTATGCGTAGGATCTTAGGCGTAGGAAGCTTATGCGTAGGATCTTAGGCGTAGGAAGCTTATGCGTAGAAACCTTAAGCGTAGGAACCTTAAGCGTAGGAATCCTTATGCGTAGAAAGTATCTTACGCGTAACCTTAGGCTTATGCGTAGACAAAAAGTTACTCGTAAACCTTACGCGTAATTTTGAAGTTATGCGTAGAGTTACTCGTAAGCTTTTAGCTTATGCGTAAACTATGGTTAAGAACCAAAAATCCTTTACACTGTCACAGCGTAAGAGATATCCACAAGTCGAAGTGTTCCACACACTTATCCAAGTGAGGGAAGCACTGAGTAACAGTTATAGCACGAAGATTCTTCACCAAAAAGTTACGAGTAGAAAACTTATGAGTAGTTGACTTTCTTACGAGTAGAACTAGGGTTTTGACTTTTTGACTTCTACTCGTAAGAAATTTCCAACGATTCAAATGATTTCTTTTGCACAGATAGCCTTAAAAACACTCAAATAACACGAAAATGTGAACCTTTTTCACCCAAAGTGCTTAGAAAAGTTACGAGTAGAAATGACCAATGAACCAAAAACGAGTTCAAAAGTGAAGAAAAACACGTAAAGCTTCGAACTTTTTGCAAAAAACTAAAACTTTAGCACCAAATAAACCTTAAACCACAAGAATCTTGAATTTTTGAGTGCAAAAATTAAAGCTTTATGCGTATCAAAGAGGTAAAACGTGAGCTTATACGTATCTTACCAAAACTTCAAAACAAACACAAACACTCCTAAACCATTGTTAGGCGATTGATACCAATTGTAAAGCCCCTTTTATCACTTATACCTTATCACAACTCAAGACACAAACACGAATAACAAACACTATGCGTAGGAAACAAGAAGAAAGATTAAGAGAAGAACTTGGTGACTTGAATAATGTAATTCGTGTATGTTTAGAGAGGTAGAGAGAAGAAAGATGAAACAATAAGATGTTATATTGCTTCAAAGGAAAAACACACACACACACACTCAAGCACACCCCTCAAATGACATACTTGAGGGGTATATATAGTAAGAGAGGATGATGCCCTAAGGCTTGGCCATGGGCCTTGAGATGGACTTGGATTGGGCTTGGGTTTCACGAACTGGACAAGGCTAGCTTAATATAACTTATGCCCAATTAGCTTAGCCCAATCCACGAGCCCGTTGACTATTCTATCACGATATCTAACACACATTACAAAGTTCCTAAATGTGAATGACCATCACTTCTAATAAAAATAATCAAGGCTAACATTACCTTTGGGTTTAGCCAACGAAATCCACTAGTCATTCATAAACTAACTTTCACAAAGATTATTCAAGCATTAAACACAACGAAAACCTAGTTGCACTCCTAAGCCAATTACAATTAAGATAAGAGACAACCTAACAACAATTAATAACTAGATTTCATAGATCTAAGAAAACACACAAGAAATTTAGCTAGACATGTTAAACAAGCAAGCATACACACAATCAATGGAAGACATAATGATACTTTGGATTAAAACACTTATCTTGATGTGTAAAATAGGGTTTGGGACCCTAAGATACTGTCCAAGTCGGACTACAAACGTTTAGGGTTTTTATTTCAAAAGTCTACCTCCCTAAATGCAGAAAAATCGAATTCTATATATAGATTTACAAGTGCGACGGCATCTCTTTATAGGTGGGACGCCGTCAGATCGCCGTCATTAGGGTTTTCGTCTTGGCCAAGTTATCGATGGGACGACGTCACCTTATGGTTGTGACGCCGTCAGTCTTCAAGTGGGACGTCGTTTGATTCTGGATCTGGGCCGTCTGAGATGAAAAGTCTGAGTGACGCCCTTCTTCTTTAAAGCCTGACACCGTCGGGTTGTATGAGCAAAAATTCCACTGAGCCGTCTGGTGCATGTTTTTATCAAATTTGTATATAGGGACGGCGTCGCCCTTTGATTGGGACGCCGTCAGGTTCAATTTGAGCAGCTTGAGTGGCTTCGATCTTGACTTTGCCATTTTCTTCATGTTTTCACTCCTTTTCGTCCAAATGTGCATCATTCCAGCATTTTGCTTCCAAGAGACCTAAAAAGTGAAAAGGAACGAAATTAAGTAGTAACGGATATAAAAGTGATCGATTAAGGGCTTAAATGACCCTTTAAAAGCGTACGTTTTAAATCCTTATCACTTTTTTATCTTGGTTGTAACCCAGATTATTTCTAGATTGTCTTGAGATAATACATTGCTTTCAAATTGTAGACATTCATATTGTATAGGATAGTCATGTGTGTTTCCTTGTTAATTAAGTGCTTCTACATCTACTTGTAATGCTAATATACATGATTTTGTTCCATGCACAAGTAGGAGGAGAAATACTTATGGTGTGCAGCGTACAACACATAGCAAAATGATTTAAAGGACTCTCTTGACCGCAAGGTAAGAGACAAACGTTCTAATAATATTGCCTTGTTTATAATATGTGTCAAGATGATAACAAAGACTACTTCGATTTAAATATTTATGTATTCTGACATAAATAGATGAAGTAATCAATTAACTTGAAATTACTATTGAAACCAATAGGTGGTGTTCATCATTACTTTAGTTATACATGTTTATGTCTTCTTATTAAGACATATACATGAAGTCATTGATAAATGATTTATAACGTATAGTGGGATTATAACAATTTATGTCTTCTTGTTGAGACATAGATATGAAGTGACTTGGTCATAGAGTACTTGTGTTATAAAGTATACAAGTGGCTTGGATATTCTATTATACTATTCACTTTGACTAAGTTGGTAAATTGATAAGCTAAAGAGTATTAATTCTAATGAAATACCACAAGTTAATGGTATGTTCAGTTAGGAGAATTTCTTCCAAAAGATATCAAGGTTAGAAGATTGAGTATGGGTTGTATATACTCAATAAGACTCCAACCTAAAATATTAATAAGACAACATTATATTATGGAATGTGATGAATCACATTAAGTCTTAAAACAAAGTTTTGAATTTGTTAAACTGCTTATAGAGTAGGTTATTAACAAACTAGAGTCAGAAACTGTCAATGTATTTTTAATGTCCCAAAAGGAGAACAATGCATTGTTGCTCTACTTGCTAAGTATTTATAGATAGTCTCTAAGTTACAAAAATCAAGTGGGAGTTTCTTTTAGATCTTGAAGAGATAAAACTACAAAATACATAATCTTTTAAAATACACTAGTGAATATCTTGATGAGGCTAAACATGTTAATGACAGACCTCAGGATGATTGAATTCTCATTTATAGATCAGCAAGGATATCTCATATATTTTATTAATATGATGAGAACCAGGATCATGGTAAACCTGTTAATCATAATGATGCATTACCAAGTATTGAATTGTGGTAAATTATTCACACTATGAATGTTAAGATGTTGTCTATAAAGATAATCAACTTTGGAAAGTTGGTTTATCTTAATGAAGATGAGTTTCTTCAAAGAGAAGGAAAACCCTAGTGTTTTAAATCTTTGTGTAGAAATCATATGGACAATATTGTACACATATTTAATGCATGTTTTGTGACAAGATTATTAATCATACTTAAGCAATTAACTATGATTGAATATTCTTTCCTAGGTAAATTAAATATATAAAGATGATAATTGTCATACCTATTGTCATTAATATAAAATTTGACAATGGATTATCAAAACTCTTCCTTGTGTGATTACTTAAGCGATGACGTTAAGTAATCAAGAGTTTTATGAATTCATATAATCTTTTGAAGTGTACAAAATGCAAGAATCCAAGTATGGATCAATGCATGCATCTAAGAGATGAGTCTTATGTTTAAATATTAAATTCAAGTTTTGATTTAAAATTAAAATAAGATAACTCCTAAGTATTCCTGAAAGCTAGTGGAAGTATTATGTTTATTTTCTTAAATCATATACATTGGGCAGTAACATTCCATCTAAGTTAAATGTTAAGTTTTAGTTGGAAATGGAACTTTACTTAAAAGATTTAGAAAATAAGACATACAACTTTGGAATGAATGTTTATTGTTATAAACATGTGTTGTGAATGAGTCTTATAGAACATGACATATCATTCAGAAAGTCTCAATGGATACATATGTTGATCCCAGTTGAACAAACGATCTAATATAGAAACTGACTTAAACAAGAACTTATTAAGTATCACACGTAATTTAATACTTAATCTTAAGAAGAAGAACAAAGAACATTCAACACCTCAATATTATTATTAATACGAATACTCTAACCAGTATTAGGGTTTTACAACCTTGAAGTGTATCGACCTTAGATATAAAACATACATATATCTAATCTAACCTAGGACCTCCTTTTATAGGCTAAGGAGTCCTTTACATTATACAATACGTAACCTACAAGATAAATATCTTTTCCATATTTATCTAATACAAAATACTAAACCGACTATACAAGACTAGCAGTGGTTACATATTAATATCCGTGGTTACACAATACTACTAGCCGCGGTTTGTCTTCATCCGTGGTTCCATTCTTTTGTCCGTGGTTTTATCAACTCTGTTCGTAGTTCCAGTACTTAGAATAATTCTTGATCCAAGGAACCAAAAACCCAACAATCCTCCCCTAAACTTGATACATTCCAACAGAATTCTCAAGTTTCCTTTAAGCTCAAAACATCTGAATTGGAGGATGTAGTCAAACACTTACTAGATTTAAGAATGTTCTCATACTTCAGCAACAAATTGTAAGCTTGACCATCATAGGGCAACAACATCTTGATAATACCAGGCTTCAACATCTGAGCAATAATTCCTGGATACTTATTCAGTTGAGGATAATCACCTTCTACAAGCATATGAATAACTTCTCCAGAAACAGTTAAAACATGAACTCCACAAGTTTGATATAAAAACCATCTTGTAACATTACCATTGTAGAGTCCTTTCCATTCAGGTTCATCATGAGTAGGTTCAAATAAAATTTTCAAATTATGATAAATCAGTTTCTCATGATGATCATTTGGATGTACTTCACCAAACTTATTCTTGTAAAGTATCCAAAGATTCATCAAGTCATCTCTATCAAAATACTGAAGCATCTGTGAAAATTTATTATACTCATAAACTTCATTGTTGAGTCTTTGAATTTTCCAAACTCCTTCACTTCCAACTTTAAGCTTAAACTCATAAGAAATAATTTGATTTACATCTTCAACTACTTTCAGTATTTTAGAATCAGATGTCTCCTGAACCTCAGATTTTCTCTTTCGTTTACTTTGAATCCACTCTTCATCCTTTTGAATCCACTCTTCTTCCTTTTTAGAATTCATTGGACAGAAATCATCATTATTAATCTTCATACATCTCATATAAATCTCACGAATTCTTTCAAATGAACACATATTAAGATTATCAGGAATATGAATGCCTAAATTCTTAATAATCTTCATCAGTACGTTCCTCATCTGTGCAATTGAAGGAGGTTTCTTTCTTATAACTTGCTTCCTTTCTTTACCAATCCTCCTTGCCCATTGACCCAAAAGTCTAGCTCTTTCCTCATCATCCAACAGTGCCCATTCATGTACAGTATATTCATCATGTATTTGTTGAGAAGCTTCAAGATAGTTTTGTGATTCATACCATGTAGCTAACCATCTCTGACTAGCTTCCTCTTCTTCTTGCTTCCTTTTCTCTAAAGTTGCTTGTTCTTCAGCTAACATCGTTTTTACACACTCTGCATCATAAGCAACCTGCTCTGCTTTACTTTTAAACTTCAACTCTGGTTCTGCAATCCCTTTACCTTTACCAATGTCTTGTTGAACCACTTTCTTCTTTAATGGATCACCAATAATCAAATTTTTACTTCTAGGTTTAGGTGCAGCAGATTCAAGAGATAAAACAGGTGCAATGATAGGTGTAGAAATAGCTGAGGTTTTACTTAAATTGATCAAAGTACTTGCAGCTTCTTTCTCAACTTCTTTAGGTTTAGGTGATGATACAGAGAGAGTTGTAACAATAGTGGAAGTAGTTAGAACAGCAGTGGGTACAATAGCCATTTCTGAAACTGCAGCAGTGGTTTCAATGGTACTATCCATGGTTGCAGACACACTAGCAGTGGTTGTGTTCTGTATCACTTCATCGTCTACCACAGTCTTCAAATTTTCAAGAACAGCCTCATTCCCAGCTTTATCAGATACCAAAAATTCTTGATCTCCACTATCAACATCTTCTTCCATAGATACATCTACAGCCTCCCCTGAATTCATGCCTTCACTCCTCCCCTATTTAGATACATCCTCCACATTCAGAGCTGGAGAGGAGTCCACCTTCTTTTTCATCCTTCTCATTTTTCTCAAAACAGCAATCCCAGGTCTTCTTACTTTCTCCAAAACCAATACCCTGTGCTTCAATCGCCTAATGTCTTTTCCTTGAAACACAATCAGCTCCTGTAGACCTGAAATTGTATCCTCCATTTTGGCACATTTATCCGTCAATTCATTAAAACGTTCAATAATATCCTCCCCACTTCGACCTGTGTGAACTGGTCCGAGAGGTGGTTCATTGGAAAAGTCATTATGTACCAGCTTAGGATCCGTCAATTCAGTTTCATGTTCCAAACTATCCTCATCACTTCGAGCTGTGTTAACTGCTCCGAGAGGTGAATCCTTGGATATAGTAAACATAGCACCAGACCTTGCCTAATCATCTATGCACCCTATAGTAGCCAGTTGGCTAGGGATTCCTCCACCTGTGTTAAGTTCCAAGGAACTCTCCACATTAGGAGTTGCCAAAGGTTGGGTCTTATTTATGTTTCCACTATCCTGACCAGCATCTAAGCATGAATCAGTAGTGGAAGCCCTTCCAATCATGTCACCCCCACTCCATGTGACAGCCTCATGAACAACACCACTAACACCAGCCTGAGGTAGCTTGGTGCCCTTCAGTCTCCTAGTCCAGACAATTGGTTTAACAGTGGTTTGAGGTGTACTAGCAGTGGGTTCAGATGTACTAGCAGTGGGTACAGTTACTAAAGGTTGTGATTCAAGACTTTCATAAAACTCAGGATCAGTAGGAAAAGTAAGCATATGGGGAAATAAAGGAACATCTCTAATTTGTACATTTTGTGGTTGATTCCTCATATGTGCAAAAACCTTAGGAAGCATATGATGTACTTCATACTCCCTAGTATGCTCAACAGGTTCCTTTATTTGATTATCCACAATCAGTTGAACAAACCTAGGATATAAATAGTATTTACCCTTCTTCCTAATGTTTTGTACTAGCCCCTCATATATCATCCTAGACCAATTAAACTTCCTTCCATCAGACAAACAAATAATTGCAGTAGCAATTTTTTAAGGAAAGTCATTAAACCCAGTGGTCTTATTACTCATACACATCAACAAGGTGTGAATCAAAAACTTCCATTGCTTTGAAAACAAACTCTTAAAAAATTGTACCTTATCACCCCTGTGTGTATATCCTAACCTGTCCAAACCAGCAACTATCTCAGCATCTGAAAGGTTTACAATACCATCAGCATCATCAAACTTTAAAACTTCCCTAATGATCTCCTCAGTAACAGAAATAGCATTCTCATCCACAACAGTGCTAAACACTTCGACTCCTTCAACCTCTTCAAGCTTAGCATTCCTCCAGAACTGATGTATGTAGGCTTTAAGAATAGTTGGTGTGACTGTCAAGGCATAGTGAATAGGACTGTGAATAAGGAAATCAATCATTTGATGAAAACCTTCAGATCGATTGTTTTTGATGAGGTTAGCAACAAGGTTATGTGTGTTGGAGTACTGGGTCGCCATTGTGAGTGATGATTGGTATGATGTGGGTTATGTGAATTATGCAAAGGAAAGTGATTAGGGTTAATGTAGAGCGCCAAGGTGAAGTGATTTGAAGACCAATGAATGATCCATCCGTGATTCTGGGGAGATAAATACACTTTCGCCAAAGTTACCAAACAGCCCCTGTAGTATCCAGAAACAAGTAGCATGCTATCAGTGGTTTGAAGACCTCTATCCGTGGATTGATACATACTATCAGTGGATATAGAGTATCACTCCAATTGACCAAGAAATACAGCAAGCAAATCTGTGTCAAAACAAAAGTATCTCACAAAAATATGAAGAATTCTCACAATCTCTATCTTTTTTTTTCTTTTTTTTCTTTTTTTTTTAAAACACTAGCAGCTATACACATCATAAGCTCCAATGTATACAAATCCTCCATACCTGCAAGACACAAACAAGAACCAAACACAGAGAAGAGAGTTATTAGTGGTTAGAAAAAGCTAGAAGTGGTTCGAAATGACCTATCCGTGGTTTAGCAAAGATAAGTCAATACAGTCAGCTTCCAGTATTAATATTAGACCAAAATCCAATGAACTCATTAACTCCTCAACCACATTTAACCTGCCCCTCATTTACTTACATAAGCCATATCTCTGCTTATATAAAGAACCCAAATCTCATATAACAAAGGTAGGTCCAAACTTCTAACAAAGGTAGGTCCAAATAAGTCCATATAAAGCATAAACAGTGGTTGTGTGATGGTGTTTACAGTTTTGGACTTACAAGAAGCTCTATGTTGTTTTCCTTTTTTCCAGGCCACACACAGTTCCTTACACTCAAAAACCTTAGAAGGTAACCCTCTCACTAAGTTTCCTTTTACCAGTTTATTGATTGTTTTATAATTAAGGTAACCTAGCCTTCTATGCCACAATTTTGACTCATCTACAGATGCTTTAGCAAACAAACATGTTAAGGACCTATTTGGAAGAACATCTTTAAGATCAAAACAATATATGTTTTCCTTCCTAGGTACCCTAAGTTGTATAAACTTCTCATCAGGCATCTTAAACTCAGGAGACAACACCACACACTCAGTTTCACCAAAAAGTACCCAGTTTTTCTTATCACACATTTGAGAAACACTGAATAGATTATACTTAAGTCCCTATACCAGATAGACTTTTTCAAAGTCTAAATTCCCTGTTCTGATTGTGCCTCTGCCAAGTATCTTTCCTCCCTTTGGATCATTGCCAAATGCCACATATCCTCCATCAAAAGCTTCAAAATCTTCCAGGTTGCTCCCATCCCAAGTCATGTGCCCAGAGCAACCACTATCAAAAACTCCTTTATCTTTGAGCTTATCTTGTAGATTGTCCTGCACATGAAATTAAAAAAGTTAGTTCCTTTTGTGGACCCAAGCCAATACTGACTTGGATCTGCCCTGTGCATCAAAATATTCAAATTTCTTTAGGTCCATTGATGCACAGTTGACATGTGGTAAAACCTTGGTCTTAGGCTTCCATTGCCAACTAGCTGAGGCCTTAACAGCATAAAAATGATTTCCAACCACTGTGTCAGTTATCACCTTTGGAATTTTTAAAACTTCTTTTGTATCAGTGGTGATATTTTGCTTAACAGTGTGGTGACTATGTTTTCTTCAAAATTTTTAAGGTTTCCACTATTGACTGTGTCACCAACCTTTAGTAAAAATACGACAATTCCGGAGTCGATCAACCGTTACCTTCGGATTCTGGTTCCAAAATGGTGTACAGTTGACACGTAGTTACCTGGATTTCTTTAAACTTATAAAACTACGTGTCCCGTCTAGGTTCAGTCATAACCGAACCCAGGTGTTTTCCTTGATTGAAAAAATTAAAGTACACGTCCTGTTAGATGTTCTATTCGAGTTTCTATTTCCTCAAAAACTATCACCAACGAGACCCGTGTACTGAACCCTACCCTCGTTGGACCTTCTAAAACTTCGAAAACTACCTCCTATACACCGTAAACCGTTACTAGGTTTCCCTCCTTTCTATGAACC
>BPTQ01000002.1:130258124-130328035 GCA_019973895.1 Chrysanthemum seticuspe
ACACTATTCTTTTTGACCCATGAAAAACCCCTTTGACTCACACACCACAACAGAGGACTCAAATTCTACGGACTACTCTTCAAATATGTTGAATCCCATGGATCCTTCCTTTTATATATAAAAAACTAGAATTTCTACAAGAAGGATTTATAAATGGCCCCATTTTGGGAAATGGGTTTTTTTTCTACAAGAAGGATTATCCAGGAATACAAATAAACGATTTCGTCGACATCTACTCAGTTTTAACACCGTATCTTCCGATCCAGTGGAGTTAATGTTTTGTTAGTTATTTGACCATTTTCCTTTGAATCACTCTCCCAATGGAAGATGCCAAAAACTCACATTCCTAAACACACACCGGACAGTTTTTCCTTTTGTTGTATCTCGAAGAACATTCTGGTTTTGACAATTGTGGTAGTGTGTTGGGTTGTGTGATGGTGTTAACAGTTTTGGTCTTACAAGAAGCTCTATGTTGTTTTCCTTTTTGACAGGCCACACACAAATCCTTACACTCAAAAACCGTAGAAGGTAACCCTCTCACTAAGTTTCCTTTTACCAGTTTATTGATTGTTTTGTAATTGAGGTGACCTAGCCTTCTATGCCACAATTTTGACTCATCTACAGCTGCTTTAGCAAATAAACATAAGGACCTATTAGGAAGAACATCTTTTTTTTGGGTAAAGGGTTTTACCCCGGTAAATATTTAGGAAGAACATCTTTAAGATCAAAAAATATATATTTTCCTTCCTAGGTACCCTAAGTTGTATAAACTTCTCATCAGGCATCTTAAACTCAGGAGACAACACCACACACTCAGTTTCCCCAAAAAGTACCCAGTTTTTCTTATCACACATTTGAGAAACACTGAATAGATTATACTTAAGTCCCTGTACCAAATAGACTTTTTCAAAGTCTAAATTCCCTGTTCTGATTGTGCCTCTGCCAAGTATCTTTCCTCCCTTTGGATCATTGCCAAATGCCACATATCCTCCATCAAAAGCTTCAAAATCTTCAAGGTTGCTCCCATCCCAAGTCATGTGCCCAGAGCAACCACTATCAAAAACTCCTTTATCTTTTAGCTCATTTTGTAGATTGCCCTGCACATGAAATTAAACAAATTAGTTCCTTTTGTGGACCCAAGCCAATACTTGGGTCTGCCCTGTGCATCAAAATATTCAAATTTCTTTAGGTCCATTGATGCACAGTTGACATGTGGTAAAACCTTGGTCTTAGGCTTCCATTGCCAACTAGCTGAGGCCTTAACAGCATAAAAATGATTTCCAACCACTGTGTCAGTTATCACCTTTGGAATTTTTAAAACTTCTTTTGAATCAGTGGTGATATTTTGCTTAACAGTGGTTTGATTCTGCTTAGCCGTGTTTACATTTTGCTTAGCAGTGGTTGGAACCCATTTAGGTGCAGCAGTGACAATTGATTTTGTATTCCCATTCCTCATCAAAACTGCCCTAGGAATCATGTTACTATTAGGATGAGGGTTTGTTTTCTTTGAAAAGTTTTGATGATTTACCCTCCTCCAATGATTCCAAACTTGTGGTCTGTTTTTATTACAATTTCTCTGTAAGTGTTCAAAACTACCACATACAAAACAAGCCTTTTTAACACATTGAAACTCATCTCCTAACCTGTTAGAAATTAGACCATTAAAGTTTCTCTGGTTTCCCCTAGGTATGTATCTTTTCATTTGTTCCCTAGGCACTTCCTTGTACTCAACTACTCTCTTAGCAATTTGAGCTCCAAATCTAGGTAGAAGGTTGACTTGTTGAGAACCAACTTTCTTAACTTTCTCTATCTCTTCAGACTTAGTTGATTCAGTTCTATCTTCCTCAGAATCTGATTCCCAATCTTCAATTATGGGAGCATCAGATGACATATCAGAACTTATCTTAGGTGTTTCAGTCTTACTTATTCCTTCTACAGGTTTGTTAAAACTGAATTCACTACTAAATGACAGTTCTTTAGCAGGTGGTGCATGTTGCATAAGAGTGGGTGGTGGCATATTATTGTATCCTATCCCAGAACCCTTTTTCATTAAATGACTCTCTATAGATTTATGAACCAGATCAGAAGCAAATTGTGTTTTAGCTACCCTAACAACATGTTTTTCTTTTTCTTCTAGGGCCTTTTGTTTTACACTCTCTGCCAGTTCAAGTTTCTCTTTAAGCATTTTAATCTCTCTATTCTTAAGATCAATTTCACCACCTAGTATATTGATCTTATCTACATACTCAAACTCACATTTAATACAGTATTTAAGCTTCTCTTCCACACTCTCTAGACCAACTATATACCTGAGTTGTCTATAGTCAGTCTTTCTACTTCTTTCCTCATACTCTCAGTGATAGCTTTTTGAGATTCTAAGTTATCATGATATGATTTAAAAGAACAAGTAGATGTTTTAGAATCATTAGATACCTCAGAATCTGAACCAGAAGATGAAGCATAGGCCATGAGAGCAAAGTTATGCTCTTTTGAATCTTCACTAGCAAGAAAAGCTGCGTTGGGACCTTCTTCAATCTGATCACTCCAATCATAATCACCAATCCCATCCTGAGCAACCAAAGCTGAAGAAGCAGCAGGCTCTTCTGTAGTCTTCTTTATGCCTTCAATTCTTTTTGGAGCTCGACATTCCCTAGCAAAGTGACCTTTCTTCTTGCAGTTAAAGCACTCCATCTTGCTTTTGTCAAATCCAGCTCTCCTTTGACCATCATACTTAACCTGTCTTCCAGTTCTCCTTAGAAACTTCCTTGCTTGAAGATTTAACATTGCCATTTGCCATTGAAGATTAATCTCATCAAGATCATCGGGATCAATTTGATCTAGATCTTGATTCAAAACATTAACACTGGTAGTTAAATCTGATAGAAAAGCACAAATTGCACCATCACTAACAGTATCACTAACTGTGGTATTGTTTGCAATAGCCGTGGTTATACCGTAGGCAGCAGTGGATACATCTTGTGGGCTCTTGTGATTAGTGGATACAAAAGCAATGTTTTGATTAGCAGAAGATGCATTAGCAAAGTTATTCTCAGACTCATAAACCTTCAAGTTGTTGAAGAGATTGTCCAGAGTCATCTTATCAAAGTCTACCTTATTTCTCCACACAATTGTATGAATAGCCCAATCAGATGATAAACTCCTAATGAACTTCAAATTAATATCTTTATAATCTACTGACTTCAGTTGGCTAATAAGTTTTTGAAGTCTATTATATGTGCCATCAATCTTTTCTCCACTAAGAGCAGTGAAGGTTTCAAATTGATGCTTGAGCATATTCATCCTTGACTTCTTAGTAGCTTCATTACCAACAAACCTTATTTCAAGAGCATCCAATAAATCTTTAGCAGACTCATATTGTTCAAAGTCCAAAGCATAGTCATTGGGTATTCCCATGAAGAGAATACTGTGAGCTTTGATCTCCATTTTCCTTTTTGCTTTATCAATTTCACTAACAATAACTATCTCTTGACCATCCTCACCCTTCTTAGGAAGAGTGTCTCCCTTTTCAATGACATCCCAGAGAGCATAATCAATCATACAAATGTATTGCCTCATTCGCATTCTCCAGATTTGATACTCACCATGCTTGAGCATGGGTACCTTTGAAGCAGTCACCATGTGAGTTTCGTCAGACATCTTTACTTACTTGAATAAAGCTTAACAGAACTTCTTCTTGATTACAGTTTCTAGATCACAAGCTCTGATACCACTTGTTGATCCCAGTTGAGCAAACGATCTAATATAGAAACTGACTTAGAACAAAAGCTTATTAAGTATCACGCGGAATTTAATACGTAATCTTAAGAAGAAGAACAATAAACATTCAACACCTCAATATTATTATTAATACGAATACTCTTACAGTATTAGGGTTTTGCAACCTTGAAGTGTATCGACCTTAGATATACAACACACGTATATCTAATCTAACCTAGGACCTCCTTTTATAGGCTAAGGAGTCCTATACATTATACAATACGTAACCTACAAGATAAATATCTTTTCCATATTTATCTAATACAATAAACTAAACCGACTATACAAGACTAGCAGTGGTTACATATCAATATCAGTGGTTACACAATATTACTAGCCGCGGTTTGTCTTCATCAGCGGTTACATTCTTCTGTCCGTGGTTATATCAACCTTGTCCGCGGTTCCAGCACTTAGAGTAATTCTTGATCCAAGGAACCTAAAACCCAACAACAACTCGCATTTAACAAAGCCAGTACATAACTCGCATAAGTACAAGTTATCCCAACTCGCATATTGTACCAACTCGCATGTTTAGCATTGAATCTGGACAGAATATCAACTCGCTTATATGAATGACCAAAAAACTGCTTAGATGAACACCAATTTTTCTGACCAGAACTGCAGTGAAGAACAACTTATCTGACCAAAACTGTTAAGACGACTTGAAAGACCAAGACTGCATCGAAGAGGAATTTTAAACTGACTCAAAAACATGTTAAAACTGGCAGAAACATAGAAACAGCTTTAAAAACTATAACACAACTTAAAAGAACCAATTCCAAACAGTTTCAACGTGTTCCAGAAATTGTTTGACCAAGTTAATAACCAAGACTTCTAATGAAACTAGTTAAACAAATATGCAACTATATCATTCTAAAAAACAAATAATCTTGACCAAAAAAATAGTTTCAACAGCAGCTTTAAAACAGTATCACAACCACATCAATCCCACATCAAATGTCTCTAAAACCACATCAAACCGCATACAAACAATCGAACAAACCGCTTCAAAAACCATGTGACTCATCAAAACAACACAACCTTGGCTCTGGTACCAATTATAGGATCGTGAATATTATGTTGTTTGATGATTCGGGTGGTCTAGGACAATGATTAAATAAGAAAGCCATTAGAGAGATGAAGAGAGTAGAGAGGAGGTTTCTTGAAAGAGAGTTGCTTTACAAAATGAAAGGTTAGATTCAAAGAAGCCACACCCTTTCCATGGATGGAAGGGGTATTTATAGTTACAAAAACTATGTCCTCCTATCGGACTGTGGATCAGGCATACATTGGGTAAAGACCCGTCCTTCCTCCACGGTGTTGCACTAAACAAAACTATGCTAATAACTAACTAATAAACAAACAAATAACGTAACTAATGATATGTCTATGAGCTAACTTATGCTAGATAATATTTGGGGTGACTGACTCTTCACTATGGAATTTTCTAATTCCTAACATGACAGAAGTTGACCAATATTTGCTTAGAATTAAGCACACTTGGCTATCCACTGCTAAGTATATGGATCGACTTTTTGTTTTCTCTAACCACTGCTAACCTTAACCATCTTCTCTGTGTTTGGTTTATATTTGTGATATGCAGGTATGAAGGATTGTTTTACATTGGAGCTTTTGGTGATTCTGCTGATTCGTGTTTAAAAAAAAATCTTGTGTAATCCTTCATATTTTTGTGTGATATCTCTATTTTTGACATAGATTTGCTTGTTGTATCTCTTGGTCAACTGGTTGGAGTGTAATTCTGTATCCACTGCTAGTGTTTTTCAAACCATTGATAAAGGTTTTCAAACCACTGCTAGCATGTTGCTGATTTTTGGATACTTGAGGGGCTGTTTGGTAACTTTGAAGAAAACGCATTTATCTCCCCAAATCACTGATAGATCATTTAATTGATCTTCAAATCACTTCCAATTGACGCTTTACATAAACCCAAACCATTTCCATCTGTTGAATTCACAAATCCCACATCACATACATCATCAATCATCATGCCGAACCAATACTCCAACACCCATAACCTAGTTGCTAATTTGATAAAAAACAATCGATCCGAAAGTTTTCATCAAATGATTGATTTCCTTATTCACAGTCCTATTCACTTTTCCTTAACCATAGCACCAACCATCCTTAAAGCCTATATACATCAATTCTGGGGTAATGCTAAGCTTGAGGAGGTCAATGGGGTGGAAGTTTTTAGTTCTGTGGTGGATGAGAATGAGATTTTAGTTGATGAGGAGATTATTAGAGGGGTTTTGAAGTTAGATGATGCTGACGGTGTTGTTAATCTTTCAGATGCTGAGATTTTTGAAGGTTTAGAGAGGTTAGGATATACTCACAGGGGAGACAAGGTAAACATTTTTAAGGGAATGTTTTCACAACAATGGAAGTTTTTTATTCATACCTTGTTGATGTGTATAAGTAATAAGACCACTGGATTTGATGACTTCCCTTCCAAAATTGCAACTGCTATCATTTGTTTGTCTGATGGGAGGAAGTTTAATTGGTCTATGATGATTTATGAAGGGTTTGTGCAAAATATTAGGAAGAAGGGTAAATATTACTTATATCCTAGGTTTGTGCAATTGATTGTGGAAAGTCAAATAGAAGAACCTATTGAGCATACTAGGGAGTATGAAGTACATTATATGCTTCCTAAGGTTTTTGCACATATGAGGAATCAGAATCCTAATTTTCAAATCAGACATGTTCCTTTATTCCCACATATGATTAATTTGCCTGCTATTCCAGAGTTTGATGAAGGTCTTGAATCCCAACCCATAGAACCTGAACCCACTGCTAGTACACCTCAACCCACTGATAGTACACTTTTACCCACTGTTAGTGAATCTCAACCCACTGCTATTCAAACCCAAACCACTGTTAAACCAATTTTATGAACTAGGAGGAGGAAGAGCACCAAGCTACCTCAGGTTGGTGTTAGTGGTGTTGTAAATGAGGGTGTCACAAGTTGTGGAGGTGACATGATTGGAAGGGCTTCCACTACTGATTCATGCTTAGATGTTGGTCAGGATAGTGGAAACATTATTAAGACCCAACCTTTGGCAACTCCTAATGTGGAGAGTTCCTTGGAACTTAACACAGGTGGAGGAATCCCTAGCCAACTGGCTCACTTAGGGTGCATAGATGATCAGGCAAGGTCTGGTGCTATGTTTACTTTATCCAAGGATTCACCTCTCAGAGTAGTTAACACAGCTCAAAGTGATGAGGATAATTTGGAACATGAAAATGAATTGACGGATCCTAAACTGGTACATGATGACTTTTCCAATGAACCATCTCTTGGACCAGTTAACACAGGTCGAAGTGGGGAGGATATTCTTGAACGTTTTAATGAATTGACAGCTAAATGTACCAAAATGGAGGTTACAATCTCAAGTCTTCAAGAGTTTAGGAGGCTGAAGCATAGGATGTTTGTTTTGGAGAAAGTGAGGAGACCTGGGGTTGCTGTTTTAAGGCATATGAGAAAGTTGTAAAAGAAGGTGGACTCCTCTCCAGCTCTGAATATGGAGAATGTACCCAAACAGGGGAGGAGTGAAGGCATGAATTCAGGGGAGGCTATAGATGTGGATATGGAAGAGGATGTGTATAGTGGAGATCAAGCAGAACAATTTTTGGTATCTGATAAAGATGGGAATGAACTTGTTCTTGAAAGTTTGAAGACTGTGGTAGAAGATGAGGTGATGCAGGACACAACCACTGATAGTTTGTCTGCAACCACGGCTAGTATTATTAAAACCACTGTTGCGGTTTCAGATAAGGTAATCATAACCACTCCCACTTTAAACTTACCCACTGCTATCATAACCACTTCTACAATTGTTACAACCACCTCTGTATCACCACCTAAATCTAAAGAAGTTGAGAAGGAAGTTGCAAGTACACTGATCAATCTAAGCAAAACCTCAACTAACCTTACACCCATCATTGCACCTGTTTCATCTCTTAAATCTATTGCAACCAAACCCAAAGGTAAAAGTTTAGTTATTGGTGAGCCTTTGAAGAAGAAGGTAGCTCAACCAGACATTGGTAAGGGTAAAGGTATTGCGGCACTAGTTTTGAAGTTTAAAAGTGTAGAAGAACAGATTGCTTATGATGAAGAGTATACAAGAGGCATACTAGTTGAAGAGGAAGCTGCTGCAGAGAAAGAAAAGCAAGAAGAGGAGGAGGCTACTCAGAAATGGTTAGCTAAATGGTATGAAACACAAAACTATCTTCAAGCTTCTGATCAAATACAGGATGAGTATACTACTCAAGAATGGGCATTGTTAGATGTTGATGAAAGAGCTAGAATCTTGGGTGAATGGGCAAGGAGGATCAGTAAAAAAAAGAAGCAAGTTAAAAGGAAGAAACCTCCTACAAAAGGTGAGATGAGGAATGTACTGATGAAGATTATTAAGAATTCAGGCATACATATTTCTGAAAATCTTAGTAAATGTTCATTTGAGAGAATTCATGAGCTTTATCTGATGTGCATGTGGATTAATAATGATAATTTTATTCCAATGAAAATTGAAAAAGAAGAAGAGTGGATTCAAAGTAGTCAAAAGAGAAAATCTGAGATTCAGGAGACATCTGGTTCTAAAAGACTAAAAGTTATTGAAAATAGTAATCAAATTATCTCTTATGAATTTGAGCTTAATGGAAGTGCAGGATGTTGGAAAATTCAAAGACTCAATAATGAAGTTTCTGAGTTTTATAATTTGATGAATCTTTGGAAGCTTTATAAGAATAAGTTTGGTGATGTACATCCAGATGATTATCATGAGAGAATGGTTTATGATAACTTGAAGATTTTGTTTGAGCCTACTCATGATGAACCCGAATGGAAAGGACTCTACAATGGTCAAGTTACAAGATGGTTTTTATATCAAACTTGTGGAGTTCATGTGCTAACTGTGTCTGGAGAAGTTATTCATATGCTTGTAGAAGGTGATTATCCTAAATTGAATAGTTATCCAGAAGTTATTACTCAGATGGTGAAGCCTGGTGGTTTAAAGATGTTGATGCCCTATGATGATCAAGCTTACAGTTTGTTGCTGAAGTATGAGACCATTCTTAAAACTAGTAAGTGTTTCGATACATCCTCCAATTCAGATGTTGTGAGCTTAAAAGAAACTTGAGAATTCTATTTGAATGTATCAAGTTTAGGGGAGGATTGTTGGGTTTTTGGTTCCTTGGATCATGAATTATTCTAAGTGTAGGAACCACGGACAGAGTTAATGAAACCACGGACAGAAGAATGAATCCACTGCTGAAGATAAACCGCGGCTAGTAGTAACGTGAAACCACTGATATTGTATTGTAACCACTGCTAGTCTTGTATAGTCGGTCTAATATTTTGTATTAGATAAATATGGAAAAGATATTTATCTTGTAGGTTACGTATTGTATTATGTAAAGGACTCCTTAGCCTATAAAAGGAGGTTCTAGGTTAGATTAGATATACGTATGTTTTATATCTAAGGTCGATACACTTCAAGGTTGTAAAACCCTAATACTGATTAGAGTATTCGTATTAATAATAATATTGAGGTGTTGAATGTTTATTGTTCTTCTTCTTAAGATTAAGTATAAAATTCCGCGTGATACTTAATAAGTCTTTGTTAAGTCAGTTTCTATAAAGGATCGTTTGCTCAACTGGGATCAACAAAGTATCATAACCGACGGAAATACTAACAGCAGTATAAACCTGGTAGTCACATGTATCAGGTAGGAATACCAAACAAACATCATAATTGAATGAATAAACTAAACAAGAACATAGCATGGCAAACTAAACAAGTCAACTAGAAAGGTAACATAAGTTGAACCATATTCCTTTATCAACAAGTAACATGAACAGAAGTGTAAACATGGTGGTTCAACAAGTCAAGTAAACATCCATTACTATGTTGAACTGATAACATAAGCATCAGAAACATCAAGCAGAAGTACAAACATGGAAATCACAATTTGCAAGTAGATTACTAAATGATAGTCATAGCCATCGACATAACTGAATGAAGTATAACATGATCAACGGATAAATCAAATGATTACATACTAGCATGGCAACCAGAAAAATCAAATAGTAACATAACAGCATGGTAAGAGGATAATCAGATATTAACATGTTAACAGGTGAATCAGGTAACCACATACTAACATAGTAGACAGAGAAATCATGAAATCATAGTCAGCATGGAAAACAGATGGACCAAATAATCATATAATAGCATAACACTTGAATCCAATAATCATATAATATCTCGGTAAACGGGTGAAGTGGTAATCTGAAGTATAAGCTTGGCAACCAACCAAAATAGAGTGAAAACATAGTAAATCAAATGAGCTGAAGACTAAGTAAAATAACCAAATGAACTGATGCATGAGTCCGATAGTCAAACGAATCACATAAGAATACTGAGTGAATAAGTAGTCAACTGAATGACTGAATAGGCATAGCAAACGAATGAATCAGAATATCAGATAGTCACATAATAACCAAAATCAGAATGTTGCCACGAGCACCTAATACTAAAGGAGATACTCCAATAGCCAAATCTAACAAATCACATATCATAACCCATATCTGCCAAATCATATCAAATCCGTCAAATCATAAGTGCACAAGGAGGGGAGACCTCTCAAGTACCAAATGGAGTAGCTAGCTCCTAAATGTGAGGGGGTGTATTGCACACACGCACCACATCACCGAAACTGAACTGAGTACCTAGGATGCATCCCTACGCTCCCTGCAAAACAAATCAAATATACATATGCCAGTACGAGACTGTACATACGTATTCATAATGGCCAAGTGCACACATATCATAATCATATCAAAAGGGAATGTCGAGGACTAATCACAACTCCCCAGATAGTGTCATGCCATTGCTGCATCAATGACATGGCCATGGTACCTCCATGGCTAGTTAGCTCGGGCAACCAAACACAACAAATCATATCATATCAAACTGATCATATAATGGAATCATATCAATAAGGGATCTCAAACGGATAACATATCGAACGAATAACTAATCGAATATCAAATCAGAGGATCATACCAAAACGAATCATATCAAATGGATTATAACAAATCAAAGCGAGATGAATACGAATCGAATATCAAAATGAACAAGTCATGAGAGAAAAGAAGTGTCATTACTGAAATGACAGAATATCTGTACCTCAAATGTGTGTGCGT
This sequence comes from Chrysanthemum seticuspe, assembly GCA_019973895.1. Classification (NCBI taxonomy): domain Eukaryota; kingdom Viridiplantae; phylum Streptophyta; class Magnoliopsida; order Asterales; family Asteraceae; genus Chrysanthemum; species Chrysanthemum seticuspe. The sequence continues at coordinate 130,269,130 of BPTQ01000002.1, forward strand.
AAGAGTAAGGCACACAAGCAAACTTAACATCCCGGCTTCACTAAATCTACAGTAGGAAATATCATAAATCACATATGTGTTCCTGTTAGGAATTAGAAATTCCAGGTATTAAAGAATCGGTCACCTCAAGTATATGTAATCGTTAGAAAGCTCGTAGTCGTAGTTATTTTAAGTTAAGTAGTATTTAGTTAAGTAACACCGTGGAGGACGGACGGGTCTTTACCCACTGTATGCCTGATCCACAGCCCGATGTGTGGCGTTTTATGTAAGACTATAAATACTCTCTACCTCCCAAGGTAGAGAGTTGGAGCTCATAATAATATCTTTCACTTTCTCTCACTAAGTTCCCTAAACCTCTAACTTTCTCTCTCTAGAATTCCATTCATACGCCACTTTGTGTTATGGTTTGATGTGTATGTGAAAACTAATATTCTACAATTGGTATCAAGAGTCATGGTTAGATCATATCTTGCACATCTTTGGATTTTTAGTGGTTTTTAGGTGGTTTTTGAGTTTGAAAAAGTTTAGTTGTTTGTGCCTCATTTGGTTGATTTCTTGTGTTAAAGCTTGGATTTTGTTAGTACTTTTATGTTTAGAATCATCACAAGTGTTTAGGTTTTCATTTGCTAAGCTTGAATCATCTTGGTTGGGTTGTTTTTGGATTGAAAAGTGATGTTTATGTGGTTTTTCTTGCTAGCGACTTGATATACGGATCTCTTTCTTCGTAGCGACTTGCTTCACAATTTTGTAGCGAGTTACAGTTTTGGAGCTAGCGACTTAGACCTAGCAATTAACAGTACAAGTAGTGGACTCTCCACTACGGGTAGCGACTTGGTGGTAGCGACTTGGTCTGTAGCGAGTTGCTCTTTAGCGACTTGAATCTTTAGCGACTTGAGTAGCGAATTGCTGCCAAAATTTTGCTAGCGACTTGAGGCTTAGCGAGTTACTACTTAGCGACATGCATTTGTCTAGCGACTTGGGACTTTAGCGACTTGGGGGTGTAGCGAATTAGGTGTTAGCGACTTGGTGCATTATCTTCTAGCGACTTGGGTGATTGTTTACGGTTTTCTCTTGATTTAGTAAAATCCCGTGAAAGAATCTATTTCCCGGTTTAATCATAGAGTTATAAAATCCCGTATAATCTGTTAACATGTCTACCAACGTTCCTACTATTATCTCCACTGTTGCCGAGGATGTTCAAGCAGCTGGTTCAAATACTCGTCCACCCATGCTTGACAGAACTGACTACGATTCTTGGGCTCAACGAATCAGATTGTACTGCCTTGGAAAGGAAAATGGTGTCAACATTCTCAAATCCATTGATGAAGGACCGTATCGAGTTGAGACGACTAGAGATATACTTGATAATAATGAAGATGGAACTCCTATTTACGGAATGGACAGACCTAAAATGTATGATGAGCTTGATGATAAGGAGAAAAAGAGATTCGATGCAGATATCAGGGCTTCTAACATTGTTCTTCAAGGTCTTCCCAAAGACATCTACAAGCTGATCAATCACAACACTGAAGCAAAGGCAGTATGGGATAATGTCAAGATGCTTCTCTCAGGTTCTGAATTAACTATGGAAGACAGAGAATCACAACTCTATGACGAATTTGAACACTTCAAGATGAAACCAGATGAGAGTGTCTATGAGTACTATGTGAGATTTCATAAGTTGTTGAATGATATGAGGAACATCAGAATGACTATGCCTAACATTCAGGTGAACTCAAAATTTGTGAACAACATGAATCCCGAATGGCACAAGTTTGTCACCTCTGTGAAGCTCACTAAAGGATTGAAGAATACAAACTATGAGCAACTCTATGCCTTCCTCCTTCAGAATGAGAGACATGCTATGTTTGAAAAAATGATTCTTAATCAGTTTAAAACCAACCAGGGAGAGTCAAGCTCGTCTAATGACTCAACTTCCTTCTACTCAAACATCGGAATCACAACCAAAGCCTCACAAGTCATACCTTTGGGTAATGGTAATCACAAACTCATTCCTGATCCTATGTTCAAACAAGCTGATGCTGATGCACGCGTGGGTAACTTCATTAATCAACTAGCTCTTCTGATTAGTCAAAACATGAATTCTCTCCCACAAACCAACAACAACCTCAGAACAGCATCTAACCCACACAATCAAGCTACTGTTAAAGATGGGAGAATCGTGGTGCAACCAGTTCAGGAAAGACAGTATGATCAGGGAAGAGGTGGAGCTGGTAGAGGTTATGTTGGTAATCAGAATCGAGGAAGGAATGGTAATCAAGGTCAAGCTAAGCCGATCAAATGTTATAACTATGGTGGTGAGGGACACATTGCAAGGAACTGCACATCTCCAAAGCGTCCACAGAATGCTGATTACTTCAGAGATAAGATGCTGCTTGTACAAGCTCAGGATAATGGTGCTGCTTTGGATGAAGAGGAATTGCTGTTTCTAGCTGAGGGCAATGCCAAGACCTATGATGCAGATGTGGATGAGCAGCCTATTCAGGAGATAGGTCACAATCATCATAATGCCTTTCAAGTCGTTGATTGTGATGCATACGACTCTGATGTGAATGATGGACCTACTGCACACACAATTTTTATGGCTAGCATTTCTCCAATGGTTTCTCCCAAGGTCTCTTCTTCACCACAAACTGGCTCATCCAAAGACAAACTCATCTCAGAGGTATTAAAACTATACGATGATGCTGATGTGCAACAGATGCATGACAAAGTACTATTAACTGAAACTATTGAATCAAATGTTGAAAATATGGGTAATATCGCTATTGTCCCATATGATCAATATGTGAAACAAAGTGAAAGTGAAGTTGTACCAAGTGATGCATCTTCTGCAGTCAACAATGACTATGTTTTTGATGAATACACTGCATGTGCCCCTGATGATTCTGTAATTTCTGAACTAAATGCCTATAAAGAACGTGTTGCTATTTATGAACAACGTGCAAAATTTGAGTTGACCACTCGTGAGCAGGAAATGGATGACCAAGTGCGTACAGTCATTAGAAAAAGTAATTTTCGAGAAGAAGTATTAAAACAAGAGTTAAATTCCTTGCAAGAAAAGCTTTCTAAAACTGCTAAGCAAAAACAAGAACTTCAAGAAAATGTAAAAATGCTTAAGCAAGAATTTAATGCAAAGGAATCAAAACTCTTGAAAGATTTTTCTAATCTGAAAACTTTGAAAAACAAACTTGAAAACAAGTTGTACATACAAGGGAACACCATTCAGACTGCTCACATGATCACTAAGCATAGGGTCTTAAGCGATAAGCATAGCATTCCCCTTGTTAAGGAACCAAATCCAGAGGTCATTAAAAGGGCTAGAAATGCTCATAAGGTTCTTTATGATGGCAATGAAATCCTTAAACCTAGACAGAAACCTAGTTGCGTTGAGTGCACTGAGGAAGATAAGAAATCAGATGAAGTCACTAGGGAAAAGATGAACAAGAAATTAGATGATCCTAAATGTAGAGAGAAGAAAATAAAGATCACACCCCATGATTACAAGAAGGAAAACTGGATTTCCTTGAACATGTTTAAGCCTCAGACATTGTTGACTCCCGAACAAGTCTTCTGGAAAATGGATTTAGATAAGCAGAAAGCTGAAAATATTGTTGAAACAAACCCTCCCCTTTGGAAAATGCCTAGAGCGACTGTGTATCCTCCTAATACACCAATGCATCTTGTTCCTAGAACAATTGCCACTAAAAGCAAGACCTTAATTAGCCAATATGTTATATTTCAACTATTTGTTGATTTTGAGAAAAATTGCAAGAAAAGGATCACACCCACTGGTATAACGGAAGGAGAAAGGGGTTTTGAGCAAATGAAAGAATGTTATTTAACTGAGGTCATGCCTTTCTTTAAACTTCTAAAAGATCACTTTGAGAGTCTTAAAAAGGGGATAGAAACTGATATTAAGGGAATGGAAAAGGAATTTGATGCAATGATAGTTGAAGTTAGTGACTATGAGCGAGCACTAAAATATAATGAGATTGAGAGGAAGAACTTGCATACATTAAATGAGAACCTGATTTCTGAATGTATTGCTCAAGATGTGTTTTTCACTGCTACAAATTGTTCCATTAATGCTTCCAAATTTCATGAATTATCGTTTGCCCTGAAAGTCTCCCATGATCGTGTCATTGAGCTTGAAAAAACTAATTCTGAACTAAACGAGAAAATTGAACTGGATGATCACGACAATTTGGTTAAACATTTTTCTAAACTAGAAGTTGAGCATTTTAATTTACAACTAAAATATCAACATCTTAAAGAAAATGTCAAAACTTCAAATATCAAGACATCCTCAGATGCTCCAGAGTTTGATGCAGTTTTTCAAATTAACAAACGTGATGAGCAGATTCAAGCTCAGTGCAACACGATCAGAAAGTTGAAAGCCCAAATCTCTCAATTAAAGGGTCTAACGAACAATATGACAGGCTCCCAAATGCCTCCTCTTTTAGATTCTCAAAATTCTCAAACGTTTCATCTTCAAAACCTAGTAAATGCATTACAAAAGGAAAACGAAAGTTTTCTAGAAGAAAATGAAAAAGTTAAACGTCATTTCAATGAGTTATTTGAATCAATAAAGGTCACTCGTAACAAAAATAACGAACAAATAGCTTCAATGCAAAAGGAAATTGAGAATCTGAAGAGTCAGGTAAAAGGGAAAATGCCAATGACCAATGAGGAGAATGGTGTATCAAAGGTTCACTCTTGTAATAAATATGCTTTGTCTGTGAAATATGTCCCTCCTCATCTAAGGAACAACAAACTTGCTGTTCAAACATACTTCTCATCCCTTAAGGATTGCCTAGAATGTCTGCGTGAGATTGTTGAAGAGGATAAGTTAGAGAAACCTCATGATAATGCAATTGGACATGCATGCTTATATGCCAAACGATCTCAAGAAATCTTAGAATGCTTGATCACAATATGCCCAAAGTCATTAGGTGAGAGAGTTAATCCTTTGATTCCATGCTCGATGCCTAATGCCAAGTATGATATTCATTCGATTCCCAATGTTTTGAATGTGAACCGTAGTGTGCCTTTAAGTAGTTCAGATTCCAGATCTGTCAATGCTAAGAAAGAGAACTCAAGTGTGCCTTCTAGGAGTACAAATCTCAGTACTTCTAGTTTTAAGAAAGTGAACCTTAGTGTGCCTGCATGTAGTTCAGATCCCAGCACATCTAAACAGGTGATGCAAAGAGTAGTTAAACCAACTAATATTCCCATTCCCTCTACAGGAGTAATCAGTAACACTAAAGGGAGCAGGTCAAAGTCTCAAGACAATACAAGGAATGATAGGACCTCGCAAGCTAAGAATGTGCACTGGAAAAGAGTAGAAGAACAATCTAGGAACTTTAAGTTTGAACCGAATAAAACGAATCGTGTTGATTCTAGTATTTGCCATAGGCGTACTGTAATTAATTCGAATTCTGATACTATTTGCAAACCTTGTATTGATGTCTGCTTGAATTCTGTTTCTAATCATGAATGTGGTGTTAATGTTCTACCTAATGATGTTAATTGTCCAGTTAATATTGTTGATGCTAAAATTCATGCTAAGAAGGCAAAAAGGCAAAAACGAAAGAAAGTTAGAAAACAGTGGAAACCCACAGGAAGAACATTCAGTAAAATAGGCTATTATTGGATACCTGTTGGTCATAAGACTAATCAGATAATGCCCACTAGAAAATGGATGCCTACTGGTAGAACTATTCCCTTAAGAAGTGAGCACACTGTGAACAGGGCTAATACAGACACTAGTACTGCATCTATTCACAATGATTCCATTGCCTCATTTTCTGATATAAATGCTTCTATTTCTGATGTGGGTGTTCCAACCATTGTTACTAACCAAATGGAACCCATTCTTGCATGGGGATCCCAATTATCCAGTTATCCATTCTTGTCTGTGTTCAACTGCAGATCGTTCAAATCGTTCTGTGGTACCTGGACTCAGGCTGTTCCAAGCATATGACTGGCGACCGGTCATGGCTCATGAACTTCGTGAGCAAATTCATCGGTACTGTTAGATTCGGGAATGATCATTTTGGTGCTATTATGGGTTATGAAGACTATGTTGTTGGCAAAAGTGTGATCTCCAGAGTTTACTATGTAGAAGGTCTTGGTCACAACTTGTTCTCTGTTGGTCAATTCTGCGATTCGGATCTAGAAGTAGCCTTCAGAAAACATACCTGCTTCGTTAGAGAACTTGATGGTAATGAACTTTTAAGAGGCTCACGTGGTTCAAATCTATACACCATCTCCATCGAAGATATGATGAAGTCTTCTCCAATTTGCTTGCTGTCAAAGGCTTCTAAAACAAAGTCATGGTTATGGCATCGTCGTCTCAATCACCTGAACTTCGGCACCATCAATGATCTCACCAGAAAGGACTTAGTTGTAGGTTTACCTAGACTCAAATACGAAAAGGATCATCTTTGTTCAGCATGTCAATTGGGAAAAAGCAAGAAGTATGCCCACAAACCAAAACCTACTAACTCTGTCACAGAAGTTCTTCATATGATTCATATGGATTTATGTGGACCAACGAGGGTGCAGAATATCTTTGGGAAGAAATATGTGTTAGTTGTGGTTGATGATTACTCTAGATTCACCTGGGTCAAGTTCTTAAGGACAAAGGATGAAACTCCTGATATCATCATCAAACTCATCAAACAGCTGCAGGTTCGACTTAACAAAACCGTCAGAATTATCAGAACAGACAATGGAACTGAGTTTGTCAACAAACAACTTAGTGAATTCTATGAAAGCGTTGGAATCAGCCATCAAAGAAGTGTTCCACGAACACCTCAACAGAACGGTGTAGTTGAAAGACGAAATCGAACTCTTGTTGAAGCCGCTAGAACAATGCTGATTTACTCAAAGGTTCCAATGTTTCTCTGGGCTGAAGCAATTGCCACTGCATGCTACACACAAAATCGTTCCCTGATTCACACTGTTCATGGAAAAACTCTATATGAACTTGTCCACAACAGAAAACCTAATCTCTCTTTCCTTCGTGTGTTTGGTACATTGTGTTATCCAACTAATGAGGGTCAAGACTTAGGCAAACTTAGGGCTAAAGCTGACATTGGAGTATTTGTAGGATATGCACCAAACAAAAAGGGATACCGAATCTACAACAAAAGAACCCGAAATATCATGGAAACAATTCACGTTACGTTTGATGAGCTGACCGGTCAAATGGCTCCTGGACAACTCAGTTCTGGACCCACACTTCAAAACAGTCCCATTGGTTCATCCCTTGTTCCAAACTCTTCTCAAGAAACTCCATATGTACCTCCATTTGAAGATGATTTAAAGAAATTGTTTGATCCTATGTTTGATGAACTTTATGATCCAAGTACTAATGAGGTGTCGATTCCTACAACAGAGGCTGCTCATATTCTTGTGAATGAAGTCAATCCCTCAGTCTCAATATCTTTAAGTCAAGAAGCGCCTGCTGCTGATCCTTCAGTCTCATCAACAAATCATCATTCTTCAAATGTACATCATGGAAATGTTTCTGGCATCAATGATGAAGTTAATCCCTTTGCTACTCCTGAAGATGCTCCATTTGAAAACATATTTGCTCCTGAATCATCATCAGAACCATCTTCTTCAGGAGACATCGACTCAGCTACCTCAGTCCCTCAACAACTACCACATGAACACCTCAGAAAATGGACTCACGATCATCCATTAGATAACATCATTGGAAATCCCTCTCGTCCTGTATCAACACGAAAACAACTTGCAACCGATGCCTTATGGTGTTTCTTCAACTCCGTACTATCTAAGATCGAACCAAAAGATGTTAAAGCCGCCATGAATGAAGATAGCTGGTTCAATGCCATGCAAGATGAAATTCATGAGTTTGATCGACTTGATGTATGGGAGTTAGTACCTGCTCCAGACTGTGCAATGATTATTGCTCTTAAATGGATCTTCAAAGTGAAAATTGATGAGCATGGTGATGTGTTGAAGAACAAGGCTCGATTAATTGCTAAAGGATACCGTCAAGAGGAGGGTATTGACTTTGAAGAATCTTTTGCTCCAGTTGCTCGAATCGAGGCAATCAGAATCTTTTTGGCTAATGCTGCTAGTAATAACATGGTAGTCTATCAGATGGATGTGAAGACGGCATTTCTGAATGGAGACCTTAAAGAAGTCGTCTACGTCAGCCAACCTGAAGGATATGTAAATCAACAGCATCCTACTCACGTTTATCGTTTGAAGAAGGCTCTTTACGGTTTAAAGCAAGCTCCAAGGGCATGGTATGATACACTGTCAAAGTTTCTTCTATCTACCGGATTTAGCAAAGGAGCAGTTGATCCAACATTGTTCACCAGGAAGTCAGGCAAACATTTAATTCATGTTCAAATTTATGTTGATGATATTATTTTTGCCTCGACAGACCCAATGGAATGTGATCGTTTTTCAAATGAAATGAGTTCAAAATTTCAAATGTCAATGATGGGACAAATGTCATTTTTCTTGGGATTACAAATTTCACAAAGTCCCGGAGGCATTTTCATAAATCAATCTAAATATGCAACAGAGATCTTAAAGAAATTTGGATTTGATTCAAGTGACCCTGTTGACACCCCCATGATTGATCGAACCAAACTAGATGAGGACCACTCAGGGATCATGATTGACCAAACGAAATATCGTAGTATGATTGGATCCCTGATGTACCTCACTGCTAGTAGACCAGACATCTTGTTCGATGTTTGCATGTGTGCTAGATACCAGGCTAAGCCTACTAAAAAGCACCTTGAAGCGGTTAAACGGGTCTTTCGGTACCTCCAAGGAACCATCAATATGGGTCTTTGGTACCCGAAGGACACCGGTATGTCACTAACAGCCTATGCAGATGCTGATCATGCAGGGTGTCAAGATACTCGTCGAAGTACATCTGGAGGTGCTCAGTTTTTGGGTGATAAGCTTGTTAGCTGGTCCTCAAAGAAGCAAATGAGTACTTCTATTTCCTCTACAGAGGCTGAATACATAGCCATGTCATCTTGTTGTGCTCAAATCTTATGGATGAGATCTCAATTATCTGACTATGGCTTTGAATTCAACAAAATCCCTCTGTACTGTGATAATAAAAGTGCTATTGCTCTCTCATGCAACAACGTTCAACACTCAAGAGCAAAGCATATCGACATTCGACATCATTTCATCAGGGAACAAGTGGAAAAAGGTGTGGTGGAACTCTATTTTGTGAGGTCTGAATACCAGTTAGCAGACATCTTCACCAAAGCTCTTCCAAGAGAACGTTTTGAGTTCATACTTCCACGACTAGGCTTGAAAAGCCTTCAACCAGAAACACTCAAACGTCTTTAGGAGGAAGACGAGGAGTAAAGGTCTATCTTCATTTATCTCTTGTAAATATTTATTCGAAAAAAATCAAATAGAAAAATATAAAACTTTCAAAATCCATAAAAATTTGAAAAATTCGAAAAATCTTCAAAAAATATTGTCATTTTGTCATGTTTCTCTCGATTCGATAATATCTACGGTCTTGATGTTGTCATTCAAAGAATGACACGGGTCTTTAGATGTTGTTCGAATTTTTATAAAAAAAAAAAATCAAAAATTATTTTTTGGGAGAAAGAGAAAAAATGGTTTATTGTCATTTTCAGGCAATAACCCGGTTTTTAAAAGAAAGAACAGAGCCATGTTTTATCATGCTTACAAAATTCCATGCTCTGATTCTATAAACATTTATCTGTTGAAAACTAAATGCTTTGAAAAATAACTCGGTCTCTATTTTTGATAATCATCAGGACTTATTTGTCAAAATCTCTATCTCTCAATCAACAACCTATGTCATTGATTGAGGGGGAGAATGATTTCAATTAAATTAAAAAGTTATTTGGCATTAAATCGTTTTCAAAAGATGTACATGCATGTTTTATCAATGGAGTTTAAAGTCTTAAAATCCGATCCTTATCAGTTAAATCGCTTCCATAATCAAGTCACAATTCCCCTTAAAAGCCTTCAAAATCAATTTAAATCAATAAGAGATCACAAATCTCAAATGATTTGATAATTGTGATCGGGGGAGAATGTGTGATTTAAATTGGATTTAAACTGATAATTCGGTAAATGGTTTTATAAGGATGTACATGCTATCCTTCCCACATGTGACAAACGATTTCAAATTTTCCATGCATATGTTGAGGGGGAGCATCTATCTTAAACCAATGATTTGAAATGTGATCAACTTATCTCAATGTGCAGGTTCCCTCTAGTATGTGCAAAACTCTTTTCAAACCTCGAGGCACATATTTAGGGGGAGCAAATTTATGGAAACCTCATCCTTCCCGGAAATGCTCTATCTACTTGATTTAATGTGGGAAGTGATGTTGATATCTTTTAGAAAATGGTAATCAAAGAAGTTAATTCTTTCTCTTGCCTCTGTGTGCAAAACATTTTCAAATACTTGATGCACATGTTGAGGGGGAGTTCTCGTTCTAAAAATATCAAAAACAATTCAGGTACAAAATGCTTTGATAATATATCACAAGTATCTGAATTGATTTTCAAATGGTTTTCAATTGGTTCCAATGGCAGATGAACAATACCAAATAGACCGACCAACTTTACTTTATGTACGGTGATATAAGGATGATAAGGTTAGGTTTTTGTTCCCATGATCCGCCAGAACCGGAGGGATCTACCCAGGGACTATCCACTAGTTAGTGTAGAGTTCTTAGGTATGATGATAAAAGGAGAAAAATGAGATATGGGAAGAGTGCGGACTCAGACTGAGCTAGTACTGGAATAAACCAACAAGGTTCTTGCTATGAATTCTCGGTAAGCACTGAATGGGTTGAAGAATTAAAAAGATTTGAATGAGAAAAGGGTGAAAACAAATAGCCCTCCATTTATTCAACCTTAGGGCAGAAACCGGGTTCAACTCATATGCTACTGATGGTAACATCGGTATTGAAGACAAGACGTCATGGACCCAGTGACGCACTGCACTTCAACTTTCCAAACCACTCAAGTTCCTCTTAAAAGGACTTGTTTCATTCTCACGGGGAACCGACATTATCTATCGACTTTCTCTTAGAGATTGTTGATATTGAAGAAGGAGACCCTCTCCCTAGTCTCCGGCACAGGATCCAAATATGCACAAAATTGAGTCTAGAGCCACGAGATCATCAATAAATCTCATTAGGACACTTTCAATGAAGACTCTTTGTTTCACACAATGTGGAAAGAGAGATTATATCTTGAGTCCTACGCATTATCCTTGTGGTATTGCCAGAACATCTGAGTGATATGCATACATATTCACAATGAAGATGGAAAACCTTCTGGAGCCAACATCAAACAAGCTCCTGGTAGGTGGCATGTGAGATCTATTCATTAGATCAACCATGTGACAACTGAACAGAAACAATAGGGCGATTCAAGTCTTGAATCAATCCTGGTTCAGGTTATGGATTGACGGATACCTTTGAAAAACCGGTCTTTGTGCTTAACAACTATTTTCTTTAGTACATCGACCGTGTACTCATTTTTCAAACCAAAAGGTATTTTTATGATTGATAATTGATTTTCAATAAAACCTTCGTTGTATTGCAAAAACAATTTCTATTGAGCAATACACGATTGTTTTTTTTTCAAATCTCTTTTCATCAATCAGTGGACTTAAAATTCGCTGGTTCACTCACTCCGTGTTGTCTTCTTTGAGATGTTCCGGTTTGAGAACAGCTAGAGCAGCTGCGAAACCCTGTCAAGGAAATTCTTCGGAATTATACCTGATCACAGGCAGTACACGTACTGATCAACGGGGAACCGTGGGCCGTGTACCTCAATTCAACGAAAGTGATCAAAGACACTTTCGTGCGATTTATTGCTAACTGTTGTATGCAGGTACACCCGACGTTTGCAGCTGATCAGAATGAAGAGGTCAATCCATAGCCGCATGCTCACTTAACACATTCATCTCAAAAGAAATCATGATTAGTGCATCAATGACTCTGATATTTTCACTCCATGCTTCTGCTACGCTGCTGCCAATATCATGAATCAACTAAAGCTTCCGCTACTCTGATGAGAAGATATCATGATCCAGAATGTGAGCATGTCGGTCCTATAGTCACAACATCACATAATACCAACACCACAAAGGACATCTCAGAGATTTCTGATAGCTGATGATCTCAAAAGCTGGCTCTAATTTATTATCACGTGGATCAGTAAAAGACCTCCACTTGGATTAACCAAACATGCAACGAGAAGATTCAATGACTACGAGCTTTGGAGCAAAGTACTACATCAAGAATGCAAGAACAATTTTTTGTAATATCTGTTTGTATTCTATGTAATTTTAGTACATGATTGAGGTGACCTCCCTTAGGGGGAGATTGTTAGGAATTAGAAATTCCAGGTATTAAAGAATCGGTCACCTCAAGTATATGTAATCGTTAGAAAGCTCGTAGTCGTAGTTATTTTAAGTTAAGTAGTATTTAGTTAAGTAACACCGTGGAGGACGGACGGGTCTTTACCCACTGTATGCCTGATCCACAGCCCGATGTGTGGCGTTTTATGTAAGACTATAAATACTCTCTACCTCCCAAGGTAGAGAGTTGGAGCTCATAATAATATCTTTCACTTTCTCTCACTAAGTTCCCTAAACCTCTAACTTTCTCTCTCTAGAATTCCATTCATACGCCACTTTGTGTTATGGTTTGATGTGTATGTGAAAACTAATATTCTACAGTTCCATTTATAAATGATGCTTAACTTATCTCCCATTTATACTTAGTTTCAAGTTCATAAATTTATGTCTTTTAGTATTTCGAATCTGGACCAGACTTTAGCGATTTTTATAAAATACTTACTTAGCTCAAATAAATTCAAGGAAATTCTCAGGGGTTCCCACATGAGTTAAGAGCCTCTCCAAAAATTTGGGGATTTTATTTCCATGTCAAATGGCCTATAGAAAATCATAAGTCCAGACCTGTCCAGAAAGTGTTTAGGAAATACAGCTCAAAAGTTTACGCTTATTAGAACTGTTTAAAAACTTTGAAAAAATTCCCAAAACTCCCAGAAATTCATTGATATCCTAAACATCACTCCTGTAAAAGGAGAGCTCCTAGCTCCTTATGGTTTGAAAATAAAAAATCAAACAATCCAACTAAATTTCAGACCCGTTTTCTCAGCTTTGACACTTGATCTTGTAAAATTCAAAAATACGACTTAGACAACTCCAAATTCGATCAAACCACTTGGAAAACTTAACTAAGACATAAAATAAGCTTTTCCAACAAAAACCCAGAATATTGCACTTATACAATTCGATCTATAACACACACAAATTCGTCATATTATGTTGTCCATAAATTTAAACACACCACACCACAAACCCTAATTAATATATTCGTGCAATAATCACCCAAACACCTAAGTTAATTACTCTAATCATCATTAACTTCAATTTTACAGATTTATAAACATAATTTACAAACCCTAATCCATCCTTGCAAGTTACATAATTAGTATAAGGATTATAAAACTTAAAAGTAATGAATTTTATACAAAAATAAAACTAACCAATTCTTGAATCCACAACCTTTTGATCGATCATTTTAGGGTGTTTTAGGGAGGGATAATTGGGCTAGTGTGGGTTGGATTAGGATTGGGCAAGTGTTTGGGCTTTAAAAAAAATAATAAATCCTAAACACTAAAACTACAAATAACTGGCCCATATTTTTTTTACACATCTTTATTTTACTTATTTATTTATATAGACTTTAGGTTATAATTATAAAATATAAATCAAGTTCTAGAGTGTTATAATTCTTCCCTTCTAAAAAGAAAATTTCGTCCTCGAAATTGGAAAGACGTAAAGAAGGAGAACGTACCAAATCATGAAAAGAAATGTCAATAAATAGCCTCACACTCGGAGAGGTTCTTCCAAAAGAATCTTCACAACGAAAATAGTTTTATCTCTCATGACTCAATTCCGACAACTAGGATAGCCGCAGGCTTTTCACATAATACAAATCATAATAAATCTGATCCAACGAATATGAAACAAATAGGTGACAGATGATAGTTGAAATTCCTCAAAGAGATACATGAAGCACGTATACACACGAGACAAATACTGAGGTAGTGTTAACGTTAGGAAAACTTCATCAATTCAAACCAGATTCCGAACGGATCAAGGAACTTGCTATTCATCAGAGAATCACATACCGAATTATCAAACATATCAAGATTTCATAAAGAAATGGGTAACATATTAGTACTGACGATCAATGAGCACATATCGGAATATCAAAATGTATCAAAATGTGAAATTGAATGGGTAGGATACCCACACGGTCGAGAATATCATCAAGGCTGACGAATCACGGATATAATTCTAATTCATCAAACGTACTAAACTCAGGCACTTCTCAAGACATCGTATGATCCCAATAAGTTCAAGTCATATTATCTCGGTATTATCACGTTGATCAGGCGTCATAATACTTGCATCATATGAACATGTCCTTATTGCCATCATATTCTATTCTGAGTCGTGACTAATAATCTACTAATGCCAAATCAAATTAGATTCACACACAGGTGACAAGAATATCATCAACCCAAACTCAAAAAAATTCAGAAGACTAAACGAAAACTTACCAATCCACGGGAAGAAGGAAGGTGGCTGTCTAACTTGGGAAGGTTCCTCATGACTCATTTCTGACGATCCAAAACAATCTCGGGCGCACAAACAGTGCCAAATATCACAAATCTGATCTTGCTGGTACGAATCACATAAACAAAATAGATGATAATCGAAATCTCTCAAAGAGACATGAGATATGATACAAAGCTGAAATATTACCAAAATGCCAAATCATAAAACTTCACAATTCAAACCGAGTTCTGAACAAATCGAAGAAAAGTAATATCGATCAAAATCACATAACAAAATATCAAACTGTCTCAAAACGCGTGACAAACAAATCAGAGTAACACAAGTCGCGCCCAATCATATGAAGCAGATTCATCTTCTCAGCACCTCAACGATGGGACTGTTGACCATAATATGCCCAAACTCTTGGTGGTAGTTTCTTCGCACGTCTAAAGTACGTCGGTCATAGTTCTTCTGCTCATACGTCTCCCAAACGTCCACCAGTTGAATCTTGTCTCCATCTTTGCTACTCTGGTTGTTCCGTCCAGCTCCTTCCAGCAGCATCCTGATGTCTTCAGTAGCATCACGATCAGGTGCGGCTTCTGTTTCACGAACCTCTCCAGAAATTGTTGCAGCAATGCAGGATCGACACCATCATCTTCGACTCTACGAGTAGTCTCCATCTAAGCGATTGACAAACGAATGCGCGAAGATAAAACAAACAAAATCAAATGCGAAAAGGAGAAGGTCAAATCAGCGAAGAGAAAAGAATATCGGAGTCAAATCTGCACGAAAATCAAAAGAATCAGAAAAGATCGAAATAGACGGAATCCTAATGTCTACCCATGTCCTCATAGGTCAATCCTAAGGTCAACAAGACGAAACCTTAGCTCTGATACCATAATTGTAACACCCCAACCCGACAAGGGTCCGAATGTCACATTATGGAGTCATATCAGAACATACTAATACAAATGCAAGCAGAAGTCTTATTAAATAAATACCAAGTCATATAAACGAATGACTTACAAAGGAAAAAATATACATAATCCAATATATCTAAAAGATATGAAATATCAAAACAAATGTTCTTTCAAATGAGTCCAAAATAATAAGGGAAACTAGGGTCGGTTCACTAAAAAGCTCCTACTCTCAGCACATCAAAGCCCAGCATCCCACTTGGTACCTGCCGCATGCAAAAGAAATGCGGCTGAGCTTAAAAAACCCAGTGAACAGATATAACAAGAAAAAAAGCTAACATAACCAAAAATACAAAACGAAACAAAGGAGATTGAAAACAAAGTCGTAACGAACGAGCACAATGAGTCTATGACTCAATGAGGAACCTGCAGAACACAATATTAACAAATATCCAGAAGGAACAAAAATCAAAGGAACCAAAGCAAAGCAAAGCAGCGAATCATTGAACAAATACAAGCACATATAAATAACCAAGCATACAAGTATCGAAACATAATCATATAGGAGTTGATGAACAGTATCATAATCAAAACAAGTAACCAAACAGTGAACAAGCATATCAGTCAACGGATCAACTAAACATAAATATGGCAAAACAAATAAATTAGATAATTCAGAATACATATAAGCTAAGCTGAATTCTAAGCAGGCAAAAGCAACTGTAAGCATGGCAATCACACAAGTCAGATCATCCATAGTTAATAAACAGAACAAGTATCATAACCGACGAAAATACTAACAGCAGTATAATTGAATGAATAAACTAAACAAGAACATAGCATGGCAAACTAAACAAGTCAACTAGAAAGGTAACATAAGTTGAACCATATTCCTTCATCAACCAGTAACATGAACAGAAGTGTAAACATGGTGGTTCAACATGTCAAGTAAACGTCCATTACTATGTTGAACTGATAACATAAGCATCAGAAACATCAAGCAGAAGTACAAACATGGAAATCACAATTTGCAAGTAGATTACTAAATGATAGTCATAGCCCTCGACATAACTGAATGAAGTATAACATGATCAACGGATAAATCAAATGATTACATACTAGCATGGCAACCATACATATCAAATAGTCACATAACAGCATGGTAAGAGGATAATCAGATATTAACATGCTAACAGGTGAATCAGGTAACCACATACTAACATAGTAGGCAGAGAAAACATGAAATCATAATCAGCATGGAAAACAGATGGACCAAATAATCATATAATAGCATAACACTTGAATCCAATAATCATATAATAGCTCGGTAAACGGGTGAAGTGGTAATCTGAAGTATAAGCTTGGCAACCAACCAAAATAGAGTGAAAACATAGTAAATCAAATGAGCTGAAAACTAAGTAAAATAACCAAATGAACTGAAGCATGAGTCCGATAGTCAAACGAATCACATAAGAATACTGAGTGAATAAGTAGTCAACTGAATGACTGAATAGGCAT
The DNA here is from genome assembly GCA_019973895.1 of Chrysanthemum seticuspe. Classification (NCBI taxonomy): domain Eukaryota; kingdom Viridiplantae; phylum Streptophyta; class Magnoliopsida; order Asterales; family Asteraceae; genus Chrysanthemum; species Chrysanthemum seticuspe. Next base: position 130,286,257 of record BPTQ01000002.1, read on the forward strand.
AGCAAACGAATGAATCAGAATATCAGATAGTCACATAATAACCAAAATCAGAATGTTGCCACGAGCACCTAATACTAAAGGAGATACTCCAATAGCTAAATCTAACATATCACATATCATAACCCATATCTGCCAAATCATATCAAATCCGTCAAATCATAAGTGCACAAGGAGGGGAGACCTCTCAAGTACCAAATGGAGTAGCTAGCTCCTAAATGTGAGGGGTGTATTACACACACGCACCACATCACCAAAACGGAACTGAGTACCTAGGATGCATCCATACGCTCCCTGCAAAACAAATCAAATATACATATGCCAGTACGAGACTATACATACGTATTCATAATGGCCAAGTGCACACATATCATAACCATATCAAAAGGGAACGCCGGGGACTAATCACACCGCCACAGATAGTGTCATGCCATTGGTGCATCAATGACATGGCCATGGTACCTCCATGGCTAGTTAGCTCGGGCAACCAAACACAACAAATCATATCATATCAAACTGATCATATAATGGAATCATATCAATAAGGGATCTCAAACGGATAACATATCAAACGAATAACTAATCGAATATCAAATCAGAGGATCATACCAAAACGAATCATATCAAATGGATTATAACGAATCAAAGCGAGGAGAATATGAATCGAATATCAAAATAAACAAGTCATGAGAGAAAAGAAGTGTCATTACTGAAATGACAAAATATCCGTACCTCAAATGTGTGTGCGTAAGAGTAAGGCACACAAGCAAACTTAACATCCCGGCTTCACTAAATCTACATTAGGAAATATCATAAATCACATATGTGTTCCATTTATAAATGATGCTTAACTTATCTCCCATTTATACTTAGTTTCAAGTTCATAAATTTATGTCTTTTAGTATTTCGAATCTGGACCAGACTTTAGAGATTTTTATAAAATACTTACTTAGCTCAAATAAAATCAAGGAAATTCTCAGGGGTTCCCACATGAGTTAAGAGACTCTCCAAAAATTGGGGGAATTTATTTCCCTGTCAAATGGCCTATAGAAAATCATAAGTCCAGACCTGTCCAGAAAGTGTTTAGGAAATACACCTCAAAATTTTACGCTTATTAGACCTGTTTATAAACCTTGGAAAAATTCCCAATACTCCCAGAAATTCATTTATTACCTAAACATCACTCCTGTAAAAGGAGAGCTCCTAATTCCTTATAGTTTGAAAACGAAAAATCAAACAATCCAACTAAATTTCAGACCCGTTTTCTCAGCTTTGACACTTGATCTTGTAAAATTCAAAAATACGACTTAGACAACTCCAAATTCGATCAAACCACCTGGAAAACTTAAATAAGACATAAAATAAGCTTTTCCAACAAATACCCAGAATATTGCACTTATACAATTCGATCTATAACACACAAATTCGTCATATTATGTTGTCCAGAAATTTAAACACGCCACACCACAAACCCTAATTAATATATTTGTGCAATAATCACCCAAACACCTAAGTTAATTACTCTAATCATCATTAACTTCAATTTTACAGATTTATAAACATAATTTACAAACCCTAATCCATCCTTGCAAGTTACATAATAAGTATAAGGATTATAAAACTTAAAAGTAATGAATTTTATACAAAAATAAAACTAACCAATTCTTGAATCCACAACCTTTTGATCGATCATTTTTTTTCTCTTTTTTTTTTCTTGAATGTCGACTACAGCATATTAGGGGTCATGGATCATTTAGGGTGTTTTAGGGAGGGATAATTGGGCTAGTGTGGGTTGGATTAGGATTGGGCAAGTGTTTGGGCTTTAAAAAAAATAAATCCTAAACACTAAAACTACAAATAACTGGCCCATATTTTCTTTTACACATCTTTATTTTACTTATTTATTTATATAGACTTTAGGTTATAATTATAAAATATAAATCAAGTTCTAGGGTGTTATACATTTGCTCCGGTTGCACGAATTGATGCTATCATAATCTTCCTGGCTAATGCTGCTAGCAAGAACATGGTGGTATATCAGATGGATGTAAAGACTGCTTTTCTTAATGGAGATCTCAAAGAAGTAGTTTACGTCAGTCAACCCGAAGGTTTTGTGAATCCAGAGCATCCTACGCATGTCTATTGCTTGAATAAGGCTCTTTACAGCTTGAAGCAAGCTCCAAGGGCATAGTACGATACACTGTCAAAGTTCCTATTGACAAATAGATTCAGCAAAGGAACAGTTGATCCCACATTGTTCACCAGAAAGTCAGGCAAACACTTAATTCATGTTCAAATTTATGTCGATGATATTATTTTAGCCTCGACTAACCCTAATGGATGTGACCGTTTTTCAAAAGAGATGGGTGATACGCTTACGCAGCGCATTCGGGGTCAAAGGAACTTCCTTTTCGTCGAGCAAGTTTTTCAACACCCTAGGCAGTGAACCTAATCATTGTAGTGTAGTATTAGGGTAAACCACGGGTATTGATATCGTTCTCTCGGGGAATAGGAATGCTAGTAAGAAGTTACTATGCTAAGGTTGGGGTTGAGGAAGATTATTTTTTATATTTTTTAGAAAATGGAAAGGTACGAATCTCGGGGTTTGGATTTGGGGGTTTGGTATTTCTACCGATTACTCTACTTATCTATTCTAATTAACTAAGCTAAGGTATGTCTATTGTTGTGTGCTTGTATGATGATTAAAAATGTCTTTACTTAGATTTTATTACTCCCTAGTTATCTCCTATTGATTGTTGAATTGTCACGTCCTTATTCTTAACGCGTTGTGTTTCTAAGGTCGTAGGGTATGCGTTTATCCTTAACTCTTTGAAGCTACCAAAGGTTAATGACTACGAAATCTCTAGGATTCATAAACTTAACACTAAGGTATTCTTTGGATGTTTAGCCTACAATTCCACTAGTAACTATATGCTAAGGTTCAACAAAGATTAATCAAGCATTAATAACACAACGAATGACCTATCACAATACTAGGTCAATGACAATTAAGAAAAGAGACAACCAATCAATATTCAATAACTAGGTTTCATATTACCTAAGCAAACACACAAGTAAATTAGCCGGACATGGAGAACTTGCAAGCATACACACAATCAATTGAAGACATAATTGAATTAACGAAGTAAAACACTTATCTTGATGCAAAATATGGTATGGAACCCTAAAATACTATACAAGACAACCTTGGTTCGTTTTAGGTTTTTACTCCACAAAACTACCACCTTAAAATTGAAAAATTCGGATTCTATATATAGTGTTACAAATTGCGACGGCGTCACTCTTTAATTGTGACGCCGTCGGGTCGCCGTCATTAGGTTTTCGTCTTGGCCACGTTATCATTGTTACAGCGTCACCTTATGCCTGTGACGCCTTCGCCTTCAGTCTCTGACCCCGTCTGGATCAAATCTAGGCCGTCTGAGCTGCGACGCCCTACTCTTTTAAAACCTGATGCCGTCACTTGTAAATAAGCAATTTGGCTACTGATTCGTCACAAAACATGTTGCGACGGCGTCGCAGTTAAATGCTGACGCCGTCCCCTTTAGTTCCAGCAGCTTGAGTGTCTCGATTCTTGACTTTGGCCATTTTCTTCATATATTCGCGCCTTTTCGTCCGAATAAGTGTCATTCCAGCAATTTGCCTTCAAGAGACCTAAAAGTGAAAAGGAACGAAATTAAGTAGTAACGGATACAAAAGTGATCAATTAAGGGCTTAAATGACCCCTAAAAAAGGTACCTTTTAAATCCTTATCAAATATCCCTACACTTGGTATTTGCTTGTCCTCAAGCAAATGTGCTTTTAGCCAATTAATTTATAAGTTAGGGGTCATGAAGCATTAGTTTAGAATGATTCACAACACATATAAGCCCCGCAAAAGTCATAACAAGCACGGAAATTACATACTAGGACCTCACATGGGGTGTTTGGATACTCACATCTCTTGGGTGTATATGAAATATAACAAGTTGGAAATGGAAGATAAGCACTCATTAACCGGTCCTAGTACATAGATTACCATAGGCTTGAGACTAGATCAAACCTCCATCGCTTTGGCGTAAGCACCTAGGAAAGACTATCCAAGAGATCTTTTAAAGGTTTGTAATGTTAGGCTTACGGTAGGGAAACAAAGGGTTTGGTGGGATGGGCGATTTAGTGGTGGCAAGTCAAAAATCTTTATGTTACAAGCATGCGAAAAATGGCGTTTCTAAGCCAAGACTCGACACTCTAAACTCTAGATAAATTGAAATAAACAAACATAAATTTAAAGATAGATGTAGGATGGTAGCCCGTATGTTCTTTTCATTTTTTTTTCATACACTTTTACTCTACCATCCTATACGATAACATCAAAATGATAGGGATTTATAGGCACATCCCTACACTTGAGTTTTTATTACTCTAACACTAATTTGACCCGAATTGAAAACATCAAAAAACTTGGAGTACATTATTATGCAAATAAAGGGAATTTGAATTTAACGTTCCCTTCCCATCATTCCATCAAATTTAACTTTTCCCATGAGTCCCAATCGTCCCAAAACTGTGTACAAAAGATATGACTCGACTTAGCAACTTATGCAAGCAACTAGATAATTGAACTAAGGGTTTAGTATGATAAGAATAATGCACTAAAAGTGATTGCATACAAGGTAGGCTAAGGCGATTTGGGTGTACATTTGGGGGTGGATTGTAAACAATGCTCTTCATTGATATTCCAGAAAACCAAAACATCATGAGAACCGCGAAAGGGATAGGCTCTGAAGGGTTAACTAGGGGTATCGTGTACTAAAGATGAGTACAACACAAGGGTGTGGGGGAATTACTCAACCGATGTGGAAAAAGTAATTATATTACAGGTATCAAACAAGGGTTATCCTAATGCCTCTTATCATTTAGTTATTCCTAACTACACAAGTGTAGTCTTACTAGCGATCTCGGAATGCTGATCAAAACAAGTTCTAGAATCTATTATATTACCGGTTCACACTCTAAGCATCAAAGATGAATGCCTTAATTCCTACAAATCTAAGGGCGATCCTCACATTTTGGGTGAAATTTAAGTGGTAAAGGGTTTTTGTGCTAGTCATATAATTTCCTATCCATGAGACGCTTTATTAAGACTAATGGCCCACTCCTATATGTCATGAAAAATTTTAAATTTGGTGCCAAAATTACCCTAACCGATATTTCTCATGGTTTATTACACAAATGAAATTGGACAAAGCAAATAGTCAAGGATAAGCATAGTTTCAAAGTTCCCGTTTTATTTTCCCTCCCTACACTTAAACTGAACATTGTCCCCAATGTTCCCTGAAAGTATCAAAGTTATGATAATGGAAGGTAAAAAACGAAAGAAACTAGTACTCCCCTGATTAGCTCGGTAGGATCCGTGTGAAGTGGTGGTTAAATCTTTCTTCAAGAAGAATGTTTGCGTGAAAAGCTCTTTCTCATCTTATGTAACTTCTTCTTGATAAATTAAACATGCACACTTGAAGAAAACAAACGAAACCTTTGCATAAAATCGGCGGTAACAATATATATATGACTCTACTAAACAAGGATATAATGCTTGTGGAATGGATGTTTACGGATTTTCTAGAAAATTAAGACCTGGAAAATTCCAAAAACTTATAAGTAGCTCAGAAAACGAGAAAAAGTAGTAAGCTGTTTCTACTCCTCCTGACGCCGTCAGGTTGTGATCCTGACGCCGTCAGGTTATCCTGACAGAAACTGGTCTGCGATTTTCTGAAAAATTCTAGAAAATTTTTATCTTTAAAATCTGGGAAAATTTCCTGCAAAACATCCATTATGACTCGATACAAGCATTTGACTTGAACAAACACACATGTATATCTTTTAAATAATTGTAATTCTCATGTTCACGTTTCTTTTGAAAACGTGTGTAATCCTCCCTACACTTATCCCTTATGTAAAATACCTTTATATGTAATTAAGACGAGGTTAAAGACAAAATAAAGCATTTTTACAAGTTTAAACATGAGAATAAACAATCAATAAAAGATACACGACACACAAACAAGCAAACAATTAATCATGGGTTGCCTCCCACGAAGCGCTTTTCTTTATTTATGAGTCTTGTAGCTAGACTCGAAGTCGTGCCCCTACATTGTCTCGTTTTTCATTCTCAATGAGAATTCTATCATATTGACAAAATTTTCATCGACTCTATACCTAGGCCCTAGGGTCAAGCAATCCTTATAATAAAGTCTCCTTTTCTCCCACATGAAATTCAAACCTTTTTCAACATCGTCTTCGCTTTTTTCCTCAAAAGCTCTAATGTTGTCTCGTTCAAAAAGGGATAAAGGCCCATATCCTTTCGTCTTCCAAGGCATCCTATAAGTGATCTCATCATTCCCTTCCTTAAACCTAACCGTTCCTTCAAACTTGTTATGGCTCATTTTAGACTTTTCAACAAACGGTTTTCCTAGCACTACTTGGGATAAGCTATAGTCAATGACACATCCGATGTCTTCTAGGACCACAAAATCAACTAGGTAGGTGAAATTCCCTATAAAGACGTGTACATCCTTGACTCTTCCCACAAAGTTGAAAACCCCACCTGGATACCTAGGGTCTCTCCTAATCTTAAGTCGCTCATTCATAATGTCATTGTAAACAGCTGATGACATCACATTAATGGGAGATTCCGTATCTATGTAAGCATGCTCGACATTATTATATCCGATCATACAAGGAATTTTTAGGTTCCAAGGATTTCCTCTCCTAATCTTTGGACATATCCTAATGATGGGTGATCGGGGATTATCGATTATGTATTGATGGTAAGCAATCTCTTCCTTAGTGGGGTAAAGATTGAAATACGCACTATCCTCCTCATTCAATTTTCTATCTACTAAGCCAATTCCGAATTACTATTGATCATGGAGCCAACTACAGAGGCGCTGACCACTTTCTCAACAGCATCCCTAATTGTACTATCAAATACCTTTTGCAAATATTGAAGGTCGGTGTTTCTACTCACATAACGGCTTCAGCGGTTGTGTTGGTCATTGGGTTGGGTTTTGATTGAAAGTGATTTATTCGGTGGTGGGTTGTTTGATGAGCAATCACCTTCCATGATGAAGGTTGATGGGGTTATTAACAAAGGTCACGAAGAAGGGGGATAGACTACGAGGAAGCTAAAAATGGAAAAAAAAAAAAAAAAAAAAAAAAACTTACTTGATAGGAATCAAGCAAGGAAACCTAAACGAGGTGGACTCCTAACTAGCTATTCTATTCCCTGGCAGCGGCGCCAAAAACTTGATACGCTTACGCAGCGCGTTCGGGGTCAAAGGAACTTCCTTTTCGTCGAGCAAGTTTTTCAACACCCTAGGAAGTGAACCTAATCGATGTAGTGTAGTATTAGGGTAAGCCATGGGTATTGATATCATTCTCTAGGGGAATAGGAATGCTAGTAAGAAGTTACTACGCTAAGGTTGGGGTTGAGGAAGATTATTTTTTATCTTTTTTATATTTTTTAGAAAAAGGAAAGGTACGAATCTCGGGGTTTGGATTTGGGGGTTTGGTATTTCTACCGATTACTCTACTTATCTATTCTAATTAACTAAGCTAAGGGTAGTCTATGTCTATTGTTGTGTGCTCGTATGATGATTAAAAATGTGTTTACTTAGATTTTATTACTCCGTAGTTATCTCCTATTGATGGTTGAATTGTCACGTCCTTATTCTTAACGCGTTGTGTTTCTAAAGTCGTAGGGTATGCGTTTATCCCTAACTCTTTGAAGCTACCAAAGGTTAATGACTACGAAATCTCTAGGATTCATAAACTTAACACTAAGGTATTCTTTGGATGTTTAGCCTACAATTCCACTAGTAACTATATGCTAAGGTTCAACAAAGATTAATCAAGCATTAATAACACAACGAATGACCTATCACAATACTAGGTCAATCACAATTAAGATAAGAGACAACCAATCAATATTCAATAACTAGGTTTCATATTACCTAAGCAAACACACAAGTAAATTAGCCGGACATGGAGAACATGCAAGCATACACACAATCAATCGAAGACATAATTGAATTAATGAAGTAAAACACTTATCTTGATGTAAAATAGGGTATGGAATCCTAAAATACTATACAAGATAGCTTTGGTTCGGTTTAGGTTTTTACTCCACAAAACTACCTCCTTAAAACTGAAAAATTCGGATTCTATGTATAGTGTTACAAACTGCGACGGCGTCACTCTTTAATTGTGATGTCGTCGGGTCGCCGTCATTAGGTTTTCGTCTTGGCCACGTTATCATTGTGACGGCGTCACCTTATGCCTGTGACGCCGTCGCCTTCAGTCTCTGACGCTGTCTGGATCAAATCTAGGCCGTCTGAGCTGCGACGCCCTACTCTTTTAAAACCTGATGTCGTCACTTGTAAATAAGCAATTTGGCTACTGAGTCGTCACAAAACATGTTGCGACAGCGTCGTAGTTAAACGCTGACGCCGTCCCCTTCAGTTCCAGCAGCTTGAGTGTCTCGATTCTTGACTTTGGCCATTTTCTTCATATATTCGCGCCTTTTCGTCCGAATAAGTGTCATTCCAGCGATTTGCCTTCAAGAGACCTAAAAAGTGACAAGGATAGAAATTAAGTAGTAACGGATATAAAAGTGATCAATTAAGGGCTTAAATGACCCCTCAAAAAGGTACCTTTTAAATCCTTGTCAATGGGCTCTAAATTTTAAATGTCTATGATGGGACAAGTGTCATTTTTCTTGGGATTACAAATTTCACAAAGTCCCGGAGGCATTTTCATTAATCAATCTTAGTATGCTAATGAAATTTTAAAGAAATTTGGATTTGATTCTTGTGACCCTATTGACACTCCCATGGTGGAGCACACAAAACTGGATGAGGACCACTCAGGGATCATGGTAGATCAAAAAAAATATCGAAGTATGATTGGATCCCTGATGTACCTCACAGCCAGTAGACCTGATATTCTGTTCGTTGTATGCATATGTGCTAGATATCAGGCTAAGCCTACCAAAAAGCACCTTGAAGCAGTTAAACGGGTCTTTCGGTATCTCCAAGAAACCATTAACATGGGACTTTGGTACCCGAAGGACACCGATATGTCACTAAAAGCATATGCAGATGCAGACCATGCAGGGTGTCAAGATACACGTTGAAGTACGTCAGGAGGTGCTCAGTTTTTGGGAGATAAGTTAGTAAGCTGGTCTTCAAAGAAACAAATGAGCACTTCCATATCCTCTACAGAGGCTGAATACATAGCCATCTCATCATGTTGTGCTCAAATCTTATCGATGAGATCCCAATTATCTGACTATGGCTTTGTATTCAACAAAGTTCCTCTGTATTGTGATTACAGAAGTGCCAGTTCTCTTTGCTGCAACAATGTTCAAAATTCAAGAGCAAAGCACATTGACATTAGACATCACTTCATCAGGGAACAAGTGGAGAAATGTGTGGTTGAACTATATTTTGTGAGAACTGAATATCAGCTGGCAGACATCTTCACTAAAGCTCTTCCTAGAGAACGTTTTGAGTTTATCCTTCCACGACTTGGCTTGAAGAGCCTACAACCTTAGACACTTAAACGTCTTCAGGAGGAAGACGAGGAGTAAAGATGTTTCTTCATCTATATCTTGTAAATATTTTATCAAAAAGCAGAATACAAAATTATAAAACCAACAAAAAGAAAAATAGAAAAATATAAAATTTCAAAACCCATAAAAAATCAGAATATTTTCTTTTATGTTATATGGTATCGATAACATCTACGGACTTAGATTTGTCATTTCGAAGAATTACACGGGTCTTTAGATGAAGTTCGATCAGTTGTAATATATTTTATTTAAAAAAAATGAGATGGAGAAAAATTAAGGTTTATTGTCATTTCAGGCAGTAACCCGTTTTAAAAGAAAGAACAAAGCCATGCTTTATCTAATTTTGAATCCTCGTGCTCTGGTTCTAAAAACAAAAGTTTATAAGGAAAGTTTGTCACCATAAAGACAAAGGTTTCCTCAAAAGTATTTTTCCTTCTAAATATTCTTCTGAAAAATATTTGTCATCTATTGAAAACTAAATTGCTTTGAAAATAGCTCGGACTAAATTTTGTAAATCATCTAGACTTATCATTTGTCAAAATCCCTATCACTCAATCAACAACTTCGGTCATTGATTGAGGGGGAGAATGATTTCAATCAAAACAAAAAGGTTATTTTTCAAACAATTGGCACGTAAATGAGCAAGGTCTACATTTGGAAAATCAAAAGGAATATTTGTGTACAATTGGAACCAGTCCAAGGCTAATGTTGTGTTTTCATAATGTTGGGAATTACGGTAAACTACTGGATCTGCTGAAGAGTATCTGCCGAAGAGTTTCTGCCGAAGAAGAAATGGATTCTGCTGAAGTCATACTTCAGCAGAAGTGTTAAAGCAGAAATTGTGTTTCTGCTGAAAGTGCGAATCCACGTAGGAGAGATAAGCTCAGTATGTAGTAAAAGTCAGCGCCGTATGAAAGATAGGTTGGCGCCGTATTATATAGAGCTTACTCAGAATAAACAATATCATTAGTAAAACAAAATGATTAGTTGCATGCTTGTCTAGATGCATGCGTTGTTTATGTTTGTATTAGGAGCGTACGTTGTAAACGCTCGTGATTCATTAGGGTTTCTTGCCTATAAAAGGAACCATAATAGTTAGTAATAGATAAGCTTTTCTTAAGTCTTTCAAGTCTTGTAAACTATCCGAAACATAGAGTTTCAATAATCAAAAGATCCATAGAGGATCAAAGAGTTCTTAGTTATTATAAATTGTATTTACTTTCCGCTATAAAATATGAGTTGTAGAGATCTTCTATTAGTTTGCTTGTGATTACATAGGCAACACTAACGATCTCCGAGTGCTTAAGATCTATCAAGGTCTTTGTGTTTTCAACAAGTGGTATCAGAGCCACGGGAAAGTCTCTACGATACTAAGAGCCATTCTCACCCACATACAATCAAACATTCACTCACCATGCCTGGATCCGATAATGAAACTGAAGTCACCAACACAAACAACACCAACACCACTTCCATGCAACAGCTTAGTCTTTCAAACAGCAATGGTAAATTTCCTTATTTAAAAAGGGAAGAGTATGATCTTTGGACTATGAAGATGGAAAACTGGATTTCCAATATTGATTGGAATCTGTGGGAGGTAGTGAAGAAAGGAAACAGTCTAAAGAAAATGATTCCTGACAGGGATGGGAAGTTTATCATGGCTCCTCCCAAAACTGCTGAAGAAGTGCAGGCTATGTAGAGAGAGCATAAAGTAAAAACTATTCTACTTCAAGCCATTCCTGAAGATCATCTGTGTGATTTTCACCATATGGATGATGCAAAGGACATATGGATGGCTCTCAAAGCAAGGTTCGGTGGAAATGAAGAATCAAAGAGAATGAGGAAGTCCATGCTGAGACAACAATTTCAGGACTTTAATATCTCCGAAGAAGAAGGTATCCACAAGGGATACGACAGGTTCCATAGGATTTTGAGTCAGCTAAACCAGCTGAATGCAAAACCTGATAATGATGACTGCAACTCAAAGTTCCTTCGATCTTTACCTCCATCATGGTTACATGTAAGTATAGCCCTCAAGGCTAAAGGTGGGTTGGACATGCTCACCTTTGATGAGCTGTACAACAGACTCAGAACTCTTGAACCTGATGTCAGGACTCCCTACCGCACATCTTCTACTGGTCATGCAGCTTTTGTTGGGACATCTCACTCCAACATGATGGTACCTGCTCCTAGTTCCAACTACTTTCCATCATCTCCTAGTTCCAACTACTTTCCATCATCTTGCACTCCTACTCCACCACATAACACTCGTCCCACTCCACCCTTGCATATGAAGACTTTGATCAGTTGGACCCACTTGAAATGGAGGAGATGAAACTGAAAATGCAGGTGGCATTGCTGTCAGTGGACATCAAAAGGTTTGAAGAGAAGTCTGGGAGGAAGTTTGCTTTCAAGGGAAAGGAACCAGCTCGCTTTGATAGGAGAAAAGTCAAGTGTTTCACTTGTCACCAGATGGGGCATTTCTCAAGGGAATGCAAAGACAGGAAGAGTGGAGATGGAGCTAACTACATTTCCTATCAGCAGAAACAGCAGGAAGCTGGAGCTTCAGCAGCTCTTCTCACCATGGATGAACAGGTCAACTGGACTGCACATGAACCTGTAAATGAGGAAGCTCATGATACTGATAAGCTTGGATTGCTGGCAAGGTGTACTTCGGATGAAAGGCATGATCAGTTTGCCTTGATGGGACTATCTCAGGTACACAACTGTATATTTGGTTGTAGTCTAAGATACAATGAACTTAAAGAAGAATTTGATGCTATGAAACCTAAGTTTGATGAATGCTATGTTGAAAATGAAGCTCATAAACTAGCATTAAAAACAGTAGAAATACAAAAAGTATGGTTTCAAAAGAATCAAATAGCTTATGAAGAAAAGATAAAGGTGTTACAGTTTGATCTAGAAGTTGCAAATAATTACTTAAAACTGTCTGAGAAAGCAAAGGATGAAGCTGTGTCTGAGAACCTAGAGCTTAAAGAAAAACTAGCTGAGGAAATAGCTAGGCATAAGGAATGGTTAATTTCAGGTGATAATCTGGCTAAAGAAATCTATAACAGTAAATCAGTAACCTCTGGCTTAGGATTAGGCTTTCAAAAGTATGTAGGAGTAGAAGCTAAGTATGATGGTCGTAAATCCACACCAGCAAAGTTAGCTAACTTTGTTAAAGAAGGTGAAATGCATGCTGTCCCTGGACCTATTAGAGGTGAATTTATGCCCATTGACCTTTCCATCACTGTTGACTTTGATGGATCACATCATCTTTATGGCAGAAAGTCAAAAGACTTGCCAGACCCTGATACCTCATCTAATGACTTTGTCTCTTGCTCTGACAGTGACAATTCATCGGATCAAGGGTCTACTTCCTATGAAAGCTGTGATTCAAATGAGAAGTCTGACCTTCCCGAGCCTGAGCCTACACCCAAGCCTGCACCCCAGTCTACTTGCAAGCCTTCTAGGGAAGCTGCTGAGGAATCAACTTCTAAGACAGTTTCTTCTGAAGGCTTATCTTTTAAATCTTTGAATAATCAGTTTGTTAAAAACAATTCCTTGAATGTTTCTAATTTAAGTACATCTTCATGTAATCAAACATCTCCCTATTTGAATAAATCTTCCAAGAAGAAGACATGTTTTGTATGTGGAAGTAAATTTCATTTAATTAAGGATTGTGATTTTTATGAGCAAAGATTGGGTGCATGTGCTACTCACCAGAAACATAAATCTAAGTGGACCAATGTTGATAAAATTCCACCTTATGTCCCACAAGCAGCTAATACTGACTCTCATTGGAGAAGTTATGTTGCCAGACCTTATGTGCAACCAACTAGCCCATACTTTAATCATAGTTATTGGCCTACATATGTTGACTCTATGTATGCTGGGATGGGATATGGGAGCAATGCTGTGAAGCCCTCAGCAGGTTGTTCTTGGACTATCAAGGGACCCAATCATCAATGGAGGACCAAGAACAATGGTGGATCCTCTACATCTTCATGGCCTAAACCTGTGATCCACAAGGCAGGTTCAAGTCAGTAATGACTTGAACCTTCTTTGGTTACTAACTGTATGTATATATTTTGTTGTTGTTTGTAGGATCATCCCCTTAAGCATAAGAATATTGGTATTGTTGATAGTGGTTGTTCCAGAAGCATGTCTGGGAACAGAGATATGATGCACAACTTTTTTCCTATAGAAGGTGGAGGCAATGTAACCTTTGGAGGAAGTGATGGGAGTATCACAGGGAAAGGCACCATAAAGACACCTCATCTGGACTTTGAAAATGTGTACTATGTTAAGGAACTTCAGCACTTCAACTTGTTCCCCATTTCACAAATCTGTGACACCAAGAACAAAGTACTCTTCTCGGAGAATGAATGTCTTGTGCTGTCTAAAGACTTCAAACTCCCAGAAGACACTTCAATTCTGCTGAAAGTTCCTCGAACTCACAACTTATACACATTCAACCTTAATGAAGTTCAACCTGGTGGTGACCTCACTTGTCTGGTGGCTAAAGCATCCCTTGATGAGTCTACTAAATGGCATAGGAGGATGGCTCATGTGAATTTCAAAACCATAAACAAACTCTCTAAAATGGGTCTTGTTGAAGGTCTTCCCACCAAAGTTTTCACCAATGATCATAATTGTGTCGCTTGCAACAAAGGAAAACAACACAGAGCCTCTTACAAAGCTATCAATGCTATGAGCATCATTACTGAACCTCTTCAGTTGCTTCACATGGATCTGTTTGGTCCAACTCAAGTCAGAAGCATTGATCATAAGTACTTCTGTTTGGTTATCACTGATGGCTATAGCAGATTTTGTTGGGTTTTCTTTCTCAGAACCAAAGATGAAACATCTCAAGTGCTGACTGAATTCATCACTCTCGTTGAAAATCAGTTGAACAAAAAGGTTAAGGGAATTCGGTGTGATAATGGGACAGAGTTCAAAAATGCTATTCTAATAGAACTCTGTGGGTCAAAAGGTATAAAAAGGGACTATAGTAATCCAAGAACCCACAACAAAATGGGGTGGCTGAAAGAAAGAATAGGACCTTAATAGAGGCTGCAAGATCAATGCTTGCAGACTCTAAACTGCCCACTATGTTCTGGATTGAAGCTGTTGGCACAGCGTGCTATGTGCTAAACAGGGTCTCCATTACTAGACCTCAACTCAAAACACCATATGAACTTCTCTTTGGGAAGGTTCCTGTCATTCACTACCTAAAACCTTTTGGTTGTCAAGTGACCATTCTGAACACAAGTGATCCGTTGGGAAAGTTTGATGAAAAGGCTGATGATGGTTATATTGTGGGCTATTCAGCTCATAGTAAGGCATACAGGGTGTACAATTTGCAAGCCAAGAAGATAGAGGAGACGCTGAACCTGATATTTTTGGAAGATAAGCATAATGTTCAAGGACAGGGTCATACGTGGTCCTTTGACCTTGACTACTTAACTGATTCTTTGGGTTACACTAGACACTTGGCTAACCAAAATGCAAGTCCTCAAGCTTCTCCCACTAACAATGCAGGTCCCTTAGATGATGACTCTGAAAATGAGTTTGAAGATGATGAGCAACCGATACTTGTGCCTTCTTTCTCCCCTAACAATATTGCAGGTACCACCTCCAAGGAGATTGCTGATAAGAGTGATGAAGATGACTCTCATTATGCTGAGGACCTTGCTAGGCTTCAGACTCAAGAATTTGCTGCTAAGCTTGAAGCAGAGAAACTGAATGGAGAGGTTGCTAATGAAGGAGTCAGTAGAAACCATGTGTCTGCTGAAGTTGACTCTGTCACACCCACCATCCACAAATCTGTTGAAGGCTATGCTGTTTCTTCTCAAGTTCCTTCTCAAGTGTCTTCAGACTTTGGAGAACCTCATACACGCTTTCCCAAACCCTCCGATCTTGGAAATCATCAACCCAAAGCTGGCATTTTCACTTCACCCTCTTATGATGCTGAATTTGAACCAACAATCACTAATCTTGATTCATCCATTGAAGTCAGCCCCACTGCTACTCAGAGGATCAACATTGCTCATCCTCAATCCAATATCATAGGTGATCTTCTGGCACCTGTTAGAACTCGAAGGGCTATAACAAGTCCTCAATTTGGGCAGATTGCTTTTCTATCTTATGTCTCCAACCAGCAAAGAGACAATCACACAGACTTCAAGCATTGTCTGTTTGCTTGCTTTCTTTCTCAAGTGGAACCAACAAGTGTTTCTCAAGCTCTTAACGATTCAAGCTGGCTAGAAGCAATGCAAGAAGAAATGCAACAATTTCACAATCAGCAAGTTTGGATTTTGGTTCCACTCCCTGATGGCAAATATGCCATTGGGACAAAGTGGATTCTGAAGAATAAGAGAGATGCTCGGGGTGTTGTGATCAAAAACAAAGCAAGATTAGTAGCTCAAGGCTTCAGACAAGAGGAAGGGATTGATTATGATGAAGTGTTTGCACATGTTGCCAGAGTTGAAGCCATTCGCATCTTCTTAGCATATGCTTCTTACATGGGTTTCATGGTGTATCAGATGGATGTCAAAGGTGCTTTTCTGTATGGTGAGATTGAAGAGGAGGTTTATGTCACTCAACCCAAGGGATTTGAAGACCCAGATCACCCAAATCATGTCTACAAGGTTGTTAAAGCTCTCTATGGCTTACATCAGGCACCTAGAGCTTGGTATGCTAGGCTTTCATCATTCCTGCTGAGGCATGGCTATAGGAGAGGTGCTATTGATAAAACTCTGTTCCTCAAGAAGAATTACTCAGACATCATTCTGGTGCAAGTTTATGTGGACGACATTATTTTTGGCTCCACAAACGAAGCTTGGTGCAGGGAGTTTGAGGAACTAATGAAGGGTGAATTTCAAATGAGTGCTATGGGAGAGCTTACTTTCTTTTTGGGTCTCCAAGTTCAGCAGAAACAAGATGGCATTTTTATCTGTCAAGATAAATATGTGAGGGACATTTTGAAGAAGTTTGGTATGGAAGGGGTTAGGACTGCCACAACACCTTATGAAGCTCCAAAGACTAAAGCAAATAATGAACCAGATCTACCTGTGAATGTTCATCTGTACAGGTCCATGATTGGTTCATTAATGTATCTAACAGCTTCAAGACCTGACATTACGTTTGCTGTAAGTGTTTGTTCTCGACATCAAGTCACTCCACTTACTTCCCATCTCAATGCTGTCAAGAAGATCTTTAAGTACCTCAAAGGCCAACCTCTTTTAGGCCTTTGGTACCCAAAAGAGTCTTCTTTCAAGTTGGAAGCATATAGTGACAGTGATTATGCTGGTGCAAATCTGGATAGAAGATCCACAACTGGAGGCTGCCAATTTCTTGGCAAGAGGTTGATTTCTTGGCAATGCAAGAAACAAACCATTGTGGCTGCCTCAACTACTGAAGCAGAGTATGTTGCTGCTGCAAATTGCTGTGGACAGGTCCTTTGGATTCAAAACCAATTGCTGGACTATGGGTACAACTTCATGAACACTACAATTCATATAGATAATCAAAGTACCATCTGCATAGTCAAAAATCCAGTTTTTCACAGTCGAACAAAACACATTGAAATCAGGCACCACTTTATAAGAGATGCATATGAAAAACATTTGATAAAAGTGGCTAAAATTCATACTGATGATAATGTGGCAGACTTGTTAACAAAAGCGTTTGATGGACCAAGGTTTCAACACCTCGTGGTCAATATTGGAATGTTAAACCCTTGACTGCATAGTTTAAGGGGAGGCATAGGCCTCAGGGGAGGCATATGCCTCAGGGGAGGATTTGTGCAAACTCTGCATATTTTTGTGTCATAGTTTTCAATAAATAGTTTTCTTTCTCTATAAATTTTACTTCTTTCATTAGGTTTGTAAAAACATCATTTTGCATATAGTGATAGCATTTATTTAATATATTTTATCTGTTTTATTTTCTCTGATTTGCATTTTAGCCTCTGTTATTCATAATTCTTTTCTAACACTAACTGTCTAATAATTCTATAGTTTGTTTGTCTTTGTGTTGTTCTTGTGTATTTTTGTGTCTGTTTTGCAGTTGTATGGATTGCAGTTTGTCCATTCCATGATCAAGTTCAAATTCATCAAGTGTGACTCAATGGTACATGGTCAAGATAGCTAAAAGATTGTTGCTTGTTTCTTCTGATATTAAAAGTACTGAAGCAAACAATTTGATTCCACTGAAGTTATTATACTGAAGAAAAGAAATTGAAGTCAAATTGTTCATTCATTCATTCATTCAAGAAACAGTTTACAGCTTACAGCTTACACAAAGTCAACCTACTACAAATGCATCTTCAAGATACGAGCTGTACAAAGCTAATCCTAATCTAGTGCATATCTTCCATTCCGAAATCTAAGTGAATGTTGGATATGCGTTAGATGCTGGCTTTGCTTTTGTAGGTCTTGCATAACCACCCATTCCGTCTATCTAGATGGCTGGATATGCATGACCAGCACGACGAAGATGCTAAGGACCAAAATGGAGGGGATGGATTGATGCAAACGATTGATGATGACGATGACCACGCATGATGACGGAGAAAAATAACGTCTCCTGTGTGCTTCATCTATGCATTTCAACCAAAATGCAATCGATCCACCCTCCTTAAGCCCTTCTCTTATACGATGTGTGTTGATGCACCAAAAGATGGCGCAGTGAGACCAAGAACCACCTCTCTATCTTTGGAAAGTGGCGGATTCCTGGCACGAGGCCTTTGTTGAGGCCGAGGTGCTGGAGGTTGGGAGTATGATGTTCCCTCCTTAAAGGAGTCATCAGAATCATCAGCAGATTCACTTGGATTCACTACACTATCATCTTCTGAAGAAGGAAGAAAGGGTGATTTATTTGGTCGTGGATAGGGTTGAGGAAAGTAATGTTGCCATGGGTTTGATTCACCACTTGATGATGATGAAGAGGATGATGAGGATGAGGTTGTGAGATCTATGATCTCAGGTTTGGTATTCATGATGCAATTTTGATAATTGGGGTTTGTGTTTACATCTAGGGTTTGTGGTAAATATTTGGGGATCTTGATGAAGAGAAAAGTATGCATTGGGATCATTTTATAGACGGGTTCAAGGTTCAATGAGTATTAATGCGAGTGGGTGGCACAGTAATTCTAGAAACTTACCGAAGATATTCTTATCTTTGATGGTTTCTGCTGAAGTTATAACTTCAGCAGATTGACCATGTGTTTCTACTGAAGGGTTAAATTGGGTTGGGTCAAAGATGCAATACACGTCAGCGACGGTCAACCAAACGGTCCATTTTTCTTTGACTATAATTTGGGCAAAAACTATCACTCCACCATCACTCTCTTCAAATCAATCCTATTCCCTCTCATCCTGCATCCACAAACACTCACCACTTCAAGAATCATAACCCTAAAAACTCGTATCCCTCATGGCTCTTGGATTTAAACATGATCACAACAAAGTTGCATTTCTGGGAAACGGTAAGGGATATGAATTGTACGAACCAATGGTGGAGTTCTTGAAAAGGTCCAAGATTTGTTATGCTCTAACTCATTCTCCAAATGAGATATATGAATCTCTGGTTACTCAGTTTTGGGAATCTGCTGAAGAGAGGAATGAGACAGAGATTAGGGCTGTGATTGACGGAACAGAGCACATAGTGACAGAGGACCTAATTCGGAGGAAGCTTCACTTGGAAGATACTGATGGATCATTTCACTCTAATCAGGAAGACGTGCTTGCTGGGCTAAGGGCAATTGGCTATCGTGGTACAAGGACTGATATGTGGCTGAAAAAGGAACTTTGCCCGAAGTGGAGGTTTCTGGTTCACACACTGCTTCAATGCATAAGCAACAAGTCAGGAGGATGGGACCAGTTCTCTACCCAACTGGGATATGGTATTGTGTGTCTTTCCCAAGGGATAACTTTCAATTTTTCTAAGTATATTTTTGAAAACATGGTTGAAAATATTCAAAAGAAAAAGGCTAAGTTTTTAATGTACCCAAGGTTTTTGCAAATGATTTTAGACACCTCTACACAAGCCCAATCCTTCTATCCCATAGGTGCTTTAACTGCTAAATTATTTGCAACTATGAGAACTCACTTTCAAGGGGAACATCATCCTTTGCTTGCAGCCATGTTGCCCCAAGGCAATGAGGCTGCTGATGAGGAGAATGTGGCTAATGATCCTCCTGCTTCACCTGTTGCTACTGATGGTAATCCATTAGTTAACCTAGATGAGGGCCCCTCATCAACTGTTGAAGCAACTCATGTTGCTCCAGACCAGCCACCTTGTTCCAGTCCAACACCCACACTAGTTACTCATGATGAGTCTGATCTTAATAGACTACTCACACCAAGTCCTGTTAGGGATCCTCTCTATGAAGATCTTCCTCACATTGAGCATGACCATGATACTACTGAAAGGTCCAATGAAGCTCCCCTTACCACAGAGCAATCTACTGGTGGAGCTGAGGACCCTATTACACTCTCATCTGTCTATGCTCTTGTCAACAGGTATGCTGCTGAGGTTACTAGTCTGAAAAAGGAGCTTGCAGAGACCAAGTCTTCTCTTGGAAGTAAGATTGAAGATCTGCAGAATCAAGTCAAGGAATTAGAGGACAAACTGAAAGGGACCTCCAAAAGGAAGCTTGTGGTTTCTTCTGATGAAGAACAAGAAGTACCTCATTTTGAGTCTCTGGATATGTTGGCTGATGTTTCTCTCAATGATCCTTCATCAGTAGTTGCTGCTTCCTCTAAGAAGAAGGAACCTGTCCTTTACAAAAGAAGAAAGAGATCTTATATTCATAAGGTATCTTCTGAAGCTTCAAAGGAACCTGATGTTGACAAGGCTGCATCTGCTGATGTGCAAATGGAGGATGCATCTTCAGATCATGGTCAATCTTCCTCTGTTCAAGAACCGTCAGGCCCTTCACCTTCAGCAGATTTTTCTGATGTTGTTGCCATGACCACTCCAATTGATAATCTGCATCAACATGTTGACTTTGGTACTGCTACTGAAGTTCCTGTCGTTGATTTAACTGAAGATGAGTGTGCTAAGAAGCCTGATAATAAAGGGAAAGATGTAATAACTGAAGATGAGCTTGGTCCAGACCTGGTAAGTGAGGAGGAAAGACTAGGTCAAGCAAGTAGATTGGCTGAGTTTGAGAAGTCAAAGGAAAGTGAAGTATTGGCTCATCAACTTGAAACAGAGAACTTTTCATCTTTAACTCCTGAGAGAAGAAGAGAACTGGATGAAATGCGGGTTCAGATGCCTGCTGAACACTGGGATATTCTAACTCAGAAAGTCATTTCAAGACCTTCTCTTGCTCAAAGTATACTAGGTGGAGATTTCCTCAGTGACAATTATGTGGAGCGAATGATGGCTCAGGGAAGACAAAGGAAGCAAGAAGCTATCGCACAAAAGAGGGCCATCAAAGCTCAGAAGGACAAAGAGAAACCTCCTACTAAAGATGAAATGAGAAGGGTGGTGAAAAATCAATGCTCGATGTACAACTCTGGCTTAACGATGAAACAAGTCAAGGCTTTTCCTGATCATGTCCTGTTTCGCAAATACAATCAGATCATGAGGGACAAATCATCATCTTCAGCACATTCTACCCACTTGAGAAGGATTACAGAGAATGAAGCTGCTCCAGAAGCCAAAAGACTCAAGCCTGATGATGCTCCAGCCAAGGAATCATCTCCAGTCATTCCTGCTGAAGCAACTTCTGAAGTTGCTTCTTCTACTGACAAGAGTCCATCTGCTGAACCATCTACCAATTCTCCTGAAGCACCTGATATATCAGCCCCCACTTCATCTGTAGCAATCATTGACACACAAGAAGCTTCTAAAGTCAAGGAAGCTGATCTCGCAGAAACAAAAACAGAAAGGGCGATAAAGATGCTTCACAGGATGAATGCACTACGTGAAGGTGTTTCAACTAACTCTATCTCTGCCTCTTCAAGTCTTTCCACACATGTTCAAACTGAAAATGCTCCCTCTGGGAACATCCATAAGACTGGTGGGAGGAAGAAGAGAATGGCCAAAAGATCTCCTTTGGATCTTGAAGCTGATGACTCAACTTTCATTATAGAGGGGTCTGCTGCTGATTTTCCTGATGGAGATTCAAATGAGTTGGTCGATTGGAAATTGAAGGATGATGAGATGAATGTCATTCATCGAAGGGACTCCACTTCAATGGAATTCACCTTTCTAAAGGAAATTCTACACTTGGTAGACAGGGCAGACTTACTTTCTCTGTTCACTCGTGTTACCTCCTATTACTGCAACAAGGAACCTCAAGGTTCTGGGATGTTCTTACCAGGAGATCTTCAAGTCCTGTTAAAATCTCATTCTCCCAATAGTAAAGCTCATTCCATTTGGAAGAACTCACATCGGTGGAAGGTTGCGTCCTGGAGATTCTATCCTCTACCTCGTGTACATGTATTGGAGACTAAGAGTGGGATCACTGTCTGCATGTTTTCTGAAAGAAAGTATCCTTTGCCCAAAAGACTTATGGAAAAGATGCTGAGTCAGAAACTGGAAATTCCTCCAGATCCAGTGGGCAATGAAAGACAGTCTGCTTTAACATTGGTGGGTTTGATCAAGACTCAACTTCAACAACTGCAATAGGCCTCATCCTCATCCTTATCATGACACTTGGTACTCTCTGCACTACCTTGTTTTGTTACATTTAGTGTGTGTTATTTGTGTTATTTTTCAATTTCTTAGTTAAAAAAAAAAAAAAAAAAAAAAAAAAAAAAAAAAAAAAAAAAAAAAAAACTAACTTTTAAACAAATCTGTTGATAGCTGTAATGGTTTGCTCAAAATCATAGGGTCTGCAACCACCCATGCTTAACTGCTGAGGGTTGTATGGTCATCAATTCACCATGGTCTATTCCTTTTTGGAATCCAAGAATTGGCTAGCCCACATGTATATGGCATGTGGTAAAGGCAACTGAATCCATATTTGGTTCTCAATTCACCAATTCTAAGAATTGACTAGTCCTGAGCAAACGGCTACAGGTAAAGACAAGTCAAATCCGTTTCTATGGTTGCTGGTTTGCCAATAAATCAGATGGTTATCAATGTACCATAGTTTTCGAACTCAAACATGTGGCTACTCCAGTAGTGATGGCTATTGGTAAAGAGACATCAAACCCATTAATTTCAATGATTCACCTCTCAC
This sequence comes from Chrysanthemum seticuspe, assembly GCA_019973895.1. Classification (NCBI taxonomy): domain Eukaryota; kingdom Viridiplantae; phylum Streptophyta; class Magnoliopsida; order Asterales; family Asteraceae; genus Chrysanthemum; species Chrysanthemum seticuspe. The sequence continues at coordinate 130,309,089 of BPTQ01000002.1, forward strand.
AGGAGTTAACACACCTGGAAGTGATGAGAATAGTATGAAACTTATATGTTTTGATGTACATGATGTCATATGTTGCTGCAAAGATCTGGTGTATCACAGTTCAATCATCATAGAGATGTTCTTCTTCTGAATCTTTGTCACTAATGTTCGAAGACAATCCTCATCAGTTTTAACGATCTATCAAGGAAACTGGAACTTAACCTAGTCAAATTCCAGTTTAGGGGAGGATTGTTGGGAATTACGGTAAACTACTGGATCTGCTGAAGAGTATCTGCCGAAGAGTTTCTGCCGAAGAAGAAATGGATTCTGCTGAAGTCATACTTCAGTAGAAGTGTTAAAGCAGAAATTGTGTTTCTGCTGAAAGTGCGAATCCACGTAGGAGAGATAAGCTCAGTATGTAGTAAAAGTCAGCGCCGTATGAAAGATAGGTTGGCGCCGTATTATATAGAGCTTACTCAGAATAAACAATATCATTAGTAAAACAAAATGATTAGTTGCATGCTTGTCTAGATGCATGCGTTGTTTATGTTTGTATTAGGAGCGTACGTTGTAAACGCTCGTGATTCATTAGGGTTTCTTGCCTATAAAAGGAACCATAATAGTTAGTAATAGATAAGCTTTTCTTAAGTCTTTCAAGTCTTGTAAACTATCCGAAACATAGAGTTTCAATAATCAAAAGATCCATAGAGGATCAAAGAGTTCTTAGTTATTATAACTTGTATTTACTTTCCGCTATAAAATATGAGTTGTAGAGATCTTCTATTAGTTTGCTTGTGATTACATAGGCAACACTAACGATCTCCGAGTGCTTAAGATCTATCAAGGTCTTTGTGTTTTCAACACATAAGATACCTAAGCATGTTTGATTATTGGAGTTTAAAGTCTCATAATCTGATCCTTATCAGTAAAATGTTTTAAAAGCAAGTCACATTTTCTCCTCAAAAAAAAAAAAAAAAAAAAAAAAAAAAAAAAAAAAAAAAAAAAAAAAACTTTCGAAAATTTAAATCAATTAAGATCACAAATCTCAACGGGTTTGAAAATTGTGATCGGGGGAGAATTTGTGATTTAAATTGGATATAAACTGATAATTCATTAAGTGGTTTTAAGATATATAATAACAAGTACTCCTCCCTTCATGTGCCAAACGATTTCAAGAACTTTTCTATGCACATGTTAAGGGGGAGCATCTATGTTAAACCAAAAATAATTCAAACGTGAATGATTTGTCTCAAAGTCCAGGTTCCCTCTAATATGTGCAAAATTCTTTCGAATCTCGATGCACATATTGAGGGGGAGAAATCTAAAGAAACCCTCGTCCTTCCCAAAATAGTTTATCCAAAGTACTAAAATTACTTGATTTGATCGGGGAAGTGATGATGATTATTTTAGAAAATGTTAATCAAAGATTGGATCTTTCATTCTCAATCTAAGATTTCATAAGTCCTCTTGCCTCCATGTGCTAGAATGATTTCAAATACTTGGAGCACATGTTGAGGGGGAGCATTTCTAAAAATTATCAAAAACAATTAAGGTACAAAACGATTTGATTTTATATCACAAGTACCTTGATTGATTTCAAATGGTTTTCAATTGGTTTCGAGGCGGAATGAACAATACCAAAAGACCGACCAATTTATTTTGTGCATGGAGATATAAGGAAGGTTAGGTTAGGTATTAGTTCCCACGATCCCGCCAGAGACGGAGGGATCTACCCTGGGACAATCCACTAGATAGTGTAGAAGTCCTTAGGTATGATGAAAAAAGGAGAAAAGTGAGAAAAGGGAAAAGGGCCGACTGAGAAAGAGCTAGTACTGGAACAAACCCAACAAGGTTGTAGTAATGAAGTCTCGGTAAGCGCTGAAGGGGTTGAAGAATGAAAAAGAAATTAATGAGAAAAGGGTGAAAAGAAATAGCCCTCCAATAATTCAACCTTAGGGCAGAACCCGGGTTCAATACATGTGCTACTGGTGGTTACTAAGGTAACTCCGATATTGAAGACAAGACATCATGGACCCAGTGATGCACTGCACTAAACTTTCCATGCTACTCAAGTTCCTCTTAAAAGGACTTGTTTCATTCTCACGGGAAACCTACATAATCTATCGACTTTCTCTTAGAGATTGTTGATATTGAAGAAGGAGACCCTCTCCCTAGTCTCCGGCATAGGAAACCAAATATGCACGATTGAGTCTAGAGCCAAGAGATCATCAATAAATCTCATTAGGACACACAATTAATGAAGACTTGATGTTTCACAAAATGTGGAAAGTAAGTATATATTGAGAGTCCTACGCATTATCCTTGTGGTATTGCCAGAACATCCGAGTGATATGTTAAATATTCACGGTGAAGATGGAAATCCTTCTAGAGCCAATATCAAATAAGCTCTTGGTGGGTGACATGTGAGATCTATCCAAAAGATCAATCATGTGACAATTGGACAGAAACGATGGGGCGATTCACTATTGAATCAATCCTGGTTCAGGAAATGGATTGACGGATACCTTTGAAAAACTGGTCGTTGTGCTCAAAATCCTTTTTCTCTAGCACATCGACTGTGTAGTAAGTTTTCAAAATTAAAAGGGGTATCTATGATTGAAAATTGATTTTTCTTATAAAACCTTCGTCGTATTGCAAAACTCTTTCTGCAAGCAATACGCGATTGTTTTCAAATCATTTTTAATCAATCAATAAATCTCAATTTTCTGGTTCACTCACTCCGCGTTGTCTTCTTTGAGACGTTCTGGTTTGAGAACGGCTAGAGCAGCTGCGAAAACCTGTCAAGAAAATTCTTCGGAATTATACCTGATCATAGACAGTACTTGTACTGATCAATGGGGAACCGTGGTTCTTGCAACCTATTCAACGAAGGTGATCAAAGACACTTTTCGTGCACTTTATTGCTAACTTTTGTTTACAGGGACACCCGACGGTTACAACTGATCAGAATTGAGAAGTCAATCCATAGCCGCATGCTCACACATCACATTACTTCAAAAGAAATCATGATCAGTGCATATCTTCATCAACTAACTCTAATAGAAAATCCATGCTTCTGCTACGCTGCTGCAAATATCGTGAATCAACAAAAGCCTTCGCAACTCTGATAAGAAGATATCATGATCCAAAATGTGAGCATGTCGGTCCCAATGTCACAACATCACATAATGGCGATACTACAAAGGATGAGTCAGAGATTTACTTTGGCTGATGATCTCGATGCTGGCTTGAAACTCATCATCACGTGGATCAGTTAAAGACCTCCACTTGAAATAACAAAACATACGGAACATGAAGAATCAAAGACTACGAGCTACAAAGCAAATAACTTAATCAAGAATCCAAGAACACCAAAATGTAATATCTGTTTGTAATTGATGTAATTGAGGTGACCTCCCTTGGGGGAGATTGTTAGGATTTAGAAAATCCGGTAGTTAAAGAGTCGGTCACCTCAAGTATATGTATTCGTTAGAAAGCTCGTATTCGTAGTCAATTAGTGTTAATAAGTAGTTTGTTAAGAAATACCGTGGAGGACTGACGGGTCTTTACCCACTGTATACCTGATCTACAGCCCGTAGGAGGCGTGTCTTGTAACCAACTATAAATACCCTTTGCCTAGCAAGGCAAAGGGTTGGAGCTTTCATAATATCATTTTTCTTTGTCTCACTAAAGTTCCCAACTCTATTCACTTTCTCTCTCTAAAACTCATATTATACGCCCCATTGATTTGTGTGTTTGTGTGTTTATGAAAACCAATATGTTACAAAGTTTAATTGGACGTAAGTAAATAGTGAATAATGGCAACTATATTAAACACAAAAATTGGAAACAAAAAGGAAGTGTTAACGTATTATGTGTAAAAAGAACAATGAAAAGTATGAGAACATGTAAATTACATGGTGCTTATTCACAGACGAATTAAAATTCTATGTACACAACTTTTGTTTTATACTTTATGTATTCGCCGTTTTTGTCAAATCAAAAAAACCTTCAAACATACAAAATATAAGTAATTAAGTTTTTAATGTAATGTATATAAAAGATAATGAAACTTTTAAATAATATAAGTCTAGCGTCCTTATTCATAGCCCGCCTGGATGGGCGGGCAAGCTTCATGATAATACATGCCAGATTCTAAATGTATGAAAAGAAATCGTGAAATAATGGACCGATAATTATCGAATATGATAGGAAAAAAAGTTTCAAAGTGGTACGCAAGAACAAAGTATCAAAGCATAGCCCTAATGTCTTAAAAAGAAGAAACACTATATAGTTTTGATGAGATATATCTCGCTGCTACTAAGTTTTTATAATCACATACAACATCGAATATAATCTCGTGGACTGATAACCATTCAAAGAATTCATTAGATAAGTCAAGAAAGATGATAATCATGTATTGAAGGATAGTAAATACTAAAGTTTTAAAAAGCTGTGAATATAATACTCCTTTGTATCGTGCTTTTCCTTTCTAAGTGTTGACATTCTTTTTCCATTTCAGCTGACACATCTAAATTTAGTCCCTTGGCTACCCAAGTGGGTATTGCATGAAGCCTTATAGGAAACTTATTCAACTTCCCTCCTGGCACTCATACTTATATTTCCTACATGTTTGCATTTTCTTGTACCTACATTGTATCGAATAGCAATTGTTTAAGAAAATATGCATTCATACTTATATTTCCTACATGCTCTTTTTCCATTTTCTTTTTCTATACATAATTTTGTTCCTTAGTTGAAGCTTAGTGACTTATTTATGCCATTCTTTGATTTTGGACTTCTATAACTAATGAATAACCCCCCCCCCTCCATCTCTTTCATTAGAAAATTTTCTTATGGTTTACTACCAACCAAGGTTCGATGAATATTGTTCAAGTCATTCGGGTATGGTTCAGAGATTAGGCTGCAAAAAAGGTAGTCTATGTAAATTCCAACCTATTTACTTACTAACATGCTATTTCAGGTATCCATAACGGGTCAAATGAAATAGTGCCTAAGAAAAAAAGGTTAAACGGGCTGAGAGTACTCCAAAGTTCATAGTTAAGACTTAATTAAATGTAATTGAATTGTATCTATATTTATGCTTGTTGAGATTGAACTTCCTGAGCACAATTAACTACATGAAAGGGTGTGCAATGGATCATCTGTATGGTATTTAGTTATCCTATTGGACATCATGGTGGGGGTATATAGTCTTAATCACCATCAATTCTCATTTAGTCCTATTTCAGTTGTCCACATTATGAATATGAGAAGGGGTAAACTATAGGTCGTACTAAATGATCCAAGGATCTATGATTATTTTATTTACATAAGTCTCATCTTTAGTTTATTATAGTCATTTTTAGGCTTAACATACTTCATTTTTTTGCATTCACTACATGTAAAAAGAGATTGACTTTTACTTGATTAATGCTTACTGATATACTGATATATTATAATTATCCTTGTGATATATTATGATTACCTTGAGTTTCTTATTTTCTTTTAGCTCCTTCCTCTTTCTTGCATATAATCTATTCAATAACCGTATCCGTGGATCATCAGTTATATTTTTTAACCGCTCCAAGTTTTCTTCGTCCAACAATTGAATCTTTGTTATAGAAAAAGGCCCATAAAGAATATAATATATAAAGAACATGAAAGCAAAATACCTTTGTCAAATCAAATCGTCAGGTATATGGAAAGTTATACGAATCTCTTCAGAAGTTTTCCCTTCAATCATTATTGCAAGTGCCTGACCGGTAAGATCAACTATTGGCATTTATTGTAGGTTGTTAGCAAAGATGTTAACTCGCACTATTTGTTTCCATCTTTTCAATGACTCTTTTGGCAACACTCACTGCTGCCACACGTCTTGGTTGAGTACAACCAACCATCCTATTTTTCGTATAACAATCTTTGTGAAAATACTTCAACAATAAAATACTACAAATGTTACATATCAATATAAGATGCAACAGTTAACCAGCATATAGTATTCGTGGTTGGAATGTTACCTTAGTCAGTTGTGTTGTGTTTCCAGAACCAGACTCGCCTACAACCACAACCACTTAAGGATCTCGTGTTTCCTGATTCTCAAACATCACATTCAATTAAAATATGATTGTATTTAACAGAGGGAAAAATAAAGCTTTAAATGCAATCCCAAACGGACTCTTTAGTGTGTACACTGACATTATTTTATAGCTTATTTTTCGTTAACGGGAAAGAAGAACCCAATAATAAGCTTAAACAAACACCTCCTAAAGGCCCAAAAAGGGTTCTTTAGATGGTGTTTTAGATTGACTTTTTTTAGCAGATAAGCAATGTGAAGTGTGGAAAAAACCTGCCTATTAACTTGGTCTAAACTAAAATTAAGCAAGTAAGCATCTTTAAGAAAATAAGTCACTTAATACCGCTTTTGAAATCAACAATGCTAAAACCACTATGGCATAAGTGAATTTTTTATTTACTTGTAATTAGGGGTAGGTTTCCAGCCGTGGTCCTTGCACCGAAAGCAACACCATCAATCAACCTCTTCACTCATTGAGCGGTATTCATCTCAAGAGGCTAAAATAATGTTTATTGCCAAATGGCAGTTGTTGCATTGACCTATCGTACTTTTTTATGATCATTTCAGTTTGACTATCTTCGCATACCTCCGTCCTGGTCTGATTATAACGGTTTACTGCTGCGTCAAACCCTTTAAGAAGCTGCAATATCTTCAAAGGAATGATGACATAATCGATTGTGCATAAGATAGGAGAAACTTCTCATTGTTTGGGCTATAATGTACTAAAAAAAAGAGAGTATTATCAAGAGTTACATATAGGATGTAACGTAAACATCAAATTCATCTTGCTTGTTTCAGACTGATGCAACCAAAAGCGAATCCTGGATGTTCTCCTCTTTTGAGAGTAGATTCCATCTCAGAGTCACCCCTGTGGCATTGTTTTAATATTGATTTTGACTTTGCCAAATCGCTAATTGCTTTACCCTTTTTTCATACGTGCCTGTCTTTTAAGCACGCGTGCTTCATTCTTCTCGATAGAACCCTCCTCATCCCCTAAATCAAATTAAGTTAATCACGAACGATGGAAATATATAGAACTTTAAGTGAAAATACTGATGTATATAAAGAAGAAAATTGGAAGTACCTTGGGACACATTATAACCATGTTTTCTAAGAAGCCTGAATTTAAGAGATGCTGCATAAACATTGTCTTCCTTCTCTTTGATTTTAACAATATTTCTGTTTGCAATTGTGCTTGCTGTTATGATGATATCATTTTGAAACCGATAGCTCAGGCCCAACCTTTCTATGTCATCGATGTGTTCCAGAACTTGCAAGACACTCAAACTACCATTTTTAGAATTAGTGTTCAGTAATGACCTCACATTCTACTTAAACTCGTTCACCATCTCATAGTTGATCTGTGGGCATTTATAGTATGATGAAAATTAATTACTATATGTTGGATATACTTAGGTGGTGTCTTTTCATATATAACCAAAAAAAGGTGAACTAATACGTCCCATTTAAAATTCTGATTTTTTATTTACATGCAATATATAGTAGATGTCATTGAAGGTGAATTAATACGAACCATTTTATAACTAAAACAAATAAGATACTATAATAAACTTAGATACAGGTAATTAAAAATTATTTATAATTAACTTAGATATATTAGTCATCCTTTTTGACGTTATTATCATCCTTCGATGTTATTAAAATAGTTTTTATGATCACTGTCTCTTTAAGGATAAACTAATTTGCTAATCCTTAATAATAATTAAGGGTGGTTCGCATGGCGTCGAAGGTGCCCCCTCCGATCTCTATCATGGGCCTAGTGTTCCATCTACTTCAACATATTAGGTATGCACATATTTAGGATTCATGTTATATTCTACTTGATTTCCGAAAGACAATGCGTCTTAGTTTTTGTGGAATACATGTATCAAAGGTTTCAAAAATCCATTATCAATATCTCAAAAAGTTCAGTTTTAGTTCCCAAGTGTGACTCACACCAAGTGGAACTCACACCAAAACATAATATATATCCCAATATATTATGAGGAAATAGCCAAGAAGTATTGACGAAGACTCACGTCGAGAAGACAGTGAACAGAAAGATGTTAAGACAATAATGACTCATACTTACTTAAATAAATAAAATAATTGGTAAGTTTCGGTATTTACCACATAATCCCAAATGGTTTAGAAAATCATTTTAATTTTGAAAGGAAAGATATACGTGTTTTATAATAAAACACAATACGTTCACAAGTTTATAATCTTATAGATTTGGAAAGGTTTTATAAACTTCAGCATAACGCGTCCGTTTATATCACGTTCCCAAGTCATCGTGACTTTAAATAAACCAAGTTTGAAATTACAATATTTATAAATTTTTGTTTCGTTATCATTCGTGTAATTATTAGATTTGAGTTTATTGAATATTTTGTGAGTGTTCTGTGACTAATATATTAAATTCTTTTTTAGTCTAATATATTATACCGTTAAGTCCCAAAATGTCCAATAAGTCTCACATCCAATACCGTAAATCCAATAACGATACAAGTCAAACATTTTTCCGATGTCAAATCATAATCCGATATCCCATAATCAAGTCACATTCCCAAATATAATTTCGAAACGTACTAAGTGTACTAATGTCAAGACGTGTCGAACACATTAGTTAAAAGTTTGCTATCCGAAAATATTAATACTAATTAAGTACTAATACAACACTTTATAAAAATTAATCTAACCCCTTTTTATTAGTTTGTGGGCTTAGGCCTAAATCAAAGTTTAAAAGTCACTTGTATGCATAAGAGGGCTTGAGCCCATTTGTAAAACACCTAGCCATATCAAAACTGGGCTTCGGCCCAGCAGTTTGATAAAAACAAAACAATCCCTGATTTTGCACCCATATTTCTTTCTGCTTTACCAACGTTCACAAACAAAATGCACCCTAGATGAAAACCAACGCACCTTATATGCCATTTTCAAACCGAGACAAAAAATAAACGTACCCTAAGGACTATGAACATGTGAATACAAAGGTAACCACAAAGTTTTTAATGCAACATTAACAATCCTTGTGTTGATTGCCACTACTCCGAAAGTCAGAACACAACCAGCAACACATAATCGATATATTCAAAACAAAATGAGCTAAGTAAGCAATACCCCAAGTTGACCCGTATGCAAACAAACTCAAACATCATAACTCATGGCCAAAACTGACTCGACCCGACTCCTATCAAATCCACTAACGGATAAACATCATAACGGTAGCAATAACTCACATCCTAAATCAGATCCGAGTCCAACCCGACCCGTGTTCAAACGGTAATCAAACGAACCACAAAACTTACACTATTTGTATTCCAACCACACGAAACATAACCATAAATGTGTTTAACAATTTCGTATGCACTCGAGAACAATAACATATCCATTTTCTAGTTTATACCACACGAGACTGTTTCTAAACACGTTTTAACACCCATTTTTTCATACGTATCATATATCAATAAACATTTTAAACTAACTTGTATCCACGAAAACGAATAGACATGATTCATAACATGTTGAATAAAACACAAAACAAAAATAAAGAGGATGATTGTGGGTATCTTCTTACCCACTGAAGTCGAGATAAAATAGAGAGGAAAGGAGAGACGAGGTCGTGGTGGTGATGAGTCACGGCTGTACACACACGGATAAACACCCCTTTACAAATCGACGATTTGAAAGCCCGTCATAGCTCAACCATGAATCGATCTATTCACTCAAACTCTTATGAAAAATACCAACACATTCAAAGCTTAGAACTTAGATCTATGACGCGTGAATGGTATTTGAGGCGTGTGCGCCATAGAATAGTAACCACGAGGTCGAGATCTATCACCTGGTGACGGCGGTGATATATGGTGTTGGCCGAATGACGGCGCATGGCAGCGGTGGCCGAAAAGTGGTGGTGGTGGCCGAATTAGAGAGAGAGAGAGAGAGAAAGAGAGAGAGGATTTAAGAGAGAGAAAGGTGTGTGTTAAATGTGGGGAGAGAGAGAAAGAGTTGGTTATTTATATCCCTAGAGGGGTTGATCTTGCCAATAGCCAAAGTTGAGGGAAAGGGGGAATGAAAATATCACAGGGACCATTCTTGTAATTCAAGTAAATGTTTATGAATATTAGATTCGGGACACATTCGGAGGAGTAAATGATCGATTCGACTTACGAAAATTGCGCCATCACGTTCAAAATAATTTATCCAATGAAAACAAGTGTTCACACGACAAATTTCTCACAAATATAAACGTCCAAATCAAGTCGTTTAACAATTGTACAGTTGTGTCGGTACGTGTTGTGTCTAACTTTCATGTTTCGTGAGATAACTTCTCGTTTTCACATCGAATGAGATCAGGAAAGTTCGTAAATGAAAAACAAACATAATTTCTAGAAAAATGAATATCTGTAAAAACGAGGGTTGTCACAGACTACCCTCCTTAACGGAATCGCGTCCTCGTGATTCAGTTCAAGTTATTCTTTAGATTCGAAAGGAGATAAAGATACTTTCACAAGATTCTATTTTCACGTTACCGCGTGAACTCAGGACATCTCTTGAATTTTCATCAAACATCAACAATAGGAATACGACTTGGATCAAGTCATTTTACTTCACAATCAAAGATTTCAATAGGTTCCTCAATACAGTTTAGACGTTCGTCAATCTGGATGCCTTCCAGCAAAGACGAAAACTGTCTCATCAGCACGACATAGTACACACATGAAAAACGTTATGAACAACTAAGTTCTGACGGTAGCTCGAGTCTCTAAGCTACAAGTCCAACTCTAGCAAGAATTTCAAAAGGATCAATACAACGAGGATTAAGCTTTCCACGTTTACTAAACGTATCACCCAATTCCATGGTGAGACTTTAAGCATAGCTTTGTCTCCAATCATGAAATCTCAAAGGTTACATCATTTTTCGAGCATAGCTCTTCCGATGATTCACGAGCAGCTTGCATCTTGCTTTTGATCTGAACAATCTCTCTACAGTTTCGTGAACAACTTCCGGATAGAAATTTGGGTATCCCCACTTCAATCCAACAAATCGATGAGCGGCATTCTCAACCATAAAGTGCCTCGTATAATGTGGCTATGGTTATAAGAGATTCTGACCAATGGAAGGTGTCTACCTCAACCATTGCCGAAATCGATCACGCGGACACGCAACATGTCCTCCAACATTGGGATAGTCCTTTTACTCCAGCCAATAGTCCATGGATGATACTCAGTACTCATACCACGACATGTTCCCATGGCTCTTGGCGTGATGACCAGAAATTTGATGTGAAACGATTATCACGATTAGAGATGATAGAGATCGACACTCCATAATATACGACAGTCTCCTTCATGTGTGAGCGAGCAAAGTTGTCTATAGCGTCTGTTACTTTGATTAGAAGGAACTGAGTAGGTTTGGTGACACGACCAACAATTACCCAGATAGAGGCGCGGAATTCACTTCCAAGGTTCCGTTTATAATATAGGAGCAAAACATTTCGTAGGATGACCACAAAATGGTCTGTCAAAAATCGAAAACTGCTGGTTCGAAAATAGCGGCATGGCTCAAAATCTCATAAGGAGGTAACAAAGATAACTGATATTCTCGAGAGACAAATGAAGGATTAGGCATCAGCCCCAAGGATCGCAGTTCAGGTTACTCCTTAAAGTCCTAGGGTTCCTGTCAGGACCAACAGAATCTCCATCAAAAGGAGAGTTAAGAAAATTCAGAGTATGACTCTGAAGGAGAGTATTAATTACTTACTAGCAATCAATCGATTTCCTCAGTACTGCACTTAATACTTAACGCAAAAGGGTACAACATTCGAATCCCAAGTCATAATTTCCAAAATAAATTCAACTACCAATCGATATCTAATCAAATTCCTGGTACGAGTGAACGTCGACGGTTCCAAATGGTTACGCTAAAAGCATATACATCGATAAAGCGTAAGGCACAACAAAAATTTGACGTAAAGTATAATCGTCGATAGAACAACATCGCTAGAGTATAAAGCTTGGGGTAGGGGCGTCTGTAACAAGACCAAAACAAACCACGGGAATAAGCGAATCCAATGTCACAACAAGAACCAAAATCGCATAATCTAACAATCCAAATTCATACATAGCCGAGACCAATTCCCGACACTCAATAAGCTCGACGGGCTTATTTTAACTTTATGCAACCCGAATGCAAGCTTGTGACCAATCGGGTCTAGCTCGACCCATTACGAAACAAGATCAGACGGTTCCAACGATTTCAAAAGAAATCCGTAATCATATCATGACTAGACGGCAATGAAAAGCGTTCCATACAGGAGGAAAATATTGCGATAAATAAGAATTGTGATGCTAGTGTGTCGTGTGTGGAGGTAAACTTTTATAATATTACATGCTCGTATACACACACACAAAAACTTTACCATTTTCCAAAATTTACCCGAAACCAACCGGACATAACACTATTATAACTACTCCAAATACTTTAAAATTCACCTCTGAGTCGGACATAGGTGATCAGGCTATGTCCCACTGTCCCTGGCTGAATATAGGTGATCAGTTTATATTCATTCGAGATTCAATGAATTTTGAAATACTCGACTTAGTTACGCTAGCACCATGTCCTTCACTTCCGAAATTTGTTCCAAAAAGGCCAAAACAAATGTCCATACTCGAGGGCGAACAAGAAGATTACACAAGGAAATAGGTGTAACGCTACAACAGGTAAGATGCGTAAGCATAAGTATGTCGAAGATACTTATAGTACATAGCGAAAATACATGGATATACTCATCCAATGCCAAAACACATATCTCATCAAATATATCAGCAAACAAAAGTATGAGTGAGGCATCAGCTTAGCAGGCAGGCACGTGACGGTCATAGGGTTAAATTTTCGTATAAGCGGTTATACTCAAGGTTTTTGAAAATTTACCCAGTTCTCTATAACCTAGGCTCTGATACCAACTGTAACACCCCCAAAAATCAGGTTTAGCGGAATCATACGAGTCACGGGTACTACTAATTGGTATCACAACAGAAGTATAGAATAACGGGTTTTTCTTAAGAAAACTCATTTATTCAATTTAATCAAAGTTTACCATAAAATTTAATGTGGAAATACATGCCCATGATAAATAAGCAGTTCCCAAATACAAATTTCAGAGTCGTCTATGACCATGCCTTGCCATTGCTCAAGCACCTCCAAAAGTAAATTATCGCCTCAATACCTGAAAATACACACTAAAAGTGTCAACACGAGGTTGGTGAGTTCATAGGTTTATGTAAAATACATTGAGTTCCAAAAAGAGCTTTGCAACCAAAGTGTCATCCACAGTGTCGTGAAAACAGAGTTTACCTTTCATAAAATAGTAATGTGGACCATAAGGTTTTTGAGCGTTAATAATCATTCACAAACAATTCAAAATTTACGATAGGCTCACATTGTCCAAATCACAGTATCATATCAAAATAACTATTACGTAGGCTAAGTCATAAACATTTAAGAAACCATCACGCCTTAATCATATATATAAACCGACATGTTATACGTCATGGCAAGTTGGTGCGTCCACAAATCCGGGTAAAAACCCTGGCAAGTTGGGCAACCAAAGTTCAGATGGGGTGGTCAACCCCATTAGATCTATCTATAACATTCGCGCTTCTCGTAGGAACTAATGACTTAATATTAGGCAATTAGTGGGATACTCAACCTTAGCCTTGACTATGTAATAGTTCACAAAACATTTCCAATCACACATTACATATAAATCATTCTCTTGTCTCCACATAAAAGCATATTCAAAACAAATCACGCATTTCATCAAATCAAGTAACAATCGCTTATTCAAATCAATCAACATTTCATTTAGTAAAAACGAGCATGTATTCTCCCCCAAAACAGTTTAAAAGCAAGTAAAAGTAGGGGCCATGAACTCACCTCGATACGAAGCAACGCAAGAATCACAACTGGAATCAGTGAGCAAAACACAACAGTTTCACAATTAAGACACAACGATATCAATAAGGACAACACATCGATAATCAAATAGCACGGCACAACGGTACGTCATTGATGCAGGTTTTACTGACCAGGTCTTAATATTTATAGTGTCTCGTTATACCTATGGTCTACCCTAGTGCACTAACGGGCAGTGTACCCGGTCGTGTGTAGTGTAGTAATCGGTAAAGTCGAGGTCATCCCAAGAGCTATGTGTATTGGATTATTACTAAGTCTAGGTGTCACAGATTAATAATGGTTTTGATAGGGATTTAATTAATTAAACTACTAAAGCAGAATAAAATAAAGCAGATAAATGGTAAAGGGAAATCAATAGAGGAAAGTGGTGCTAACCTAGTTAATCCTCCTAGCTAGTTATGTTAGGATTTAGTAAATCCAGTTATTAAAGTGTCGGTCACCTCAAGTATATGTAATCGTTAGAAAGCTCGTAGTCGTAGTTATTAAAAGTTAAGTAGTAGTTAGTTATGTAACACCGTGGAGGACAGACGGGTCCTTACCCACTGTATGCCTGATCCACAGCCCGCAGGTGGCGATTTGTGTAAGACTATAAATACTCTCTACCTCCCAAGGTAGAGAGTTGGAGCTCATAATAATACTTTCATTTTCTCTCACTAAGTTCCCAAACCTCTAACTCTTTCTCTCTCTAAAACCTAATAGTATACACCTTGTGTGATCATGGTTTGATGTGTTTGTGAAATCCAATGTGTAACAATTGGTATCAAGAGCCATGGTTGGATCATCTCTCTTACATATCCTTGGATTTCTAGTGGTTTTATATGGTTTTTGGATTTGAAAAAGTTTAGTGGTTTTTGCATCATTTAGATCATTTCTTGTGTTAAAGTTTGAATTTTGAGTGTACTTTTGTGTTTAGAATCATTGTAAGTGATTGGTTTTTGATTTGGAAAGCTTGAATCACTGTGGTTGGGTTTGTTTTGGATTGAAAAGTGTGGTTTTGAAGTTTTTCAACTTAGCGACTTATGTCTCGGAGTGTTTTTCTTCATAGCGACTTGCTTCAGTAATTTCCAGCGAGTTGCAGTTTAAGTCGTAGCGACTTGATCTTAGCGACTTGTCTATTGAGACAAGCCGACAAACAGTACAAGTTAGTGGAGGTTCCACTACGGCTAGCGACTTGGTTGGGTTAGCGACTTGTTTCTATAATTTCTAGCGACTTGTCCTTATTGTTCTTAGCGAGTTGCTACTTAGCGACTTGGAAACCTAGCGAGTTGATTCTTAGCGACTTGGATACTTAGCGAGTTGTTCTTTAGCGACTTGCCTGCTTAGCGATTTGGTGCTTTAGCGACTTGTGTTCAGGGACTTGGGTCTTAGCGACTTGATTCACAGCGACTTGAGGTTTAGCGAGTTGCTACTTAGCGACTTGGTGCTTAGCGACTTGGTTCAAGGATTATAGCGATTTGGTTAATATTTGTTTCTAATACGGTTTTCTCTTGATTTAGTAAAATCCCGTGAAAGAATCTATTTCCCGGTTTAATCATAGAGTTATAAAATCCCGTGAAATCTGTAAACATGTCTACCAACGTGCCTACAATCATCTCTACTGTAGCTGAGGACGTTCAAGTAGCTGGTTCAGACACTCGTCCACCCATGCTTGATAGAACTGACTATGACTCATGGGTTCAACGAATTAGGTTGTATTGTCTGGGAAAGGAAAATGGAGTCAACATTCTCAAGTCAATTGATGAAGGACCTTATAAGATTGAGACTACAAGAGACATAATTGACACTGCTGCAGATGGAACAATGATCTTTGGATTGGACAGACCAAATACATATGATGAGCTCAGTGATAAAGAGAAAAAGAGATTCGATGCTGATATCAGGGCTTCAAACATTATACTTCAGGGTCTTCCTAAAGACATTTACAAGCTGATCAATCACAACACTAAAGCTAAGGCAGTTTGGGACAATGTCAAGATGCTTCTCTCTGGTTCAGAACTTACCAAGGAAGACAGAGAATCACAACTGTATGATGAATTTGAGCATTTTAAGATGAAACCAGAAGAAAGTGTTTATGAATATTACTTGAGATTCCACAAGCTTGTAAATGACATGAGGAACATCAAAATGACCATGCCAAATATTCAGCTGAACTCAAAGTTTGTGAACAACATGAAGAACACCCTAATGGCACAAATTTGTCACCTCTGTAAAGCTAACCAAAGGATTGAAGAACACCAACTATGAGCAATTGTATGCCTTCCTTCTTCAGAATGAGAGACATGCCATGTTTGAGCGAAGAATTCTTGAACAGTTCAAAACTAAACAAGGAGAAACAAGTTCATCAAATGATTCAACAGCCTTTTACACAAATGTTGGAATTACCACCAAAGCTTCACAAGTCATACCCACGGGAAATGGTAATTACAAACTCATCCCTGATCCAGCATATAAACCTCCAGACTCGAACACATTCATGGAAAACTTCATCAATCAACTGTCTCTCATGGTTAGTCAAAATATGAATTCCACCCCACACACCAACAATAACCTCAGAAGTGCATCCAATCCACACAATCAAGCTACAGTCAGAGATGGAATGGTTTTGGTGCAACCAGTTCAAGGAAGGCAATATGAACAGGGAAGAGGTGGAGTAGGTGGAGGTTATGTGGCAAATCAGTATCGGGGAAGGAATAGTAATCAAGGACAAGCAAAGCCAATTAAGTGCTACAACTGTGGTGGTGATGGACACATAGCAAGGAACTAAACATCTCCAAAAAGCCCTCAAAATGCAGAGTACTTCAAAGACAAGATGTTACTTGTGCAAGCTCAGGATAATGGAGCTGTTTTGGATGAAGAGGAATTACTGTTTCTTGCTGAGGGTAATGCCAAGACATATGATGCAGATGTGGATGAGCAGCCAATTCAGAAGATAGGTCATAATCATCAGAATGCCTTTCAAGTTGCAGGCTGTGATGCATACGACTCTGACGTCAATGATGAACCTACTGCACAGACGATTTTCATGGCTACTATTTCTCCAATGGTCTCTCCAAAGTTCTCATCATCACAGCAAGCTGGTCCATCCAAGAATCAATCATCTCAGATGTATTAAAACTATATGATGATGTTGATCAGCAAAAGATACATGATAAAGTGCAATCACAGGAAACTTGTGACTCAGATATTGCTAATATGGGTAATAATAATATTGTCCCATATGATCAATATGTGATCCAAAGTGAGAATGTGATTGAACCAAGTGATATATCTTCTGCAGTCAATGATGACTATGTTTTTTATGAATACACTGCATGTGCCCCTGATGAATCTGTTACCTCTAAACTGAATGCCTATAAAGAACAAGTTGCTATTTATGAACAACGTGCTAAGTTTGAGTTAACTACCCGTGAGCAGGAAATGGATGACCAAATGCGTACAATTATTAGAAAAAGTAATTTTAGAGAAGAAGTGTTAAAACAAATGCGTACAATTATTACAAGAAAAGCTTTCTAAAACTGTTAAGCAAAAGCAAGAGCTTCAAGAAAATGTTAAAGTGCTTAAACAAGAATTTAACACTAAGGAATCAAAACTTTTGAATGACTTTTCTAATCTAAAAACTTTGAAAAACAAGCTTGAAAATAAGTTGTACGTACAAGGGAACACCATTCAGACTGCTCACATGGTCACTAAGCATAGAGTTTTAAGCGATAAGCATAGTAGTCCCATTATTAAGGAACCCAACCCTGAGTATGGTAAGAAAGCAAGAGAAGCTCATAAGGTAATCTATGATGGCAATGAAATCCTTAAGCCTAGGCAGAAACCTAGTTGCGCTAAGTGCACCGAGGAAGATAAGAAATTAGAAGAGGTTACTAGAATGAAATTGGAGGATAAACTTAAGAGCCCCTCATGCATAGAAAACAACATCAGCTTTAAAACACCTAACTATGCTAAGGAAAATTGGATTGCATTTAACAAGTTTAGACCTCAAACACAGCTGACTCCTGAACAAGTGTTCAGGAAAAAGGATATGGACATGAAAAAAGCTGATGAGTTTGTTGAACAGAATCCCCCATGTAGGAGAATGGTTCCTGCCACTGTATATCCCCCCAATACACCAATGCATTTAGTTCCTAGATCTATTCCCACTAAGAGCAAGACCTTAATCAGTCAGTATGTTATTTATCAGTTATTTGTTGATTTTGAGAAAACATGTAAGATAAGGATCACTCCCACTGGGATAACTGGAGGGGAAAGGGGTTTTGAGAAAACTAAAGAATGTTATTTAACTGAGGTCATGCCTTTCTTTAAACAATTAAAAGGTCAATTTGAGAGTCTTGAAAAGGGGATGGATTCTGATATTAAAGAAATGGAAAAGGAATTTGATGCAATGATACTTGAGGTCAATGACTATGAGCGAGAATTAAAATATAATGAGATTGAGAGGAAGAACTTGCATACCTTAAATGAGAATCTGATTTCTGAATGTATGATAACGCTACATGCGTCGTTCGGGGTCAAGGAAACTTCCTTTTCTTCGAGCAAGTTTTATAACACCCTAGGCAGTGAACCTAATCGTTGTAGTGTAGTAATTAGGGTAAGCCACGGGTATTGATATCGTTCTCTAGGGGAATAGGAATGCTAGTGAGAAGTTACTACGCTAAGGTTGAGGTTGAGGAAGATTATTTTTTGTATTTTTATATTTTATAAAATTGAAAGGTACGAATCTCGGGTATTGGATTTGGGGGGTTGGTATTTCTACCGATTACTCTACTATTATCTAATTATCTAAACTAAGGTTGTGGGAGTCTATTTCTAATTTATGTGTACTCGTATGATAGTTCAAAGATGTGTTTACTTAGGTTTTACTACTCCTTAATTATCTCCTATTGATGGTTGAGTTGTCACGTCCTT
>BPTQ01000002.1:130330429-130351465 GCA_019973895.1 Chrysanthemum seticuspe
GGTAACATCAAAATGATAGGGATTTATAGGCACATCCCTACACTTGAGTTTTTATTACTCTAACACTAATTTGACCCGAATTGAAAAGATCAAAACACTTGGGGTACATTATTATGCAAACAAAGGGAATTTGAATTTAACGTTCCCTTCCCGTCATTTCACAAACTTTAACTTTTCCCATGAATCCCAATCGTCCCAAAACTGTATACAAGGGATATGACTCGACTTAGCAACTCATGCAAGCAACCAGATAATTGAACTAAGGGTTTTGGGTGATAACAATAATGCACTAAAAGTGAGTGCATATAGGGTAGGCTAAGGCGATTTGGGTGTATATTTGGGGGTGGGGTGTAAACAATGCTCTTCATTGATATTCCGGAAAAACCGAAACATCACGAGAACCGCGAAAAGGATAGGCTCTGAGGGGTTAACTAGGGGTATCGTGTACTAAAGATGAGTACAACGCAAAGGGTGTGGGGGAATTACTCAACCGATGTGGAAGAAGTAATTATATTACGGGTATCAAACAAGGGTTTATCCTAATGCCTCTTATCATTTAGTTATTCCTAACTACACAAGTGTAGCCTCACTTGCGATCTCGAAATGCATCACAAAACAAGTTCTAGAATCTAATATACTACCGGTTCACACTCTAAGCATTGAAGATGAATGCTTTAATTCCTACTAATCTAAGGGTGATCCTCACATTTTGGGTGGAATTTGGGTGGTAAAGGGTTTTTGTGCTAGTCATGCAACTTCCTATCCATGAGACGCTTTTGTTAAGACTAATGGCCCACTCCTATATGTCATGAAAAATTTTAAATTTGGTGCCAAAATTACCCTAACCGACATTTTCTCATGGTTTATTACACAGATGCACTTGGACAAAGCAAATAATCAAGGATAAGCATAGTTTCAAAGTTCCCGTTTTATTTTCCCTCCCTACACTTAAACTGAACATTGTTCCCAATGTTCCCCGAAAGTATCAAAGTTATGATAATGGAAGGTAATTAAAAATGAAAGAAACTAATACTCCCCTGATTAGCTCGGTAGGATCCGTGTAAAGTGGTGGTTAGATCCTTTTCAAGAAGAATTATTGCGTGAAAAGCTCCTTCTAATCTTATGTAACTTCTTCTTGACAAACTAAACCTGCACACTTGAAGAAAACAAACGAAACCTTCGCGTAAAATCGGCGGTAATAATATATATAAGACTCGATTTAAACTAGGATATAATGCTTGTGGAATGGATGTTTACAGAATTTCTAAGAAAATTAAGACCTGGAAAATTCCAAAAATTTATAAATAGCTCAGAAAACGAGAAAAAGTAATCTGATGTTTTTACTCCTTCCTGACGCCGTCAGGTTGCAATCCTGACGCCGTCAGGTTATCCTGACAAAAACTGGTCTGCGATTTTCTGGAAAAAATTCTGGAAAATTTACATCTTTAGAATCTGGAAAAATTTCTGCAAAAACATCCATTATGACTCGATACAAGCATTTGACTCGAACAACCAAACATATATATCTTTTAGTTAATTGTTATTCTCATGTTTACGTTTCTTTTGAAAACGTGTGTAATCCTCCCTACACTTATCCCTTATGTAAAATACCTTTATATGCAATTAAGACGAGGTTAAAAACAAAATAAAGCATTTTTACAAATTTAAACATGAGGATAAACAATTAATAAAAGATACATGACACTAACAAGCAAACAATTAAGCATGGGTTGCCTCCCACGAAGCGCTTTTCTTTATTTAAGAGTCTTGTAGCTAGACTCGAAGTCGTGCTCCTACGTTTTTGCATCACCGCCCTCTTGACGGTCTCTATCGGGGGATTCCATGTTGTAGAAGTGTCCTATAATGCACCTCTCTAAGAGTTCGTCCTTTCCCCACTCGGTCCTATATTTTGGTCCTAAGTTCAAACAATCTTTATAGAACCCGAAAATCTTAGCCATAACATAATCTACTCCATTTTCCCTATCCTCATCATTCCTGTAATAGACCGACAGTTTAAGTTCCTTTTCATCATTAGAGAGTGATGAAAACTTCTCAATCTTAAACGGCATTTGGTAAGCTATGTTGTCGGTCTCATCCTTGAATCGCACTACTCCTAACGAGGGGTCACAGGTCATCCCGGTGCTTTCTAAGAAAGGTTTTCCTAGAATAACGTGGGACAAGCTAGGGTCTATGGCTGTGCTAATATCATCCACAATTATGAAATCCGTAGGGAACGTGAAACTACCTACATAGACGGGCAATCCCTTAACTCTACCAAGAAAATTACACTTATCACTAGGATTATCGGGGTCTTGCCTAGTTGGGATAGGCTTCTTCATTATCCAATTGTAGTAGGTGCTAGTCATTATGTTAATTGGGGATTTGCGATCAATGTAGGACTTTGCCACAAAAAGGTGTCCTATGCAACATGGTATGTTAAGATTCCAAGGGTTCCCAAACTTGATTCTAGGGCTTTTCCTAACATACATGTGACGGAGGTCACGTACTAAGTGAGGGTGGCGGGATAGTTCTTCTTCCGTAGGAAATTTGTTGAAATAGTCAATGTCTACTTCATCTATTTCCTCGGGTGTTTCATCATCCACAAGTGTTTGGTCTTCTTCGTCATCTGTTCTATCCGGTTTCACTAAGGCGATGGTATTGACGAATTGGGCGTGCTTAATTAGGTTGCTTGGATCCTTAATCTCTATACCTAAAGGCTCGGGAGTTGAGATAGCACTAACCTTCTTATCACTATTTATGGCTTTCAAAAGGTTGTCTATTTTCCTATCCATCTCGGCTTGTTGATGGTTAAAGCGGTCCGAGAGCTTAGCCATTTGGGTTTCTTGGGATGCAACTAGGTTTTGCAACATCCCTTCGACATTTTGTTGGTTAGGACCGTTAGGTGGAGGCCATGAGAAATCATTGGAGGTGAATTCTTTGGTTTGTCCCCAGTAAAAGTCGGGCTTGCTTTTCCATGCCTCACGGGTTTCATTGAAATTCCTAGGTCCGGGTATTGTAGGGAATATTCCTCCCGTTCCATTCATACGCGAGGATGCGTAGTCAACGGAAGCATGTTCGGGGGATCGGGTGCTAGTGTGCGTGTTATGAGGATCACAAAACGGCTCGCACGAGGAAGAAACTTTGTTCATATGGTGTGAAGACTTAGGATTTTCGTAAGAACTCATGAGGAAGTTAACTTGATCTTCAAGTTCGATCATCCTACGGTCGGAAGGTTGTGAGTTGATGGAAGGCAAGGAGATTGCCTTGACGGTTTTAGGTAGCTCACGGGGGTCATCCCAACTTTCGTTATCGTAGAGGGCAAGGTCCTCTATTATACCCCATGATTCTTCCGCGGTGAGATCACTAAGTTTTCCACCGGCCGCTTGGTCAATGGATCGCTTAGTGTGGAAGTTGACATGATCATAAAAGATTTGGACTTGGAGCCAAAGATCAATGCCGTGATGAGGGACTTTATGAAGTAAGTCCTTGAATCGGGTCCATGCTTCGTAGAGAGATTCACCTTGACGTTGTTGGAACATCAAGATGTCATTCCTAAGCTTAGTGGTTCTCCCTGGTGGGAAAAATTGAGCAAGGAAGCGAGAGGTAAGATCATCCCAACTTGAGATGGAGCCGGCGGGAAGTCAGTCAAGCCAATTATTAGCTTGGTCCCGTAGAGAGAATTGGAAGAGATGTAGACGCGTGGTCTCCCGAGTAGTAGCATCAAGGTCGATGGAATCGACAATTTTAAGGAAATCCTTAAGATGCTGATTAGGATCTTCGGAACGAAGTCCATGGAATGCACATCCGTTTTGCACCAACCGGATAGTGTCGGAAAGCAGGGCCGTAGTTTGGGCTTGGTCGGGAAGCTCAATGGTGTTCCTATAGCCTAAGTGGCTTGGTCTCGAGTATTCACCAAGAGTACGGGCTCTTGGCGGGTCTTTTGGTGGTGGGTTGATGAGTGGTGGTTGGTTATCACCTTCCATGATGAAAAGTGATGGGGTTACGAACAAAGGTCACGAAGAAGGGGGATAGACTAAAAGAAAGATAAAAATGAGAAAAAATTTACTTGATAGGAATCAAGCAAAGAACCTAAACGAGGTGGACTACTAACTAGCTATTCTATTCCCCGGCAGCGGCGCCAAAAACTTGATAACGCTACATGCGTCGTTCGGGGTCAAGGAAACTTCCTTTTCTTCGAGCAAGTTTTATAACACCCTAGGCAGTGAACCTAATTGTTGTAGTGTAGTAATTAGGGTAAGCCACGGGTATTGATATCGTTCTCTAGGGGAATAGGAATGCTAGTGAGAAGTTACTATGCTAAGGTTGAGGTTGAGGAAGATTATTTTTTGTATTTTTATATTTTATGAAATTGAAAGGTACGAATCTCGGGTATTGGATTTGGGGGGTTGGTATTTCTACCGATTACTCTACTATTATCTAATTATCTAAACTAAGGTTGTGGGAGTCTATGTCTAATTTATGTGTACTCGTATGATAGTTTAAAGATGTGTTTACTTAGGTTTTACTACTCCTTAATTATCTCCTATTGATGGTTGAGTTGTCACGTCCTTATTCTTAGTTGCGTTGTGTGTCTAAAGTTGTAGGGTGTGCGTTTCTCCCTAACTCTTTGAACTTACCAAAGGGTCTCGTCTACAAAACCCACTAGGGATGATAAACTCTTACTCTAAGGCACTCTTCGGATGGTTTAGCCTACAACTACTCAGGTAATCATATTCTAAGGTTCACAAAGATGAATCAAGCATTAAGTACACAACGAATGACCTATTGCACTACTAGATCATTAATCAACTAAGATAAGAAACAACCAATCAATATTCAATAATTAAGTTTCATACTTCCTAAGCAAACACACAAATAAATTAGCCGGACATGGAGAACATGCAAGCATACACACAAATAATCAAAGACATAATTGAATTGATGAAGTAAATACTTATCTTGATGTAAGATAGGGTTTAGAACCCTAAAATACTGTACAAGACACCTTAGGTTCGGTTTTAGGTTTTCACTCCAAAAAGACTCTCCTTAAAACTGAAAAATTCGGATTCTATATATAAGATTACATATACGACGGCGTCACCTTATGTTTCGTGACGCCGTCATGTCGCCGTCATTAGGGTTTCGTCTTGGCCACGTTAACCTTGCGACGGCGTCACCTTATGCCTGTGACGCCGTCCTCTTCAGCTTCTGACGCCGTCTGGGTCACATCTAGGCCGTCTGAGTTGCGACGGTCTACTCCTTTAAAGCCCGACGCCGTTTCTTGAAAATACGAGTTTTGTCTTCTGACCCGTCACAAAATCCTACGACGGCGTCGCAGTTAAGCAGTGACGCCGTCGCCTTCTATTTTCAGCAGCTTTGAGTGTCTCGATTTTGACTTTGGCCATTTTCTTCGTATATTCGCGCCTTTTCGTCCAAATAAGTGCCATTCCAGCATTTTGCCTTCAAGAGACCTAAAAAGTGAAAAGGAAAAATATTAAGCAATAACGGATACAAAAGTGATCAAATAAGGACTAAAACGACCCCTCAAAATGGTACCTTTTAAAACCTTATCAATGTATCACTCAAGATGTGTTTTACACTGCCACGAATTGTTCAATTAATGCATCTCAATTTCATGAATTATCTGTTGCTCTGAAAGTCTCCCATGATCGTGTCATTGAGCTTGAGAAAACTAACTCTAAATTGCATGATAAAGTTGAACAGGATGATCATGATAACCTTGTGAAACAGTTTTCTAAATTGGAAGTTGAGCATCTTGCTTTGCAACTGAAATATCAACATCTAAAAGAAAATGCTAAAACCTCAAATATCAAGACATCCTTGGATGCTCCTGAATTTGATGCAGTTTTTGAAATCAGCAAACGTGATGAACAGATTCGTTGTAACACGATCAGAAAAATGAGAACCCAAATTTCACAATTGAAGGGTGAAAAGAACAATGTGACTGGCTCCCAAATGCCTCCGCCTTTAGATTCTCAGTGTTCTCAAACTTTTCATCTTCAAAACTTGGTTAATGTTTTACAAAAAGAAAATGAGAGTTTTCTAGAAGAAAATGAAAAGGTTAAACGACACTTTAAAGAGTTATATGATTCAATGAAAGTCACTCGTGACAAGAATAACGAAAAAATAACTTCTTTACAAAAGAAAATTGAGAATCTGGGGAGTCAGGAAAAAGGGAAAATGCCACTTGTCTTCAATGAGAATGTTGCATCAAAGTCATCTGCAGACTCTAAATATACTGTGACTGTTAAATACATTCCTCCTCATCTTAGGAATAACGAACTTGTATTTCATAATTATCTTGCTCGCCTTAAGGATAGTCTTGAATGTCTCCGTGAGATTGTAGAAGAGGACTTCATTAATAAGCCACTTGATAGTGAAATTAGGTTTGCTTGCATTTAGGCCAAACGATCTCAGGAGATGTTAGAATGTTTAATAGCAACATGTCCTAAATCCTTAGGTGCGAAAGGTAAAGCTGTGATGCCTTGCTTGATGCCTAGTGATAAGTATGCAACTCATTCTATGCCCAGTACTAAGCAAGTAAACTCTAGAGTGCCTTCAAATAGTTCAGATCCCTGCACTTCTAGTTCAGGAATGCAAAAAGTAGCAAAACCAACTAATGTTCCAATTCCCTCTACAGGAGTAAAAAGTGACACCAAAGCAAGCGGGTCAAAGCCTCAAGGCAACACAAAGAATGATAGGACCTTGCATGCTAGGAATGTTCAGTGGAAGAGAGTAGAAGATCACCTTAGGGAGAATTTGAATAAAACGAATCGTGTTGATTCTAGTGTTAGCTCTAAGCGTACTGTAA
Organism: Chrysanthemum seticuspe; assembly: GCA_019973895.1. NCBI lineage: Eukaryota > Viridiplantae > Streptophyta > Magnoliopsida > Asterales > Asteraceae > Chrysanthemum > Chrysanthemum seticuspe. The sequence continues at coordinate 130,337,262 of BPTQ01000002.1, forward strand.
TTAATGTGAATTCTGCTACTTTTGGCAAAACATGTAATGATGATTGCGTGGTTTCTGTTACTAATCTTGAATGTGGTGTGAATGATTTGATTAATGTTGTTAAATGCCCTGTTAAGATAGTTAATGAAAAAAATCATGCTAAGAAGGCTAGAAAGCAATGGCTGAAGAAGGTTAGAAAACATTGGAAACCCACAGGAAGGAAATTTTGTAACATAGGCTATCAATGGATACCTACTGGCCGCAAATTCAATCTTAATGAGATGTGGACTAAATTATCTAGATCAATGCCCATTAGGAAATGGATGCCTACTGGTAGAACTATTCCCTTAAGAAGTGAACATACTTTGAATAGGTCTAATACGGACACTAGCATTGCATCTATCCCTGATGATTCCATTGTTTCTATTTCTGACGTGGGTGTTCCAATCAGTGTTACTAACCAAATCGAACCCATTCTCGCATGGGGATCCCAATTATCCAGTTATCCATTCTTGTTTGTGTTCAACTGCAGATCGTTCAAATCGTTCTGTGGTACCTAGACTCAGGTTGTTCCAAGCATATGACTGGAGACCGGTCGTGACTCATGAACTTCGTGAGTAAGTTCATCGGGACTGTTAGATTCGGGAATGATCATTTCAGTGCAATTATGGGTTATGGAGACTATGTTGTTGGTAAAAGTGTAATCTCCAGGGTATATTATGTTGAAGGTCTTGGTCATAACTTGTTCTCTGTGGGTCAATTCTGTGATTTCGATCTAGAAGTGGCTTTTAGAAAACATACTTGTTTCGTTAGAGAACTTGATGGTGTGGAATTGTTAAGAGGAACTTGTGGTTCTAATCTATACACCATTTCTATCGAAGACATGATGAAGTCTTCTCCAATCTTCTTATTGTCAAAGGCTTCGAAAACAAAGTCATGGTTATGGCATCATCGTCTCAATCACTTGAACTTCGACACCATTAACAATCTTTCCAGAAAGGACCTTGTAAGAGGCTTACCCAGATTAAAGTATGAAAAGGATCATCTTTGTTCAGCATGCCAATTGGGAAAAAGCAAGAAATATGCCCACAAACCCAAAGCCACAAATTCTGTTATGGAAGTTCTACATACCATTCACATGGATTTATGTGGACCGATGAGAGTGCAAACTATTAATGGCAAGAAATATGTGTTAGTTGTGGTTGATGACTACTCCCGATTCACGTGGGTTAAGTTCTTGAGGACAAAGGATGAAACTCCAGATGCCATCATTAAACTCATTAAACAGCTGCAAGTTCCACTTAACAAGACTGTCAGAATTGTCCAAACTAACAATGGAACTGAGTTTGTTAATAGAGAACTCAGTGAATTTTATGAAAGTGTTGGAATCAGTCCTCAAAGAAGTGTTCCATGAACTCCTCAACAGAACGGTGTAGTTGAAAGACGAAATCAAACTCTTGTGGAAGCCGCTAGAACAATGCTGATTTACTCAAAGGTTCCAACATTTCTATGGGCTGAAGCCATTGCCACTGCATGCTACACTCAAAATCGGTCCCTAATTCACACAACTCATGGAAAAACTCCGTATGAACTTGTCCACAATCAAAAACCTGATCTATCATACCTTCGTATGTTTGGTACGTTATGCTACCCAATTAATGAGGGTCAAGATTTAGGCAAATTGAAAGCTAAAGCAGACATTGGAGTATTTGTAGGATATGCACCAAGCAGAAAAGGATACCGAATCTACAACAAGAGAACTCGAAATATCATGGAAACAATTCACGTTACGTTTGATGAGCTGACCGGTCAAATGGCTCCTGGACAATCCAGTTCTGGACCTTCATTTCTAAATAGTCCCATTAGTTCTTCTCTTGTACCAAACTCCTCACCAGCAACTCCATATGTACCCCCTTCAGAAGATGAATTGAAGAAACTGTTTGATCCATTGTTTGATGAACACTAGGAGGCAATTGCTAATGATCTGTCAAATCCATCAATAGAGGTTGCTCCTATACCTGTCAATGAAGTTAACCCTTCAGTTTCTATGTCACTAAGTCAAGAAGCGCCTTCTGATGATCACTCGGTCTCATCATCAATGCCTCAATCATCAAGTGTACACAATGGAAATGTTGCTGCCGTTACAGATGATGAAAATCATTTTGCTCCTCCAGAAGATGAACCATTTGAAAACATATTTGCTCCTGAATCATCATCTGAACCATCTTCATCAGGAGAAATCGACTCTGCTACTTCTGTTCCTCAACAACAACCACATGAACACCTTAGAAAATGGACACATGATCACCCATTGGACAACATCATTGGAAACCCTTCTCGTCCAGTATCCACTCGTCAACAACTTGCAACCGATGCCTTATGGTGCTTCTTCAACTCTGTACTCTCTAAGATCGAACCAAAAGACGTTAAAACTGCTATGAATGAAGACAGCTGGTTCAATGCCATGCAAGAAGAAATTCATGAGTTTGATCGACAAGATGTATGGGAATTAGTACTTGCTCCTGACTGTGCTATGATCATTGCTCTAAAGTGGATCTTCAAAGTAAAACTTGATGAGCATGGTGATGTATTAAAGAACAAGGCTCGATTGGTTGCAAAAGGATACCGTCAAGAAGAGGGTATTGACTTTGAAGAATCATTTGCTCCAGTTGCACGCATCGAGGCAATCAGAATCTTCCTGGCTAATGCTGCAAGTAAGAACATGGTTGTCTATCAGATGGATGTAAAGACGGCTTTTCTTAATGGAGATCTTAAAGAAGTCGTATACGTCTGTCAACCAGAAGGTTTTGTGAATCCAGAGCATCCTACTCATGTCTATCGCTTGAAGAAGGCCCTTTACGGTTTGAAGCAAGCTCCAAGGGCATGGTATGATACGCTATCAAAGTTTCTTCTATCTACCGGATTCAGCAAAGGAGCAGTTGATCCAACATTGTTCACCAGAATGTCAGGCAAACATTTAATTCACGTTCAAATTTATGTTGATGATATTATTTTTGCCTCGACTGACCCCAATGAATGTGACCGTTTTTCAAATGAAATGGGTTCCAAATTTCAAATGTCAATGATGGGACAAATGTCATTTTTCTTGGAATTACAAATTTCACAAAGTCCTGGAGGCATCTTTATAAATCAATCTAAATATGCAAATGAGATTTTAAAGAAATTTGGATTTGATTCTTGTGACCCTGTTGACACTCCCATGATAGAGCGTACTAAACTGGATGAGGACCACTCAGGGATCATGGTAGACCAAACGAAATATCGTAGTATGATTGGATCCTTGATGTACCTCACAGCCAGTAGACCAGACATTCTGTTCGCTGTTTGCATGTGTGCTAGATATCAGGCTAAGCCTACCAAAAAGCACCTTGAAGCGGTTAAACGGGTCTTTTGGTATCTCCAAGGAACCATCACTATGGGACTTTGGTACCCGAAGGACACCGGTATGTCACTAACAGCCTATGCAGATGTTGATCATGCAGGATGTCAAGATACACGTCGAAGTACGTCTGGAGGTGCTCAGTTTTTGGGTGATAAGCTTGTAAGTTGGTCGTCAAAGAAACAAATGAGTACTTCTATATCCTCTACAGAGGCTGAATACATAGCCATGTCATCTTGTTGTGCTCAAATCCTATGGATGAGATCCCAATTATCTGACCATGGCTTTGAATTCAACAAAATCCCTCTGTACTGTGATAATAAAAGTGCTATTGCTCTCTCCTGCAACAACGTTCAACACTCGAGAGCAAAGCATAACGACATTCGACATCATTTCATCAGGGAACAAGTGGAGAACGGTGTGGTGGAACTCTATTTTGTGAGGACTGAATACCAATTAGCAGACATCTTCACCAAAGCTCTTCCTAGAGAACGTTTTGAGTTTATCCTTCCACGACTTGGTCTAAAGAGTCTACAACCGGAAACACTCAAACGTCTTCAAGAGGAAGATGAGGAGTAAAGGTCTTTATTCATCCATCTCTTGTAAATAGTTATTCAAAAACCAAAATACAAAATTACAAAACCAACAAAAAGCAAATAGATAAATATAAAATTTTCAAAATCCATAAAAAATTAGAAAATCTTGAAAAATTCCAAAAATATTGTTATTCTGTCATGTTTTCCTTATTCGATATCATCTACGAACTTTGTGTTGACATTCAAAGAATGTCACGGGCTTTTAGATGTTCTTTGAATGTACATAATTTGTTTTAAAAAATTGAGAGAAAGTAAAACAATGGTTTATTGTCATTTCAGGCAATAACCCGTTTTTCAAAGAAAGAATAGAGCCATGATTTATCTTAAAACTTTAAACCTCATGCTCTGATTCTAAAAATAAATGTTTGTCGTTAAAAGGACAAATGTTTCCTTTCAAATATTTATCCTTCAAATGATTCTTCTGAAAAATATTTGTCATCTAATGAAAACAAAATTGATTTGAAAATACTTCGGACTCTACTTTTGAAAATCATCCGGGCTTTTCATTTGTCAAAATCTCTATCCTTCAATCAACAACATATGTCATTGATTGAGGGGGAGAATGATCTCAATCAAAAAGAGTATTTTCAAAAAGAACAATGTTTTCAAAAGATACTCAAGCATATTTAATCTTTGGAGTCTAAAGTCTCAAACATGATCCTTATCGGTTAAATGTTTCTCATAATCAAGTCACGTCTCCCCTCAAAAACTTTCAAAATCAATTTAAATCTATAGAGATCACAAATCTCAAATGATTTGAAAATTGTGATCGGGGGAGAATTTGTGATTTAAATTGGATTTAAACTGATGATTCGATAATTGGTTTCACAAGTGTTTAGCAAGCTTTCCTCCCCACATGTGCCAAACGATTTCAAATTTTTCATGCACATGTTGAGGGGGAGCATCTTTTTAAACCACAAAGAATTGAAACGTGATTGATTTGTCTCTAAGTGCAGGTTCCTTCTAATATGTGCAAAACTCTTTCAAACATCGAGGCACATATTGAGGGGGAGCAAACTTATGAAAACCTCATCCTTCCCTAATATGCTCTATCTACTTGATTTAATCAGGGAAGTGATGTTAATATCTTTTAGAAAATGGTAATCAAAGAAGTTAATCATTCCTCTTGCCTCCGTGTGCCAAATCAATTTCAAATAAATGATGCTCATGCTGAGGGGGAGCTCTTTTTCTAAAAATATCAAAAACAATTCAGGTACAGAATGCTTTGATAATATATCACAAGTATCTGGATTGATTTTTTTCAAATGGTTTTCAATTGGTTCCAATGGCAGATGAACAATACCAAATAGACCGACCAAATTTACTTTATGTATGGTGATATAAGGATGATAAGGTTAGGTATTAGTTCCCATGATCCGCCAGAACCGGAGGGATCTACCCAGGGACAATCCACTAGATAATGTAGAAGTCCTTAGGTATGATGAAAAAAAAGGAGAAAAGTGACATATGGAAAGAGTGCGGACTGAGACAGAGCTAGTACTGGAATAAACCCAACAAGGTTCTAGTTATGAAGTCTCGGTAAGCACTGAAGGGGTTGAAGAATGAAAAAGAAATGAAATGAGAAAGGGTGAAAAGAAATAACCCTCAAATATTTCAACCTTAGGGCAGAAACCGGGTTCAATACATATGCTACTGGTGGTTACTAAGGTAACACTGGTATTGAAGACAAGACGTCATGGACCCAGTGACGCACTGCACTAAACTTCCCAAGCTACTCAAGTTCCTCTTAAAAGGGCTTGTTTCATTCTCACGGGGAACCGACATTATCTATCGACTTTCTCTTAGAGATTGTTGATATTGAAGAAGGAGACCCTCTCCCTAGTCTCCGATATAGGAAACCAAATGTGCACTATTGAGCTTAGAGCCACGAGATCATCTATAAATCTCATTAGGACACATCATCTTTGAAGACTCACAGTTTCACACAATGTTGAATGTGAGAACCTTGTTGTGTCATCTGGACTTCATCAATGGAGCGATTCAAAATTGAATTGTTCCTTGTCCAGGAAAATGGATTGACGGATTCCTTTGAAAAACCAGTCGGTGTGCTAAAAAATTCTTTTCTTTAGCACGTCGACTGTGTATTATGTTTTCAAAATCAAAAAGGATATTTATGATTGATAATTGATTTTCCATAAAACCTTCGTTGTATTGCAAAAAACCTTTATATTTAATACATGACTGTTTTCAAATCATTTTCATCAATCAGTGAATCTCAATTCACTGGTTCACTCACTCTGTGTTGTCTTCTTTGAGACGTTCCGGTTTGAGAATGGCTAGAGCAGCTGCGAAACCCTGTCAAGGAAATTATTCGGAATTATACCTGATCACAGGCAGTACTTGTACTGATAAACGGGGAACCGTGGGCCGTGTACCTCAATTCAATGAAAGTGATCAAAGACACTTTCGTGCGCTTTATTGCTAACTGTTGTATGCATGTACGGCCGACGTTTGCAGCTGATCAGAATGGAGAGGTCAATCCATAGCCGCATGCTCACACAACACATTCATTTCCAAAGATATCATGATTGGTGCATCAATGACTCTGATATTTTCACTCCATGCTTCTGCTACACTGCTACAAATATCATGAATCAACTAAAGCTTCCGCTACTCTGATAAGAAGAAATCATGATCCAGAATGTGAGCATGTCGGTCCAAAATGTCACAACATCACATAATACCAACACTACAAAGGAAGAGTCAGAGATTTATGGTAGCTGATGATCTCAAAGCTGGCTCAACACTCATTATTACGTGGATCAGTTAAAGACCTCCACTTGGATTATCCAAACATGCAAAAATGAAGAATCAAAGACTACGAGCTACTGAGCAAAGAACATGATCAAGAATCCAAGAACAATCTTAATGTAATATATGTTTGTATTCAATGAAATTTGAGGTGACCTCCCTTAGGGGGAGATTGTTAGGATTTAGTAAATCCAGTTATTAAAGTGTCGGTATATGTAATCATTAGAAAGCTCGTAGTCGTAGTTATTAAAAGTTAAGTAGTAGTTAGTTATGTAACACCGTGGAGGACGGACGGGTCTTTACCCACTGTATGCCTGATCTACATCCCGCAGGTGGCGATTTGTGTAAGACTATAAATACTCTCTACCTCCCAAGGTAGAGAGTTGGAGCTCATAATAATACTTTCATTTTCTCTCACTAAGTTCCCAAACCTCTAACTCTTTATCTCTCTAAAACCTAATAGTATACACCTTGTGTGATCATGGTTTGATGTGTTTGTGAAATCCAATGTGTAACAAGTTATGTCTTCGTCTACTTACTTCCAATTACTTCAGGTGGGGTCAAAGTCGAGAGGACAACATTTGGTCAATTCGCCCTAACCTATCAGCAAAGATGCCACCAAAGGAGAAGTCAAGTGTCCCCTCATAAGTCATGTTGTTCCTAGTCCCCTAAGCCAAGTCATTAAGTACCGCTACATGCTAGATTTATAATAGTGAATGCCCGGCCGTTAGGAACTTAGACACGCACCCCCTAATTCTTAAGTTCATCCAAACGATAGGTGATCAGTTGGTCAAATTGCACAAGTAGAAAGGGTCGTCAGTTGGTCATATCTTACCCTTCCCGTCTCAGTCCGCTCACCTAGGGTCAGTTGGTCATATCTCCTAGGCAATTGGCCTCTATCGCCATTCAAAACTACCTAACCAAGGGTGGCTACCAATAAACTATGCATGCATACACTTAGAAGTAATTGTACGGAAGTAAAGTAAACGCAAACAAAACAATTAAGGAATCATAACTAGGCCAGCACCAAAAGGTTCTTAGCCGCTCATATTAATCATGCAAACCAATTCAATATTCAAAGGTACGAAATACATGAACTGAAAGTAAAAGAAATATAAAACGTTAATGCTTATCGTAGGGGAGTGATTTCTCCCTTGGAGACAGCTCCGTATGCTCCTCTAGACCTGCCTTGAGCTTTTTCTCACGTTCTCAGAGTGTTGTATGTGGAATGGAATGAACAGAAATGCTGGAATTCGTGGGGTATTTATAGGCCAGATTTGGGTTACGGCGTAACCAATATAGGAGTTACGCACGTAACCTTTTATTTCTTCGAATAATGCACTAGATCTGCTGGTTACGGCATAACCTAATGACTGGTTACGCCGTAGTCTTCAATAAACTCGGTTACATCATAGTTGATGCAGTAGTTACGGCGTAAGTATCAGCGGCGTGGAACCTCATTTGACCTAATGTAGTTACGTCGTAACTTTTGGGAAGAGTTACGCCGTAACCTAATGATAAGTTGGTTTTCTGAGTCACGCAATAGTTACGGCGTAATGTGAAAGACGAGTTACGCCGTAACTTCTTCAAAATAGCATACTGCGATAAATCTTTAGATATTTCTCCAGTTCCGCGTCTCTTTAGCTCCAATGCTCGTAATTTACCTGAAAGTGGAACACAATGGAAAACAAGCGTAAATCCAAATAAATGATATAAATTACAAGCATTATCGGGGGAAATTGACACTTAATATTCAGGACTATTTGATGTTATCAAATATCCCCCCACCTGAACTCTACTTGCCCTCAAGTAGACCTTATTAGAAAGATTCCTAAAAAGATATCTCCTATAACCTGGATAATATGAGTTTAAAAATCCCTTATGCTAGAATAAAACAAAGCCGAACACCTCACGAAATGGGAACAAAACACTCAAATCTCTCAACTATTCTAAGTGTCAATTTCGGGGTGATCACTCAAACGCACAGTCATAGCATGTATTCTATCATAAGCTTGGCGGTTACACAAATCTCCACCACTAGAGTTGAGGGCTAAACAATTCTCGAAGGCAATATGGGTAGACACGACAAAGGTTAAAGGGTGACTCGTCATTACTAACATGTCACGGCGAAGTAGGCAAAATCAATGATACATGACCAAATCCATGGCCAAGACACCAAAGATTGCTCGCTGCATCACCTAGACACGCTTCATGACTAAAGGGTAGGATAAGACATGGGATATTAAATTGGTGTAAAATAAAAAACAAGCAGGTAGTCTAAATCTATAACCAAGTCATCACCACTTACCGTCCGCCCAAAGTTCAAGCTTTGAAGTCAAGAAACCGGATCATGAAATGCAAGGTAGATGTGTCATTAGAGGACGTCGTGATGGGCACACTACCTTTTCTCCAACTGTTGGCAAACTACCAACTCCTATCTTCAAATGTGACCGAGGTGGCCTCCTCGATACTAAATCAATAAAGCTCATACTACAGTGCTTATAACATCGCACTTTACAATATCATAATCATAACAACTCTTTTTTTCTTTTTTTCTTTTTTTCGAATCTTTTTTTTTTTTTTCATAACAATAATAACATAACATCCCCCCACTTGAGATGAACAATGGGAATTCGGGAGGTCTTCAATGATCTTCAAAAATGTTGTCGATGAAAGCGTGATTTCCAAACATTTCCACTCGAACCTTGAACTTAGGCAAATGATGACTTCCCAATCACAAATAAAGACTACAGGGTAGGCTAAGGTGTATAGGTGTATCGAAACAATATATCGGGTTAACAACATGAAAGGAATGGCTCAGAAGGGTGTATCTAGGGGTATCTTGCACTAAAGAGAGTGCAACAAAAGGGTTTCACATGGGGGTCGAAAAGTCGAGGTGACTAATCGATAGACACATAATGGTAGGCTGTTTGGGTGATAATCCTATAATATTGCCTTCTAAAACTGAAAAGTCCAAATACATCGAGCTAACTCAACATACCTCGTCTATGGTCTCGAAATGATGCAAAGGCCAAGTTCTAAAGTTTACAAGCTACCGGCACACTCATAATTTGGTGGATTTGGGGAAAAATATAAGAAACGGATAAGGCTAATCTCACCATATAATATCAAGGGTTGTATGTGCTCGGCTAAGGTCTAATCTAGTTAGATTAAGAAAAACATGTCAAATTTTTTAAAAATGGCATAATTTTTCAAAATAAACTAGAAAAATGAGGGCGAAATAATATTCAAGAGATAATTCTACTCCCGTCCCCCCACTTGAATTCTACAAAGTCCCTTTTGTACTAAGCATTAAATAAAGGTGAAGAGGAAGGTAGAATTAGAGCGAGAACTTCCCTGAAATTTGCTCCATAAAGAAGGAATGCCCACGAAAAAGAGACGTGCCTTCGTATAAGCATCATGAACAAACTTCAATCCCTGAAATCACACTACCGACAAGCATAATTCTAAAAAGAAAAAATGAAAAATGAAAAATAAACCTAACTCACTTTCGTAGGAATCACGGTTGCATTTAGCGAATGCAACAAGCCTTTTGAACCACTTGGTGTCCTAAGTGGACGAGTGAAGTCTCGTGAGGGTTTACAGGGAACACACCCACAAAGTTCATTTAAAATACTAATACAAGGTTATTGTGTTTTAAAATGAAAGAATTAAATCAGAGGAAGGTTACGTCGTAACTCTTTTTAGGGAGTTACGCCGTAACTGGCAAAACCTAGTATAAGCTGCAAAGCGAGTAGTTACGGCGTAACCACTGAGATGGTATTAAGTCGTAATTGGTAATGCGTCTAGAATTCTGCTGTTAAAGGTTGGTTACGGCGTAATCACCAAGATGAGTTACGCCGTAACTCTGTTCAGTTCAGCAAACTGTAGTAACAATTACTGTTTCCTGCAGAAATAGTTAGAAAACACAAAACCCTACAGAAATAGAAATAAAAAAAAGAAAGGGATAATTCGGGTTGTCTCTCGAAAGATCACTTTTCTTTATTTACGAGTCTTTAAGTTAGACTCAGAGCCGCGGGGCTACCAGTGCTTGTTGGTCATTTCGTGGATATGGCAATCTCCACGCTGGATCCAACTTACCAAATTCTCATCCCCGTTTGTAGTCATTTCCCAATTCTAAACAGCCCAAGTAGAAACTCTTGATTTTCTGGTAAGGGTGCTCAATGCCTTTTTCTTTGTCCTCCTCACTGATATCGAGCAGTGGTTGAGCTTGGCTCAACTGCCTCTTGGTCCAATTTTTAAAGTTCTTGATCGTTCTCGGCATTTTGAACATAGTCTTATCATCGTTAATCTTCAACCAAACTAACCCTTCTTGTTGGAATCACTCCTAAACAGTATTTTAAGTATTTATATTTCATATGTAATAGGTAGCTTTATTATGGCCTTTATGTTTGTTTAAGGTCAAGCTTATGTAGAAGGCCCATAAGCTTAGGCCCAAGCCCACATAAGAAAGGATGGGAACTAGGAGTGTTTCCCTAGCTTCCCTCCTATAAATACTCTTGTAAACCCTCATTTGAGGGTTGGTTGTTCAATGCATTTCTTTCACATACTCTACGCCTAACCATTCATAGTATATTCGTGTGTGTGTTTGTGTGTGTATTGTTCATCCGCCTCTCTATCTCTTTCTAGTAAGCTTGTGTTGTAAAACTAGTGACCTAACAGTGGTATCAATCGCCAAATAGTTGGGTGTACTCTTTGTTTTTGAAGTTTTTTGGTTTTGGGTCTTACGCGTAAAGATAACGCAATCTTTGGTTATCTTAAAAACTCGTTTTTTACACTTTTTAATCCAAGATTCTTGTACTTTCAATGTTTTGAGGTGTTAAAATACTTGTTTTTGGCAAAAAGTTTCAAACTTTACGCGTGGATTTACGTTTTTTAAGCTTGTTTTTGTTCGTGGGTGTCGTTCTACGCGTAACCCGTTTAGCAGTTTTGGTACATCAAAATTCACACTTTTGTGTTCTTTTGGTACTATTGAAGCTATTCCATAACAAAAATCTGGTTTAGAAACACATTTGGGCAAAATCAAAGTTACGAGCAATCCTACGCGTATCAAAACCCTAAAATTACGCGTAAGATTTTCCTTGGTTTGATCTTCAATTTTCTGGTTTATTCCGTGTTTTCTTACTTGGATAAGTCTGAAAATACGTCGACTTTGGATATCTTTTGCACTGTGAAGTGTAAAAGATCATTTGGGCAAAAACCCTAAAATTACGCATAAGCATAAGCTTACGCGTAGAAATCCTACGCATAAGATTCACTTTACGCGTAAACTAAGGTCTACGCATAAGGTAATCCTACGCCTACGTTTCTACGCCTAACTTTTGTCTACGCATAACTTTAGTGTTTTTCCTACTTACGCGTAAGCTAAAACCTACGCGTAACTCCTCATTGTTACGCGTAACTTTTGGTGTTTTTACGCATAAGTGCTACTTGGTTCTTGTCTTTTCTACGCCTAAGGACACTTCATCAACAAAGGTTCATTCGACTACAAAGATCCAATTTTACCACACAAGTTTATCATCATGTCTCAACCACCATACTCTAACTATTTCCCTCACACTTATAATCATCAACAACAACAACAATTAACTCCACAACATCAACAATGGAATCAACAACAAGCTATTTATCAACAACAATTTAATCAGCAACATACTCCACAACTTGGTGTAATTCCACAACCACAAATGGTTCAACCACAACCAAGCCTTCAAGTTCAACCCTACACAACCGATTTCAATCAACATCCATCACGGACCACTATGAAGGAACCCACTTGGTTTGCAAAGATGTGTGAAGCTTTAAGCAGCCAACAATCAATTCATGAAGCTGGATCACTTGATAGACCTCCAATGCTCACTCCAGGAAACTACGATCAATGGGTGATAAGGTTCTTTAGGTTTTGTGATCTAAAGAAGCCACATGGAAAGTTCTTAAAGAAGGTTATCTTGGAAGTCCATTTGAGATGCCTACTGTCATTGTACCCGGAGATCCAACTGCTGTTCCACCAAGAGATGAACAAACCAACATTGCTACTGTTGTAGACTTAAATCCTACAGAACTTCTACACTATGAAGCTGATGAACTTGCAATGGAATACATCCTCTTAGGATTACCAAACCCAATTCTTCGTAGTGTTGATGCTCAAAAGACTGCACAAAAAATGTGGGATCATATTCTTCTTCTTATGGAAGGATCTGTACTCAATCAGGAGGATTTGGAATCAAAAGTTTACTTGGCTTATGAACACTTCATGATTGAACCTGGAGAGACACTAGAGTCCTATCATCATCGATTTTCAGATATCATCAATGATTTGGATAAACACAACACCATCATGCCAAGAATTGCAGTGAATACTAAGTTCCTGAGTAGTCTTGGCCCAGAATGGGAGAAGTATGTCATTTTTCTCCGTCAAGCGAAGAATATGCATCATTCTACTTATGGATTGTTGTACGATTACTTGAAGCCTCATGAAAAGGAAGTTGATCGGGAAAGGATTCTCCGTGCTCAAATTGCTAAACAGTCACAACCGGACAATCAACAACTTGCCTTGTATGTTCAACAGAATTATCTCTCTCAACCAGCAACTCAACCAACTGCTTCAAACACACCTTCATAGTCACAACCTCAACAAAATCAATTGGTTCCATACAGCAACAATGCTCAAGCATATGTCAGTGAAGCGACTGAGGAAACAGATCCGTTCGAAGCATTGCAACAAGGATTTGTGATGATTGCTAATGCTTTTGGCCGTTACACCAACAAATCCAACAATCGTATTCGTTCCTCATCTAACACACGGACTCAAGCTGTTGCGAACAATGGACGTGTTGAAGTTCAGAATCGTGATTATGGTCGTCAGATGGGCGGTGGTCAAGGGTTTAATGCTGTGGGTAGGAATAACAACAGAGCTCAAGTGGTGGAACAGGGAAATGCTCAGAATCGGTTAAATGGTCTTAGATGCTACAACTGCAATGAGAAGGGACACCTGGCTAATGCATGCCCTAAGCCAAGGACTAGCTTGAAGTTGTGCAGGTAACAAGCGTTGTCGAACTCAGGCACACAATCTACTCCTTGCTTATGCTAACAACCTAAACAACCACATTGCCGGTTTTCGTAATCGTTAGTAGTGTTTAGGAACAACGTTACGAAGCTTGCCTAGACAAAGGAGTCAGCGAAGTGACTGTATACGAACTCGTAACAACGACATACCTTGGTTAACTAAAACAACTCCAACACTGATACTTCCACACAAACTTCGTCAACCAACTCAACGACCAACTCTCTCTATTAAGACAACTTGTATGTTCCGTTCAACAACTAACAGGCCAACACTGACAAATCGTTAAACTCGTGCCTCTTAGGAAAGGGCTAGTTGAAGGAAAAGTACTCCGAAGTTCATTAGCATGTTGTTAGGTATTCATCTTACTACG
>BPTQ01000002.1:130359498-130584058 GCA_019973895.1 Chrysanthemum seticuspe
CTATGGAAAGGGTCAAAGGACAAACTGCTGTGACGGTGACTCTGAATCACAAACAAGTCCTCATTACACCTGCAGACTTAAGGGCTGTTCTCCTAATTCCTGATGTCGATCCAACCAAACTATATGCCACACCTGCTGAAGAGCTCACTCTCCAATTCTTAATCGATATCGGTTATGACGAGGCTACAGGAGTAATCACCAAGCACTCTCACGTAGAGCTTAAGAGTATTCCTCAACCCTGGAGAACTCTCTACATGATCATCACCAAGTCTGTTTCTGGTCGTGACAGCGGCTATGAGCACCCTAAGCTCATGGAACTGCAAATATTCTGGGCATTGGTCAACAAGAAACACATCGCTATCGAAGCTCTGATTTGGGATGACATGATGTCATTTCTCAACAAACTTGGCTCAAAGATTCCCTACATCAGATATACTAAATTGTTGATCCAGAGAGCACTTGGACTTCATCCTGACATTCCCAAGAGGCTCAATGACCCCGACAATCACGACATGTTGACGGAACCTGTTCTATCTGTCAGAATCAAGGAAACATCTACAAAGAAACAAGGTGCTGTGCTGCCAGATTTCCTTCTAACTGAAGATGTCAGAAAGCTCGAATCGTACCAAAGGTATCTGGAAGCAGTCAGACAAGGCAAAGTTGGTCATCTCGACGAAAAATCTTCTGGAACACCTGTAAGGAGAACCAGAAAAGGAAGTGCTGGAAGTGTCACAAGTTCAGATAGTCAGAGGAATGTTCCAAAGAAGAAACCTATTCCAAAGAGGAAACCCACCCCTAAGAAGAAAGTTCCTTCTCAGGAAGCCACTCCGATCCTTTCACTTGAACCGCAAAGACAGCTCAAGGACGAAGACTCTGATGCTACTGACACAGATGAAGAGATCACATACTCTGAAACTGCAAAGGATGATAATCCCTCAGTAGCAAAACCTCCAAGTCCTCCAGCTGTCCAAGGAAAAGGGAAGACTCCAGCAATTGTACCCTATGATGAGAGCTCTGATGAAGAAGAAGAAGAGCAACTGGATAAATCATACAGGAAGAAGTTCAAAAACGTCCAACATCGTCAAAAGGCTGAAGCATTTGCTAAAGATCAAATGGGTGGCCCCGGAGGATCAAGTGGTGCTGCCCACTCCTCTCCAGATCCTGATGCGGTTAATCGACCCGATAAGGGATCTGGTGCCACCACTCTTGTGCAACAACAAAAGCCTGTAGAGGATACTATTGTGTATGATTTTGAGAAACTAGAAACTGAGAAAGAAAAGTCTAGAGATGACGAGGATGATTACACAAAGTTTCTTCTAGACAGTCCAACACACTCAAAGGAGAAAACCTCAGAAACTCCTAAGGACATGAAGTCTCCTCATGTCTCCTCATCATCGGATTCTTCGTCTCATTCATCACAACCACCATCAACAAAGACAACCAGATCATCATCCAAATCCGTGAAGAAACCACCTAAATCTTGGATTTCTCAGACTCATCAAAAGATTGTGAAAGCTGTCCAACAAGTAAGAAAGAAGGACATACTTTACAGAAAAATGAATTGGTTTGCTGACCAAATTCAGTACTTAAATGATGAGAAAGACAAGATGGAGAAAGAAAGGGAATTTGTTCAGAAGTTCATGAAGAGTCATCGAAAAGAGGAACTGAACGAAATGATCGAAGGTTACACTAACAAGTACCTTCAGGATATCGTTCCTAAAGTCCAAAAGGAACTGGAGAAGACAGCAAGAGATCATACTCACAAGTTTCTTCTCGACACTGTCCCCGGTGTGACTAGAGAAATATTTTCCAGACAACTCACCCCTAACATCGTAGCATTGGTTAAACATACAATGGCCAAAGAAGCTGACCTCTCTGAATCTGAGTTGATCGCTAAACTTGTGATGCAAATGTCAAAGCGATCTGGAACGTTTACTTCGGATGAAGCTAAATTTTTCGAACATCTACTTGATTTTCAACTCAGATCATCATGCAAGGAGTCAGCCGATCAACCCAAACGACCAAGAGATGACGATGATAAGGATAAAGACTCTGCATCTAAACTTCAGAAGCAGTCTGGTAAATCTACCTCTATGCCACCTCCTCCACCACGGACTTCTTCTCAACAAAAGTCTCCTCCACCTCGGTCTTCTACTGATAAACCTCGGGACGATTCCGAGTTACCACCCCTGACTCATAAAACAGGTGATTACTTTGAGTATACGGGTGGTGACGATGAAGAGGTCCTTGAGCCCCGACAACAACCCACCTCACCCAAACAAGTGCAGAAACCAGTATCATCCTCAAGGCCTTCCAAAAAGAAGAAGAAGACGACTCAGCCTGGAGTCGTAACATGGCTAGATGACGATAAAACCAAAGAGTTTGAATGGTTCTCCACACTTGTCAATCAAACTCCCTACCCTGATGAAGGTCAAGAATTAGTAGTCGGTTCTACATTGGAGCACGCAAAACTATTGCAAGAAAAGTTCCATGTGAAGAAAATGACAAAATCTGAGTTGAAGCGAATCAAAAATGAAGCTTTTCAACTATGGAAAGACAGCTCTGAAAGCGCCCTCGAGGTCGAATATCATCTTGAGAACATCGCTCGAGCTATGTCTAACAACATGGATTGGCTCAATCCGGAAGCAAACATTGACTTCACACAAAGGGACAACCCTCCATACTACACCGACTGGACCAAACCTCTACCGACCATTGGCCAAGCAAACGAACCAAGGATTCCCTTCCGATATTTCTTTAACAGAGACCTGGATTTTCTCTTACACGGTAGCGATGGTTCGCAAAAATACGCTACATCATTGACTCTTCCATTCCCAGCGGCTATTTACTCAAACTGCATAGCTATCGAGGAACGTGCAAATCACTTGTTTTTTGACAATGTGCAAGCATACGACCAAGATGCATTGTATGGGATTCATCATTGGCCTGAACGCCGAAGAATCTACTACAGAAGCTGTCTGGTTCAGAAGTCTCAACATGCAGTGTATAGTTCCAAGGACATCGTGGCCATCAAACATATTGATCTCAAGTCTAAGTGGGACTACACATTCTTGAAGAATATCATAGTCAAACGACAAGATGAACAGGACTATGGATTCTCCGAGGCTGACTTTGAGAATTTGTCCCTCAACGACATCGAAGACATGTACCTTGCCAAAGTACAGGGTCGTATGAGACAATTCTCGACTGAAGTTCAACGTGAATTTATCAAGTCAGTTCTCATCTTCATTAGACGCATCGTGATCAAAGAACGCGTCGAAGATATCCAGATGGCTGTTGAATCATATCAGAAACGTGTAAACTTCACTCCACCACAGCTTGATCTTCCCGACATCAACCAGCTTACACAACTTACGCTCATCAGCAAACCTTTCGGCGTTGTTTACCGCAGTGAACTTCAAAGAAACTGCTTAATGGCGTGTAGTGAGCTCCACAAATTCGGGGATCATACCTTGAAGCTGGTTAGGGATGGATTGGCGTACAGGTTGAAGGATATACGCCTGAAAGTTGGGAATCCTAAGCGCTGGAATTCTCAGGAAAGGAGGGATGTGAGACGTATCATCACCATGATTGATGAACGGTTGTTCAGAAGGGATCAGTTCAGACGATTGGAGAGCTATGTTGGTGGACGACCCAGGAGAAACATCACCGGCTTTCAACGCCCTGTGCGCACTCCTGGGAACATCACTGCACTTCCTGGTACCCCTTGAATTGTTTCCTTCATATAATTTTGGATGTGTGATTATCTATATCAATGGCTTGTGCACACATAACAGTGTACAACCCGTAATTGTCAAGAAAGGACCCTGTGGTACGCGTCAGTGCCACAATCCTTATAAAAGGAGCGAAAGCTTCTTATTTTTGAGTAAAACCTATCAAACCTTTCACTTTTCAAGGTTTTACTCAAAAAGACAAGTACTTCCCCATATGATTTTTCAAAACCTCAACCGTTTACATCACTAGTTGAGGGGGAGTATTTGATTTAAAACTTTGTTCACAAATTGTTCATAGTGGTCGTCTTCCCGCAACACTCGAAATGGTCATATTTATTCTCAAACGTTTCAAAAATAACATTTTCATATGCCATTTTTGAGGGGGAGAAAATTTGTGTGATAAGAAATATGTTGTGCAAAATGCAAATGAATCTGTATACCTCAGACTTAACCAACGAATTGACGATACTAAACTGTTTGTAACTCGAAAAGACTTGTCCTGGACGGGTAATAATTTCAAGCTAGTTCGCTAGTGATGTAAACGTGTCTCGCAAAGGATTTGTCTGAGTAGAATGTACCATTCGAGAAACTCTTGATAGACATGAACTCTGACGGGTATGACAACCTTTCGAGGTTGTCTACACCTTCAAGGTAGTTATTAGAGCTAGTTGTCACCTAAAAGCTGACAATGCAACTCTTTAACTATGCAACGTAACCGTGTCTCGCGGGGGATTGTCTATCTTCAGTGGATCAATTCAAAAAGTGCGCGCTCTTTCCTCACTGTGCATTTAACCATCAAAACTATTAAGCACATGTGGAGGGGGAGTATTTATGCAAAACATCATCTCTCACAGTGGTTCAAACATGTTTTTCATTAACAAACCCTTTGAGAGATATTTTCACATACAGTGGTTTTAAATGGCAAACATAGGTTAGTCATGGAGTTATAAGGTGACTAAGGTTAGGAATAACCGTCCTATGATCTGCCAGAGCCGGAGGGATCTACCCAAGGACACTACCATTAGTTAGTGTTAGAAGTCCTTAGGAATGATTATAAAAAGGAGAAAATGAGAATCGGAGAAAGAAGGAGTTGAAGAATCAAAAAGAAATGTAAAGTAAAGGGTGAAAAGAAATAGCCCTCCAGATTATTCAACTTAGGGCAGACACCGGGTTCAATTCATATGCTACTGGCTGTCACTCAGTGACACCGGTATTGAAGATCAAAAGTCGTCATGGACCCAGTGACGCATGCACTAAACCTTCTTAGCCACTCAAGTTTTTCTCAACAGAAACTTGTTTCATTCTCACAGGGAACCCTACGTAAACTACTGGCTTTCTCTTAGAGATCGCTGGTATTGAAGAAGGAGACCCTCTCCCTAGTCTCCGCTCAGGAAAACCAAAACGCACTGTTGAGTCTAGAGCCACGAGATTCATCAAAAGATCTCTTAGGAACACTTGACATTTAATCACTTGATGATCAACAAATAAGATCATCAGTGATTCATATCGAGTCCTTCACAGATCTTAGCAATCTGTCGAGAACATTTATGAGAGGTCCACATCTGTGATCCTCAGTGATTGAATGGAAACTCCTGCCAGGGTCAACACCAAACAGCCCTGACAGCAGGTCACTTCGGTAACTCCCCGTGGATTACGCGGAGTGTGTCTCAAACGGTCTACAGTCGTGAGGTGACACTTCGGTGTACCTCAGCGACTCATCTGAACTGTAGATGTACTTCGGTACATCGCGTTATCTCACTTGTGGGACTCCAGTTCAGGAAAGGCCTTTGTAAGAATTAGAGTTGTGTTTTCACACTATGCTGTTAACACTCTCGAAGTTCAAACTTGTAAGTGCCGGAAACCGCTTATTACTAACTGTTTGAAATGTTTTCTTCTTAGGGAAGCTCCGGAGCGGGATGATCATGCTGATTCTTCTCATGCTCATGCCAACATCATCACTAATGAAAGTTCCATTCAAAAGCAACACAACCGTCATAATGATTCTTCGTCAAACCAAAGAATCTACAATGTTAAAGACTTAGAGAACTTCATCAGTATTGAATTCCAACGTCATAGAGCGTGTGAGCATGTTGAAGAATGACGTGGAGACACTGGAGCAGCGAAGCAGACCTGAGGCAGACTGATGCAGACAACAACATACTATCACTTTCACCACAAAGAACAATGATCAAAGAACAAAGTTAAAGATGACGTCGAAGCATAACTGCTCAAAGATAACTATCTCTCTACACTGGGGAGATTGTTCGAATCAAGGCAATTCCTCTCACAAGAAAGAAGAATGTCAGAAGACGTCACAGCTACTATTACATCAACGCCTTCACCGTTTACATTCATATATACTTGAGGGGGAGATTGTTGGAATCACTCCTAAACAGTATTTCAAGTATTTATATTTCATATGTAATAGGTAGCTTTATTATGGCCTTTATGTTTGTTTAAGGTCAAGCTTATGTAGAAGGCCCATAAGCTTAGGCCCAAGCCCACATAAGAAAGGATGGGAACTAGGAGTGTTGCCCTAGCTTCCCTCCTATAAATACTCTTGTAAACCCTCATTTGAGGGTTGGTTGTTCAATGCATTTATTTCACATACTCTACGCCTAACCATTCATAGTATATTCGTGTGTGTGTTTGTGTGTGTATTGTTCATCCGCCTCTCTATCTCTTTCTAGTAAGCTTGTGTTGTAAAACTAGTGACCTAACACTTCTTTTTCATTTTTATCTAAACCAGACATTTCCTGAAAAGGTCTCCCTAAAATTACTCCCGTAAGTCCATCCTCCACAAATTCACTTACGTCGTCTAGAACCATAAAGTCCACCAAAAATGAATAAGTTCCAACGAAGACATGAATGTTAGTTGCAAACCCAAGAAAGTTATTCCCCTTATATTCTAACTCTTTCTTCATAACTTGGTTGTAGCATTCTTTTGACTTGATATTGACTGGGGAAGTAGTGTCAATAAATGGGTGGAAGTCGATGAATCCGATTTTGCATGAGATCTTGAGATAATAGGGGTTTCTATAATGTATGCGGGTTCCTACCTCATGAAATCTAGGTTGATTGGGTTGCGAAAAAGTCTTAACAGAGTTATCATGCCAATGGATCATCTCGACGTTACTTGAGAGGTCTTCATCACTTAATCCTAAGTTATCCTCTTCCTCAAAATTGACGAAAACATCAAAATCTCTCCCGAGTCAACCTCTCCAGGATCCGGGGGGTCACTAAGAAATTTTTCTAAAGCTTCACCAAAACCGCCTACAGGGTCAATTGCACATACCTTTTCCGGGGTAGACAAATGTTCATTAGGTCTAAAAGTAGCAATTTCTCCATTAGCTTCAAGAGTCAACTTTCCAGCAAAGACATCCACCTTAGTATGGGCAGTGGCAAGCATAGGCCTACCTAAAATGACTGGTATTCTGTTGTCTTCCGGAATGTCAAGAATCATAAAATCTACTGGGAAAAGGAATTTCTTAATCTTTACTAACACATTTTCAACAATGCCTAATGGTGATTGCATAGATCGATCAGCCATTTCAATTTTCATCTTGGCCGGATTTAAGTTACCAATCCCCATACGCAAAAACATCAAACGATGCATTATGCTAATACTTGCTCCAAGATCAGCTAGGGCATTACACATGTTTAGACTTCCAATAAAGCAAGGGAGAGTGAAACATCCTGGATCTTTTTCCTTATGTGGTAGCTCGTTCCTCAAAATCGCTGAACATCTTTCGTTGAGGTGAATTGTCTCATCAATACTTAATTCCTGCGCAATATCATTATGATAAGTATTAACAGAATTATTGATAGGTAGGTTTACCGGAAAACTTTGGTCCAGAAGTGACTGTCTTTCCATGCTGATTCGTCGCTTAACTTTTTCCGAAAAGGTCAAAGGTTCTTCAAGGATAGTTTCTACAGTGTGGACAACTTCCTCCTCTCGAGCTGCTAGATATTCAGAGATAGCTTCTGAACATGAACTAACACTCTTCTCCAATCTCTTAATCCTATCATCGTGAATTTTGAGAGAAGAGACTGTATTATCCACGAATGTCCTCATCAATTTTTCAATCCTATCATCTCGTTCTCTTGATTCCCTGATGTGGTCAATAATTTTTCTCTCAAGATCGCTCCCGGTTTTGGTCCCAAACACGCTTTTAACCCTCTCAACCCTGCATGCTTCAGCTTCTCTTTCTAACCTTCATTTTTCGAAATATTCCCCATAATTGTATTCTTGCTTTGTTATCGTCTTCATTACCTTATGATCGAAATTGTCTCTCGGTCCGTACCCTGTATCCATGTGCCACTTGTAGCAATGTTCAGAAATTCGCTGAATACAATCCAGGGCCTGGTCAGGAGTCATGCTAGGAATAGGTCTCGGTGAATCGAGAAGTTCTCGTGTTCGCGCATTAATCCCACGATAGAAGACGTAGACGATCTGATGTTTGTTTAAATCATGGGTAGGGCATCGATAGAGTAGCTCATTAAATCTTTCCCATGCTTGGTAAAGCGTTTCTTCTCCAACCTGAACGAATTGATAGATTTTCCAAGAAGCTTGGCCATTTTTTAAGGAGGGCAAAATTGCAGGATGAATTCTTTTCTAAGTTTATCCCCTGCTCCTTTACAATCGTAAGGGAGTTTTTTATACCATCTTTACGTTGTCCCAGAAAGAGTCATAGGAAAAATCCTTGCAGTGACTGAATAGCTTGGAGTACCTCTGACGTTGAAAAGAAATGATAAGTGGAGAACTTCTTCTACGTGATCCTGAACGTCCTCATCTTCGTCTCCAGAAAACTTAAGCTCATGTAACTCTCGAATAATATGATCTGGAATGGAGTATTTTTCAGTGGGAGAATCCTGTGTGAAGCTTCATTGGCAGTTTTCATTTGGTCGGTCCAAATACTGCTCCATAGTTAGGTCATCGATATTATTTTCATTGATGACCTCCGGTTCGGTGTCAGACTGGTCTGATTCGTAAAATGAGAAGATGTTGTGAATAGGAACCGGAGAGTAGACTTTCCTTCTCTGAAATTGCTTCTCCGGGTAGTCGAATGGGGTGGCCAGAAAAGGCCTCTAGCTGCGAGTCTTGTATCCTGACATATTAAGAAAGAAAATTAAAAACAGACTTAACAAGAAATCCTAAAATAGCTCCCCGGCAGCGGCGCCAAAAACTTGATGCAGGTTTTACTGACCATGTCTTAATATTTATAGTGTCTCGTTATACCCATGGTCTACCCTGGTGCACTAACGGGCAGTGTACCCGGTCGTGTGTAGTGTAGTAATCGGTAAAGCCGAGGCCGTCCCAAGAGCTATGTGTGTTGGATTATTACTAAGTCTAGGTGTCACAGATTAATAATGGTTTCGATAGGGTTTAATTAATTAAACTACTAAAGAAGAATAAAATAAAGCAGATAAATGGTAAAGGGAAATCAATAGAGGAAAGTGGTGCTAACCTAGTTAATCCTCCTAGCTAGTTATGTATTCGTCTACTTACTTTCAATTACTTCAGGTGGGGTCAAAGTCGAGAGGACAGCATTTGGTCAATTCGCCCTAACCTATCAGCAAAGATGCCACCACAGGAGAAGTCAGGTGTCCCCTCATAAGTCCTGTTGTTCCCGGTCCCCTAAGCCAAGTCATTAAGTACCGCTACATGCTAGATTTATAATAGTGAATGCCCGGTCGTTAGGAACTTAGACACGCACCCCCTAATTCTTAAGTTCATCCAAACGATAGGTGATCAGTTGGTCAAATCGCACAAGTAGAAAGGGTCGTCAGTTGGTCATATCTTACCCTTCCCTTCTCAGTCCGCTCACCTAGGGTCAGTTGGTCATATCTCCTAGGCAATTGGCCTCTATCGCCATTCAAAACTACCGAACCAACTATGCATGCATACACTTAGAAATAATTGTACAGAAGTAAAGTAAACGCACACAAAACAATTAAGGAATCATAACTAGGCCAGCACCAAAAGGTTCTTAGCCGCTCATATTAATCATGCAAACCAATTCAATATTCAAAGGTACGAAATACATGAATTGAAAGTAAAAGAAATATAAAACGCTAATGCTTATCGTAGGGGAGTGATTTCTCCCTTGGAGACAGCTTCGTATGCTCCTCTAGACCTGCCTTGAGCTTTTTCCCACGTTCTCAGAGTGTTGTGTGTGGAATGGAATGAATAGAAATGCTGGAATTCGTGGGGTATTTATAGGCCAGATCTGGGTTACGGCGTAACCAATATAGGAGTTACGCCGTAACCTAATGACTGGTTATGCCGTAGTCTTCAATAAACTCGATTACGTCGTAGTTGATGCAGTAGTTACGGCGTAAGTATCAGCGGCGTGGAACCTCATTTGACCTAATGTAGTTACGTCATAACCTTTGGGAAGAGTTACGCCGTAACCTAATGATAAGTTGGTTTTCTGAGTCACGCAATAGTTACGACGTAATGTGAGAGACGAGTTACGCCGTAACTTCTTCAAAATAGCATACTGTGATAAATCTTTAGATATTTCTCCAGTTCCGCGTCTCTTTAGCTCCAATGCTCATAATTTACCTGAAAGTGGAAAACAATGGAAAACAAGCGTAAATCCATATAAATGATATAAATTACAAGCATTATCGGAGGAAATTGACACTTAATATTCAGGACTATTTGATGTTATCTGTCATCGACACAACCTAATAGCAATTCACTATCTCGAAATACGTCTAGCAAAGCACAATAATTTCGGAATGTGTCTTAGTTTTCGTGGAATACTTGTATCAAAGGTTTCAAAAATCCATTATCAATATCTCAAAAAGTTCAGTTTTAACGTTTCATGTGGTAGTAAGAAAACATAGACTCGACATACAACTCACGCCAAAAGTGTATTATAGTTCCTAAGTGTGACTCGCACCAAGTGGAACTCACGACAAAACATAATATATATCCAAATATATTATGCAGTAATAGCCAAGAAGTATTAACGAAGACTGAAGTCGAGAAGACAGTGACCAGAAAGATGTTAAGACAATAACAACTTATACTTACTTAAATAAATAATACAGTTGGTAAGTTTTGGCATTTACCCCATGGTATATGTGAAAACATATTCCATTTTCTTTATCAAAACTGACCAAATAAACCGGAAACTAGCCGTTAATGCTTAATATCTTTGTGTTTCTTGATTTTATGCATGTGCAGGTACGGATATCACAAAACGGACAAAGAAAAGACAAAACAGAAGAAAAACGAGCATGAGAAAGAAAGAGTGTAAAAGACGGAGCCGGGGATTAGTTTTACGGACTTTGGATCATATTTGGCATGTTTTCATATTAAACCCTTACCTTATCCTAAATTACTCAATGACACCCAACATTACCAAAATTACACCTTTGGTCCTTGAAATTTCACAAATTGACCAAACAAGCCCTTAAGTTAATTTTGTCTAAAATCCGAATGCAAGATATTACACAAATCCAATCCATGCTACAAACCAACCCAATCTATCTTACCCCTAGCCCATCTAAACTCCAAAGCCCAAACCCAAAATAACTTTACTCTTATTTTACTACCCATTGTCCCAACCCGTACCCAAGTCAAACCCAAACTCAAACCGGTCAAATTAATAATTAAAAAAACCAAAAATACCCCTTCCCGCCAACACTGTTCATCCATCTCCTTCCCCAAAATACCCACCGTACCCCTAATCCCAACATTGTACTTAGCATCTTTTGAGATGATATAGGTAAGGGAATGCCACGCTGGCGATCCCCAGTGATCTGATTGGATGTTGAGACATGGAACAGTGATCCAAGGGCTAAGATGGATTATGGTTATGAAATTTATGATCAAGGGTTAAGATTAGAGATCCTAGAAATTTCCTCAGAAACCCTAATCAAGGCTCAAGCTCGCCTATATAAACCCCCTCATATCAAGAGATTTCTGTGTAGTTTTTTAGTAGAATTACCATGTCAAATTAGTTTTTCAATTGTAATTTTAGCTTAAGTGTTGTTTTAATTCAGAATTAAAGCTTAGTATTCTCTTTTAAATTCAATAAAAAGTCAAGTTTGTTTCATTTTAGTTGTTCTTAAATATTTCTGTTTTTAAATTTTAGTTCTCAATGGTTAATTAAGATGATATAAGCTGTCAATAAGCTTAATACAGCCTTCATATAAGCTTAAAAAAGCTCTCATAGCTTGTTATAAGCTTATACTTTAATATTATGCAAAAATTCAAAAAAAAGTCAAAATAAGTCATATTAAAAAGTCAAATAAGCTGTTTTTGAAAGTAAACCAGAAAGGGAAGAACTTAGTGTTGTTACTAGCTTGTTTCAACAAGCTAGAGCTTGTAGAGTAGCTCCGCGAGCAATGTAATCCCTTGTTAAGCTAGGGCCTTGTAAGTTTTAATTTGAAGTCATATTATAGCTTATTTAGTTCAATAAGTGCTTATATTCTAGCTTATTAGCTGTTTATGTGCTTCGATCTTCATTATTTGCTTTTTAGATACTAAATTAACTGCTTTCATTGTTACTTATTGATATTTGCTCATTTTCTCATTTAAACCTTTAAAAAAGCTAAAAAAAGTAGTTAGTAGCATAACCTGTTTAACAGCTTATTGAGTTTTTAAATTTAGTTTTGATATGTCATGTGGTATTATTCTATCATTTGGAGTCTAAATCACTCAAGTTTCATGTTTCAATCTGTTTTCAAAAGCTAAAACAGTCCAAAAAGGGGTGTTTGGCATTAGAGGTAATAAGTCTAAAAGTAGTTTTGGTCAAGTGAGTTTTTCATATTCAGTTTAGATTTAGTCTAAAATAGTGTTTTAAAGTTAATTTCATCAGTTTGTTTTGAGTTTGAGTAATTTGGGTTCAAATTTTAAAAGTAATCTGTCACAAAATTTGTTTGAGATCAGTTGGTTTATGCTTATTTCAATAAGCTACTTGGAGTTCATTATCAGTGCCATAATATTGTCTAAACAAGTTGTTTAGTCTATTTGAATCATTAGTTTCATAGGTTTAAGATTTATTTACAGATTACTCAAGATGTTTCAACTGTCAAAATCTCAGAAATAGTTTCTGATCCAGCTTATATCAGATATGATGTCAGCTTGTTTATAAGCCATGAAGGCTCAACAATTGGGTTTATAAGCTAATTGGTTGTCAATTTTAATCTGTTTTAACTTTAGTTGGAATTTGGATTTACATTTGCTAGCTTAAATTTGAACTCAAAAGTAGGGTGTTGCAAGGTTTTTCAAAAAGCTGTTAGTTTCATTTAAAGTCTGCAGTCTTAAACCACCATTTTCATAAGCTTTCAATAAGCTCTCAAGAGTTTCTTTTGGTCTCAAATTCGGAAAATAAGTTCTTGGGTGGTCAATATTGAGTTTTTAGCTTATTTGAGCTTCTAGCTTATTGTGAATAAGCTTGTGGATAAGCTTAAACATAGCCTATTAGGACTGTTTGGTTTGCATAATTGAAATTTGTGCTTATCAGTTTTAAGCTCTTTGGTGAGTGGTTTGTGCTTATTCCTAGTTCATAATTGCTTATTAGTTTAGCTTTAGGTGATTTGTAGCTCTATTTAGCTCTAGGTTAGCTTATTTTAGCTGTTAAATTCAAATCAGTTAGCCTATTCTTGTTATCAGTTTAGTTTGCTTCTTTTTAGCTTTTAAGTGCTTATTCTGGCTTAAATCTAAAAGTTCAAAAATATTTTCAGTTCATTTTGGCTTATCTCAGCTTATTTCATAAGTTTATTAAAAGAATTTGAAAAAAAAATAAAAAGAGTGGTCCTGGGTGAGGCAAGCCTTGATCCCTGGACCTTCTCTTTCATCAAGCTCACCAACATCCAACACACTTACCATCTGCGCCCTAGGGATTTTCAGTTCCTAGGTGGTTCATTTAATATAAAAAGGTACTTCTTTCTTTTACCCAAATAGCTTTTTAAGAGCTTATTCCAACTTATTTGGATAAGCTGGTAACTAGTTCTTATTTTTCTATTATTCAGCACATCAAAAAGTACTTTCTCTGATTTTTTGGTTATTTTTCTTCAACATTTACTATTTTTAATAATTAGTTTTCTTAATTTTAGTTTTTAATTCATAAAAATTAAAATAAAAGTCAAAAAAATACCCGGCTTTTTCCTAAAATTTTATTTTGTCATTTACCACGTAGGAAAAATAGTTTTGCATTTCTAGGGTTAATGTTTCCACTATTTCACTTTTTAAGCTCGGGATTAACCGGGTTTCCGCGTTTTTAGGTATTCTTTGCGTTTTAGCCCCCAATTGCTTCATATTACTGTTTTAGATGCTTACTAAGTTGTTTTTAGCTTATATTTATCAATTTTAGTTTAATAACCCAAAATGTCCTCTTTTTCACTATTCAAATTCACGAAAACGCGACTCGAATTAAGAATTCCATTCAACCTTCGTTGGGAAACGATCCGGGAATACAATCTTCATTTGTATTATTTGGAATATAAAATCATACTATAATTGACAACCAACCAACTTTTGGCGCCGCTTCCCTAAAAAATGCAAAAAAAACTGCATACAATCATAATCCAATTAACTTACTAGGTCTTATAAAACCAATCATAATCCCAAATGGTTTAGAAAATCATTTTAATTTTGAAAGGAAAGATCTACATGTTTTATAATAAAACACAATACGTTCACAAGTTTATAATCGTATAGATTTGGAAAGGTTTTATAAACTTAGGCATAACGCATCCGGTTATATCATGTTCCCAAGTCATCGTGACTTCAAATAAACCAAGTTTGAAATTACAATATTTATAAATTTTTGTTTCGTTATCATTCGCGTAATTATTAGATTTGAGTTTATTGAATATTTTGTGAGTGTTCCGTGTCTAATATATTAAATTCTTTTCGAGTCTAATATATTTTACCGTTAAGTCCCAAAATGTCCAATAAGTCTCACGTCCAATACCGTAAATCCAATAAAGATACAAGTCAAATATTTTTCCGATGTCAAATCATAATCCGATATCCCATAATCAAGACACGTTCCCAAATATAATTCCGAAACGTACCAAGTGTACTAATGTCAAGACGTGTCGAACACATTAGTTAAAAGTTTGCTATCCGAAAATATTAATACTAATTAAGTACTAATACAACACTTTTTAAAAATTAATCTTACCCCTTTTTATTAGTTTGTGGGCTTAGGCCCAAATCAAAGTTTAAAAGTCACTTGTATGCATAAGAGGGCTTGAGCCCATTTGTAAAACACCTAGCCATATCAAAACTGGGCTTCAGCCCAGCAGTTTGATCCAAACTAAACACACCCATATTTTTAAAGCTCACAAACGCACCCAAATTTCTTTCTGTTTTACCAGCGGTCACAAACAAAACGCACCTTATATGCCATTTTCAAAACCAAGACAAAAAATAAACGTACCTTAAGGACTAGGAACACGTGAATACAAAGGGAACCACAAAGTTTTTAATGCAACATTAACACTACTTGTGTTGATTGCCACGACTCCGAAAGTCAGAACACAATAATCGATATATTCAAAACAAAATGAGCTAAGTCAGAACACAATAACGAATATCTGTAAAAATGCGGTTGTCACATTGCAAATACAGAAAAAGTATTCATACTCAAGTTATTGACTATATGGATCATTGTTTTTAAATCATACAAATCTAATTCCACATAACATTGACAAAGATGAGTAGAACAATACCAGTTACAAAAAAAGTGTGATTTTTCCCAGTTACGTTAGTAATTCACATAACATTGACAATAATATTATACGGCGTAATTCTTCAAATAACCATTAAATCAGTTCATAATCATACCAAATACCATCTTCAGTTTTCCAAGTCCTATAATCATAGCATCAATAGCTTTTAACGGTAGCTTTGAACTGATCACCAAAAGCATGTCTTCCAGTACATATCGTCTTAGTCTAACCTACATGAAAAGGCCAAAATTAATATTATAGCCAATATCAGTAGGTTAATTATTGATTTTAATTAGACGCATTTCCTGCTGATTGCGCTGGTTGATCCTTAAGATGTGCTAAAGTTATCTAAACACAAGCTCATACATTCTAATAACTTATCCAATTAAAGTAATACCAACTAAAAACCATGGTCTATATAAAAATCATTTTTCCATTCTACAAGGTTCAGTTAAAGTGACATACTAAAGATACCAAACATACAATTATACCAAACACACTACCTCCACCATGTTAGTTTCGGTAGCATTCATGCACACTGGTCAAAACACATAATCAAGATTCTAATAAAATAATTTCTTTAATTCACAATCATATTCATGGTCCTGAAAAAAACAAATCAAACCCACGAAATCCACCTACGAATGAAACTAAAATCAATTCCATCATAAACCTAAAAAATAATCAAATGAAAACACTCATTCGTTTAAAAAAAAGTAACAATAATTTTGTTTGAACTCGAATAGACATACCTTGTTGATCGAGATTTTATGAGGATTAAGAGGATCGTATGTTAAGCATATGTAACAAATCAATATATATTATGTTAACACATGATTAAAAGTATATATATTAGTTTTTATCACTTATATGTAACCAAACCCTAAAAAACATACATGTCTGATCCGTATTTTGTGTGATATGCATTTCAAAATTCAAATGGATCATATTGACTGAATGATAAAGATTGAATGTTTTGAAAAATTGTGAGTGAAATCAGGAATTGGTCATTCAGTTTCAAAAATTAGCTGAGATGTAGGGGAGGAAAGGGATAAGTGTTTAATCCGTTTCAAAATTAAGTTGACTTCTCAAATTACAAATGCTACAGATTTCCGCTTTATTAATGTTGTTTTCTTTTGTCTAACACAAAAAACAGCTTGGTCTAGTGGTAGTGGTGTTGGTGTTATTTGTAGAGACCTTGGTTCGATTCTCACTGCTGTCAAATTTTTTTGTGAATACCGAAAATTGTTACATTGTGGTAGTGATGACTCATCATTGAGGTGACATTCTTTGTGCTTACATGGCATTGAGGTGGCATTGTTTCATGATGAGTCATCATTTCCAGCTCAATGTACATGCTTCAAAGCATCAAGTACAACTCGTACTTAGCATCATATATATATATATATATATATATATATATATATATATATATATATATATATATATATATATATATATATATATATATATATATATATATATATATATATATATATATAGGGTAGGGTTAAAATGAAAAGTTTCTTATAATGAAAAGAATGAGAAGGCATGTGGAGGTGACATGTGTCACCTTTGCTACATCACCGTGCCATGTCATGTGACATGTGTCACCCCCCCCCCCCCCCCCCCCCCCCCGCAAAAAAAAATTTTCCCGCCAAAAAAAAATCCCGCCAAAAATTTCCCGCCAAAATTTATTACTGCATTACAGTTATAAAAAATACTGCATCATAATCATAATTGAGATGCAGTAACTTATAATCTTAATGCACTAAAATCATGATTATGATGCATTAACTTTATAACCGTAATGCAGTAACTTATAACCTTAATGCACTAATAAGTTTTGGTGCATCTTTATTATAAGTTACTGCATCATAGTTAATAGTTAAGTGCATCAATTATGATGCACTAAAATCAAGGTTATAACCTTAATGCACTAAAATCATGATTGTGATGCAGTAACTTTATAACTATGATGCAGTAATTTATAACCTTAATGCACTAAAATCATAATTGTGATGCAGTAACTTATAACCTTAATGCACTAATAAGTTTTGGTGCATCTTTATTATAAGTTACTGCATCATAGTTAATAGTTAAGTGCATCAATTATGATGCACTAAAATCAAGGTTTTAACCTTAATGCACTAAAATCATGATTGTGATGCAGTAACTTTATAACTGTGATACAGTAATTTATAACCTTAATGCACTAAAATCATGATTGTGATGCAGTAACTTCATAACTGTGATGCAGTAAAAAAATTTGGCGTGAAATTTTTGGCGGGAAAAAAAATTGCCCCCAAAAGAAAATTTTTTTGGCGGGAAATTTTTTTTCTTTTTCGGTGGGCGGGGGGGGGGGGTATGGTGATGTGGCATGATGATGTGGCAAAGGTGACACATGTCACCTCCACATGCCTTCTCATTCTTTTTATTCTAAGAAACTTTTCATAATAACCCAAACCTATATATATATATATATATATATATATATATATATATATATATATATATATATATATATATATATACTACTTTATAAAAGGTTTGGGACTTTCTAAATAAAGAAGTCTTAAAATTTTAAGACCAAAAAACATTTCTATAATAAGTAATCAACAAGTCCTTAGTAAATCTTCCAAGACAATTTTCATAAATAACCTTTCATACACTTTATGTAACAGCCTTCAAATATTTATACAATCCATTAATATCAGTCAAATAATTATACAATTCATTAAGTCTCTGAATTGTAACAGCCCAAGGTTCAATCATATATAAGCCAACACAAAAACTTCAACACCAATAAGAAATACGCTATCCCTTCTTTTTCTGGGTACCAACAAAAAAACACACATATAAATAGATAAATCAACTCTCAATGTCTATTCTCAACTTTGACAGCCATTTTGCCATCATCGAACCACAGACTCCTATATGTGAGTATAACTTTGTAAACTTTATTTGTATGTGGCATTGCTACTGCCTACTTTGGTACAAATCAACCAGAACTTATAGAAGCCCAAAAGAAGAATAACTTGGGCCTGAAACATTGTTATAGAAGAAGAGAAACATAGCTGAGCCCAAAAACGGTACAGCGACGAAGATGGGTGTCTCCAGAAGCAGCGATGATTCTAGCAGTGAAGACGGCGATGCTGAGTGGAGAGCCTCCATTAATTCCATCGCAACCACCACCTTCATTCCTTCCATCAACCCAACTTCCACTACCACGAATGAAACTAAATCCGACAACAAGACGACAAAACTCTATCATATCAACCCAACTTCCACTACCACGATCTCATTTTCTATTTTGATACTCAAAGACTTGTTCTTAGAACGAAGAGTATAAAAGAAATCATCATAGATCGAGACCAAAAAACAAAACAACAAAGACCATGAAGCCGAAACTTTTGGTCTTTATAGAGTTCGAATACCAGAAGAAATTTACGGGATTTTGTGTGTTTATGTGGCTCGAATTGTGCAGGGAAACTTTATAGGTGTGTGAAATAGTTTGTGGCTGCGTATCATTTTGTAATTAGGGTTAAAGTGAGATAAATAAGGGAGTATAAGGTTAAATGGTTTGGACTTTGGATGATTATTTGGGCTTTATCTTTTTAATCCGGATATTGTTTTGTTTGGGCCAAAAACTGGATTATTTGTGTGTGCTGGAACTATAAGGCCGAAGGTTGTGATAATTATTGGTTTGTTGGTATAATTTTTAGTATTATTTTGGACAATGGTTTTGATTGAGTTTTGATAGTCCGAGACTGGGTATAATTTTGTGTTAAATATCACTGGACTTTGTTTTGTATATTTGGACTTCGACCGGTGTTTAGTGTTAAGTTGTATGTTTTTTTTTTTTTTTTTTTTTTTTGCTTCTCAAAGCCAATGATCATATGAGGATTAATTTGTTAATTAAGATATGAGACTTTGCGTTTGTGGATCAATGATGTATTTTTCAGTGTTTTGAGTAATTTGATGTTTTAGTAAGGTGAGATTTCGAATCCCGAATAAGGTCGTGATGATGCTTATTCCAATTTATAAAAAAAAATAAAAAAATAAAAAAAAATAACATCATGTCACAATTATGTGATCCATATTATACTTACATTTGTAAACTCAAAATTCAAACTCAAGCTCATTCGTTGAAAATCAAAATGCGACTTTAAAACATTTTGCGGACTTCAAGCTTTTAACTATTTCTATCTTAATTTTGCGACAAAAGGTAGAAGAGTTGAAATATGCTACATGAAATTCTTGACATTCGTATATTTATTGTAAAACAATTGTAATAAATTAAAATACGTAGTTCACCGGAAATCAAAATACAAATAGCTATTGTTAAAAAAACATATAAATGAAAAACATTTGCTCGCCACATGAAATTTCAATAACATTTAAAAATTTTCACACCAAAAACATTACTATAAAAAGAAATTTCAATAGCTTGTTACATACGCATATATAAAAAGTTAATTGTCTTAAATTCATGAACTTGTAACATCTAAAGAATTAATTGTCTTTAACCATCATATATAGATCTAACACATCAAACAACTTACTCTAAAAAACATTAAAAAAAAAACAAAACAAAAAAAAAAATAAATAAATAAAAAAAAAATCATATCCTCATCTCACAACCCGCCAGCTCAGCTTCATTTTAGATTGGTTTTGGTTTTAGCCAAAAACCAACTCAAACAGAACCGTACAAACCTGTACAAAAAGTCATGATCAGTAAACATGTAATCAAAATATATTGTTCGCAAAAAAAATTAGTTAAAGGGTACCCGGCGCCGCAACGCGCGGGTACCCTTCTAGTATATATATATATATAGGGAAAGGATCCAGTAAGAAGAAAAACTAAAATGAGAAGAATAAGAAGGATTTCTAGCCACACATTTCAAATAGGGAGGAGAATTTTAAGGGGAGATGCATCTATTTTTGTAGATGCATCTGAAATGAGTGGTTGTAGTTTCTTCTTATCATTCTTATTTTAATTTTTCTTCTTATTTGATCCTAACTCTATATATATATATATATATATATATATATATATATATATATATATATATATATATATATATATATATATAAAAAGTTATTCAACTTACATTTTTTTTATTTGCATGCATTTTTATTTCATTTTGGGTCTAATTTTTTGGATGGTATAAAATGTGCTATTTAAATTATTTCAAGTTTTATTTGTTCACAACAAAATATGATTTTTCTCATTTATTGGATTAAGTTTCGGTTGTTAGAAAGCATAATAATTCATTAAAATTCTCTAATGATTTCAATTATTTGAATTTTTATTTTCTGATTTATTTCATTTCTGATATCAAGAATTATAAAGTATTTAAACTTGTCTAACTATAACAAACTTTTTGCTATTAAGTCTCTAGACAATTAGCTTTGTACAAATGAAGAATAAATAAACATCTTTAAGATATTTACAGAAATAGTCCTTGTGAATAATATCTTCACGGGAGCACTTGAATTAAATCATGTATTATCAAGATCAAGAAGTTGTCGTACTTCAATTTTATCATTTCCATGATCTATTCGTCACTTAATGTTGATAAGTTAACCTTCCAATGCTATCTTGTTGTATGTCAACATTTTATGACACTCAAAATAAAAATAGAGAAATGATATATATTCCTACATAACAATCTACATATCCTTCTAACTATACTCATGAAAAAAGTGACATTTATATGAAAAAGATGAGTTATTTTACATATCAAACTTTTCTGACAAAGGATTCATCTCAACCATTCATTTAAAAAGAAACCAATGGCTGAGATTAAAAGCATTTTATTATTTCACATATTTTTTATAATTTAAATATATCTTAAACCGTTAATCGTTAAGTGAAAATATTTATACCGTCGCGACGATCATTTAATTATCTTTCTATAAACGGGCACTTTGATATATACTTTCAAAAAAAGAGAAAAAAATCGTTTTTAACGTTTTTTCGTCTTTTTTGGTTTTTTTATGTTACTGCATGAACAAAATATATATGCTTAAATACTAATTTGAATAACACATGTGATATTAGTGTTAAATCATATATGATATATAATATCACATGTGATATTAGTGATAAATCATATATGATATGTAATATATGATTTAACACTAATATCACATGTGATATTCAAATTAGTGTTTAATCATATATGATTTTTAATGCAAATTTCAGTAACAAAAAACGAAAAAACTTAAAAAAGAACGTGAAAAATACGATTTTTTTTAGTCGAAAGTATATCAAAATGCCTATCTATAGAAAGATAATTAAATGCTCGTCGCAATGATATATTTTTTTTCACTTAACAATTAACGGTTTGAAAGATGATAATATTTGAAAAAAAAATGATGAAAGTGAGTTTTTTTAAATTGTTGTGATTAATCTTATCCATTAGATCAAATAAAAATAGATGATGGAGATTAATCCCTTAATAAGTAAAGGATCTTTTATTCTCAAATCGTATTAAATCTATATGAAAAACGATAAGGAGTGAAAAACACATATTAGATTTTATGTGTAGATGTAGATGAGCAGGCACAAAATGTGGCCGGTCAGAAATTTTTTCCCCACGTTTTGTGTCATGATCATGAATGCTGCATATTGTCGATTTTACCGGTATTAAAGTATCAAACAGAAAGGTTTGTGTACATGGTAGGCAATTGCACATTTACAGAATATGAAGATACGATTATTGAGCTAGCATGCTTGAGTGTGTCATTTTACTATTAAAAAAAGCGAAGATTAAGATGAGAGACACTAGCGCAAAATGCACTAGTATACAATCGAGCTTGATACAAAAGATTGAGAATATAACACCTATGAGTATGTTTACAGAATAAAAGGTGCTATATGCAGTAATTTAATAATTATATACTCGTTAGGACATAGACTGGTCATAACGTTATGTTGGGCTTAACTTAGTCCTATATTGATTTCGGACTGTCTTAACTAGTTCTGGTCCCGTTTCTTATTCATTCACCGGTCCTAACAAGTCCCAATCTTTCACCGATCCTTCATAATTTACCAGGACCACAATGTAACTGCTGATCATGATAGTCCTATGCATCTTGGTCCATCTGGGACCCGGTCTTGGTTTAAATCAATGCTCATCTCTACCATGACAACGTTCACGTTATACTTATTTCATTTGATGCTCTACTAATTAGACATTAACAGTTAACGCCAAAAATGCGCCCACCTTCATATGCATGTATAATTTCATAGGTGCGAATGTATTTATGGTACCAAACTACCAATATATGTATATGTTATATTGCATACATCAATTGCATCTTTTAAGTAAACTTACCAACAGCTAGCTACCTTTTGGATACAACAAAAACGCGCTTTGGCGACCAACCTCCTCTTAATCGAATCCATTAATCCTCCCACGCCCTTTTTAGTAGCAAGTTTCACTTTTTTCTTTGGATAAATGCCATAAAATAACAACCTACTTTCTCCAATTTGCCAAGTTGAAACACTTACATTTTTATCACCTTACTTCACTAACGTACTTTCAAATTTTGATCTGACTTCACCCATTAGACTAAAATAAACTTGCATCGTTAGTCCTTTATACTAACGGTCGTTAGCAAATAAGTTAAAATTTGGTTTTCTTACGTTTTCGTCTGTTTTTACACGCTTAAAAACCATTTTTACAAGTTTTTGTTCATTTTTATATGTGTAAAAACGGTTTTTATACGTGTAAAAACGAACAAAAATGTGTAAAAACGATTTCGGTACGTGTAAAAACAGATGAAAACGGACGAAAACATGTAAAAACGTTTTTATACGTGTAAAACATAACGAAAACGTGTAAAAATGGTTTTTATATGTGCACAATTGAACATGCAAAAAGGACGAAAACGTGCAAAAACGGACGAAAACGTGCAAAACAGATGAAAACGTGCAAAAACGGTCGAAAGGTGCAAAAACGGACGAAAACGTGAAAAAACAAACAAAAACATGTAAACATGGACAAAAAAGGTAAAAATGTTTTTATACGCACAAAACATGTAAAAACGCATGAAAACGTGCAAAAACGGACAAAAAACGTGTAAATATAGACGAAAACGTGCAAAAACGGACGAAATGTGTTAAAATAGACGAAAACGAGCAAAAAGGGATGAAAACTTGTAAAAACAGATGAAAACGTGCAAAAACGGACTAAAACGTGTAAAAACAGATGAAATTGTTCAAAAACGGACGAAAGCGTTCAAAAACGTGTAAAAAACGGTTTTTATACGTGCAAAAGCGGACGAAAATGTGTAAAAACGGACGAAAACGTGTAAAACCGACGAAAATGTAAGAAAACCAAATTTTAAGTTATTTGCTAATGGCCGTTAGTATAATGGACTAACGATGCAAGTTTATTTTAGTCATATAGGTGAAATCAGATTAAAATCTGAAAGTACGTTGGTGAAGTAAGGTAAAAAAAAGTAAGGAGTAAATTACACCGTTCGTCCTTGTGGTATACGTTGACCGACAAGTTTCGTCCTTTGACCAAAAAAGGTTTACCGTCCGTCCTTAAATGCCAAACGTTATCTACCGTTGGTCCTTTGCTTTAACGGGACAAACTAACAATCGTTAAGTCTAAAAATGTAAGGGTATTTTTGTCCTTTTACCATTTTTCTATTCACTTCATCTTCCCCACTTATCTTCACCAACAATACATCCACCTTTTGATTATTTTCATAACCACTACCTTAAAGAACAACTTGTATACACTAACACATTTATACAAGATCCAATGTCTATATACAAGATCCAATTACTAATTATTTGAATACAAAATTAAATAACCGAATGATACACTGTTAATACACCAACAATATCCCAAAATGTATCAAGAACTAATTGTAGGATTTAGATAAAGTGACGATCCAGTGACGAGTGGACTGCAGATTACTTAGGTGATTATTAAGATAAAGTGAACATACAGAACGGTTAGGCTTTGTGGTCGGTTAATCATTGCTCCAGCCACCATACGTCCACGCTACCACCACCACCCACACCGCCATCACTACAGCAACCACGCAGCCACCGCCGTCATCTACACCACAACATAATCGACCACACCACCACATCTTTCTCCAGTTGCTTCTTTTTTTCCTAAAGAAAATTGAATGAAACAAAATGAGGGATTAACTACATCCACTCAACTTCTCCATTGACTTGTTACAAAAAAAAAAAAAAGAAACATGTTTTAACAGCAACTTTGAAACCACATATAAATAAATTTCTCACACTTTACCTTTCCAAAAACAAACACAGACAGAGACACAAACATGGTGTCGCTGAATCCAAATCCACCACCAACAGGCTTCTACTCCTCCACATCCGAAAATTCCGCCATGCCTGTTGTTGTGATACCTAATGTGGGACCCACCAGCAGCAGCGGTGTGGTTGATGATGGTTCAAAAAAGATGAGAAAACCATACACGATTACAAAGTCTAGAGAGAGCTGGACTGATCCTGAACATGACAAGTTCCTTGAAGCTCTCCAACTGTTAGTGGGAAAAAAAGATGAGAAAACCATACACTAAAATCATCCACAACAACTATCCACCAAACCATGGTTTTCATCTTCAACCTCCATACCTATTCTAAACTATTTAATCCTGGAAATTAAAACTACCCATCACCACCTACCCTTTTATCAACAACTCTAATTAAAACATACATGTAGTGATAAAACCCACTTGAATGTCGATTTTCACCCAAATATGTGGTTGAGTCTTGCTTCTCAACAAAACCCAAAACGAAAATATGTGGTTGAGTCTTGCTTCTCAACAAAACCCAAAACGAAAATTAAACCATAAAGTCGACAAAGATGGAAGATAAGAGAGAGATGAGGTGATATTCAAGGTCGAATATCAACAACCATTGTTTTCATCTTCATCCTTCATACCTATTCTAAACGATTTTCACCCAGATCTGTATTTTGAATTTTAAAGATTTTTGTTTTTGGTTAGAATATGTAGAAGACAGAAATTGAAGATAAGAGAGAGATGAAGAGATATTTGATCGGGTTGTATGGATTGATTTATTATTAGATTTGGTTAGGTGGAGAAATAAGAGAGAGGATGAAAGAAATTGTATATGGATTGGTAGTGGATGATGATGGGTTGGGAAAAGACTGAAATACCCTCAGTGGATGGGTGACTAACACCGGTTAGTGTAGCCCGTTAGAGTGAAGGACTAACGCTACATAACGTTTGGCATTTAAGGACGGACGGTAAACCTTTTTTGGTCAAAGGACGAAACTTGTCGGTCAACGTATACCACAAGGACGAACGGTGTAATTTACTCAAAAAGTAAGTGTTTCAACTCAACATATTAAATAAAGTATGTGGTTATTTTATGGCGTTTACCCTTTTTCTTTTCTTAAGGTCCCTTTCACGGGTTTTGTTGTTGTCAATGGTTTGAATGTTTGGTGAGTTCTTTCACTGGACCTCAATAATGTCCCTCAAGAAGAATTTTAACTTCCATAAAATAGATTCACTCTGCATTTCAAAGAACATATAAATTATGCTAACAGTTTAAGAATTTCGTTTATTGATGTGAGAATCCGCTACTACCTGTGTGTCCATGTCAAGTTCCACCTCATTACACGTTGCTTCAAAGTTTGGTCTATTATGGGCAATGATTAGAAGAGCCTTTTGTAGATCGTTCGGAGATAACTTGGTGAGAATTTTCACCAGTGTCCGTTACTCTTCAAATGATATATTCCTGTAATACCCATACCCTAGGAAGCACGGACACGCCTGAAAGTAAGAAGTGACAGTGTCGGACACGTGTAGGACATGGACACGCCTCAGACACGGCTCGGACACGTGTCCGACATGCACGTGCCATGTCCCACGTGATGTTTGGGCCGGACACGGATTTGGACACGGCTTGGACACGGACGGACACGGATTTGAACACGGCTTGTACACGGTTTTGGATTATTTTCTTTGAAAAAAAATGAAAAACGAAGGTTTTCAAAATTTATAAAGAAGTATGTGGAAAACTAGAAGGGGGTTGAATAGTTTTACCGATTAAAACTTTGTTTTAAACTATTTAGATCGACTTATGTCAATCTATTTAATGTGTATGTTGGATATTGATAGATAAGCATATAAATACGCAATGCAAAGATAAAGAGTAAGAAAC
The DNA here is from genome assembly GCA_019973895.1 of Chrysanthemum seticuspe. Taxonomy (NCBI): domain Eukaryota; kingdom Viridiplantae; phylum Streptophyta; class Magnoliopsida; order Asterales; family Asteraceae; genus Chrysanthemum; species Chrysanthemum seticuspe. The sequence goes on from BPTQ01000002.1 coordinate 130,386,127, forward strand.
ACTAAACCACAACGCTAGTATTTATAGTGGTTCGGCTACAAGGACACTTTCCTTGCTCTACTCCACTCCCCGAGTCACCTACTTGATATTCGTAATCACTACACAACACAAGCTCCTTGTGGCGGAGAAGCCTTCACAACATCGCCTACTCTTTTTCCAGTATAAGGCTAGACACCGGGTTCTTCCACGAGGTAGAACCAAACCTATCACAACGTCGCCTACACTTTATCCGGTACAAGGCTAGATACCGAGTTCCATTACAAAGGAGGAACTACTACCCAACACTACACAACACCTATCCCACAGGAGATCCACTCCTTATTACAACATCAACAAGGATATCAATATCCTTTGACTTAAACTAATCTATCTTGTACATCGATGCACCATATCGAATGTACACCTAGGCACCCTTTACTAATGCCTTCAACACGGACCTTCGGCACCCTTCACTAATGCCTTTGACACGGATCTTCGGCACCTTTCACTAATGCCTTCGACTTGACCCTTTAGACATCTTTCACCTATGTCTTCAACACAACACTTCTAATGAGAGAGGAAAGAACTATCAACAAGATAACATCAGTAGTCTTAATGATGACGAAGCTTGGCAACCCATGGATTTGAGCTTGCTCGACTTTAAGAGGTGGTGATCTCGCCTTTAAGAGGAACCTAGAGAATCACACAAACACAAAACTACAGAGAAAGATCCTTTATATTTGAGGTTAGAGAGTTTACAACACTAAGAGAGAATGTGTGTGAAAGGGGTGGTTTACAATGAAGAAATGGCTCACTATTTATTGGCAAAAAATCACTACTGTCCCCCGGATCCCACGGATCCCTTGCTTGAGGGATCCCTCCAATGTATTCTTGGGGATCCGAAGGACGCTCCTCCTAAATAGGTTATGGTTCATGGATCATGGGTCATGGGTTATGGACTTTGGATCATTGGTATCCAAATAGATACAATGTATCTAGAAGATTCAATGCATCTAGTCAATGGGTCATGGGTTAGCTTCATGGGTTATGGATAATGCCCAACATGACTTCATGCATGATGTCATGCAATGGGTCATGGGTTATGGATCATGCTCTATGAGTATGGGTCATGGACTTTGGTTTTTACCCAACTACATTCAATGTATCTAGTTAATGGGTCAAGTACTTAGATTCTTACGCATTACATTACTGATAACGCTCAGATTGTACATGTTTTCAGTAGCGTTATTCATGATTTTGTATATGTTATTTGGTTATATTCATATGATTTTAGTGCTTAATCGCATCAAAAGATGTTTGTGTAGTATTTATAACCAAGTACAGGGAAACGGAAGAAAAAGTTAAAGAATGTTCGATAAAAGAAGATTGTCGTTTCATTGAAGCATGTCAAGCACAAGTCAGCATTTCAAGTAGCGTAGAAGATCAAGTTGAATTAAGAATCAAGTTCCACATGCCAAAATCAAGCAAAAAGTCCATATTCTGTCCTTCAGGAATACCAGCCGATCGGTTGCTCTCACAACCGATTCGGCTGGAAAAATGCCAATTTTGACCATTGAAGACGGACCAGCAGATCGGTCGCAGCCCGCAACCGATTCGGCTGGGTAAGTGTCAAAAGACCAACTGATCGGCTGGACAAGGTGCCGATCGGCTGGAGGGGCCTGTTCTGCCATTTTTTCACCACTAAGATTCCCCATTGCATCCAAACATTTCTAGGTCCTTCCCTTGGTGTATTATAGTCCCTTCCTAGCTCCTTAGTGGCCAAGTTCAACATTTAATACCCTAGGCCTTGGAACAAGTATAAATAGAGACCTCTTGTGAGCATTTGAGAACACACACTTCAATACAACTCTCTACTCATCAAACACATCCCATTTAGCTCTCAAATTTGTCATTAAAAGTCAAGGAAAGTTTGGAGGTCCAAGAAGTCAACATTTGGAGGTCAAACCCCTAAGAAGTCAACTCCAATCCTTTGGGAATCATTACTCAATCATTTGTAATCTTATTCCAATGATTGTAAGACTCTTAATCATATTTTCTAATGTTCAAAGTTCTGAGTTTATGTTTATGTTTGCTATGAGTGGCTAGTTTATTTATGCACTTGCTTAAATGATGTTGATTATCGTATGATTAGTTTACGATTGTGTTAACATGTTTTAATTCAATTTAAAGTTGATTCTAAGATCCAATTGTGCTTAAGTTTCATAGTGACATTTGTTAATCAAGTTTGACTAGTCGATAGTAATTGTAAAAGTCGAAAGAACTTATTGTTATTCAGCTAGTTATAATCATTTTTGTATATGGATGATTGTTTTTACCCATTATTCTTGATCAAACAAAGAAACTAAAGTGTGGTTGTAATAAGAACGCTTTTGATTATCAAGTTGGATTGATTAGAAACATCTAAAAAGGTCGTAAGAGTAGTTGTTTACAATCAATTGTAACCTTTTGTCTATAATCGGTTACCTTTTGTATTGATCATTTCTTAAGAAAATTTGATAAGACAAACTGATGTTTTTGTGTTTAAGTTTACGAAAGTAAACTTATGAAACTTGAATTGATTGGTTAAACTTAATGCTTGTTTTTATGAACTAAAATCTTGACGAGGGTTTAACTTGTAAGAACAATAGATTAGTACACCAACTAATTATCATAACCAACATGTTAAGAAGAGGTTAACACAATCATACTAATCAATGATAAGAAACTACTTTAAGCAATTGTAATTTTAATCATCTGAATTTCATTATATCTACTCTCGTTATTATTTACTTTTGGATTGCCTTAGTTGATTTTATGCTTGTTAATTTGATTCACTCACAAATCTCTGCGAACGATCCTGAATTACCTTCAAAATCTTGCTATAACGGACGAGTGCAATTGCTCTTATGTGTTATTGGTAAAATTGGTAAATCGTCTTTTATAAATTTAAAACTTGTACACACGTAGCACATCAAGTTTTTGGCGCCGCTTCCGAGGATTTTGATTGTGTTTCAACAAGTTTTAAAAAATCCGTGTCATTCGATCCATTCCAAAAAAAAATCCGAGAGCTCTAGCCGATCGGTCGTCAACACAACCGATTCGGTTACACCAAAAAACCAATACCCAGATTGTTCCAACCGATCGGTTGCCCCTCGCAACCGATCCGGTTCCTCATTTATGTCCAAAAATATGTTTTCTTTGTTTGCCCGTGTGCTTAGATATTGTCTGGGTTCTCTAGGTAATTGTATGAACACTCGTGCAGCTAGAGTAGAACCAATCTCACCTCATACCAACCCCGAACGTTTGATCCGAAGGAGAAGAAGAACACCTTTTGTCCCACTAGAAAACCGTGTACCTAGAGTACCAAACCCACCATTTGATAACCTTTTGGAAGCCAAAGTCGTTTACAACCCTTTCACCAATTTCCCTTTTCCCATGGCCGACGATCAGCCCATGTGGGGAACCAACCGAGCCGTAGCACCAACTCCTGAGAGTGCTATTTTTGCCGTCAACCTTGGTGACAACTTCACCGTGAAGGGTCATCATCTTTCTATGATCAAAGACCGCCAATTCGATGGCCGTGCGCGGGCCGATCCGCATAAGCACATTGCCGAATCCATCGAAATTTGCGGCATGTTCCGATATGGCGACACCGATGTCAATGACATCAAACTAAAACTTTTCCCATCATCACTCGCCGGAGATGCTAAAGTATGGTATAATGAATTAACCCCAGGAATTATCAATACTTGGGAGGAGATGAGGTAAGCCTTTGTAAGCCGATTCTTTCCACCTGCCATGTTTGATCGATTAATGGGAGAAATTCGTGCTTTCACACAAAACCCCAACGAATTACTTGTCGAAGCTTGGCTTCGGATGAAAGATTTGCTTCGTAGTTGTCATGGACATGGTCTATCCAAAGGAACCATTATACAAATCTTTTACCATGGACTAGACGAAATTTCTCAAGGTATTCTTGATGCCGGAGGAACTTTTCTCTATAAGACTCCTAACGATGCACATCAATTACTCGAAGATTGAGTACTTATTAAAATCGATTGGTCCAAAGATTCAAAAACCAAACCTCTTAGAAAAACCGTTGCTTTTGTCAAACAATCCGATACCTCAAAACTCATGGAGAAAATGGAAGCCTTGACTTCAAAACTTGACTCGCAATACAAAGATATCAAAGGAGAAATGAAAGAAATGCGAGATGGATGCAAAAATAGTGGAGGAAATCACCCATCATCAGAATGCGACGATAAACCCATGGTGGACCCAATGAAGGAGAATCGAATTATGTTCAAGGAGGATACCGTGGAAGAGGATATCGTGGTAATTATTACGGTAGAAATTCTGAAAATTGGCAAGACAGCCAACAAAGGGATAACAATCGTGATTCTCAACCTCGAACAGACAATCAGCCCCCACAAAACTCTGACAAAAATGGAAGGATCCGAATTCAAAAAAACCATGAGAGAATTCGTGACTGCTCAAAAATCAACGAATGATTTTATAAAAAATAAGTTTTTCAATCTCAAAGCCAAAGTTGAGCAAGGACAGAAAAATCATCAAGCCTCTATTCAGGACCTCAAAAACAAATTTGGTAGATTTTCTGACCAACTTTCTTCTCGACCATCTGGTTCGTTACCAAGTAACACCCAATCCAACCTAAAACCATCAAACGATAAAACGTACCGTCCACCGCAAACAAGAAATGAGCATATCAATGTTGTATTCACAAGAAGAGGTCTCTCGTACGATCCACCACCAAATCCAAACGAAAATGCTCCTATCACCCAAGATAGTGAGGATGAAGCTGAGGAAACCAACCCAACCCAACCCACCAAAAAGAAAATCGTCTCACATATCAAAGCGTACACACCAAAAATTCCATATCCTCAACGCCTTAAGAAAGAAAAAATGGAAGAGCGATATAAGAAGTTAATTGAAATAATCAAAGAGGTTAGACTCAATGTTCCCCTCATTGATGTTTTAGCCGGAATGACCAATTATGGGAAATTTTTGAAAGAACTTCTTAACAACAAGAGCAAGTTAGAGCAAATATCTGCTACCTTCCTTAACGAAGAATGCTCAGCCATTGTTCAAAACAAAATTCCACCAAAGCTCGGAGATCCTGGGAGCTTTCTTATTCCATGTACTTTTGGGAATAATATTCAATGCGATGCTTTAGCCGACCTTGGCGCAAGTATCAATTTGATGCCTTATTCGCTGTATTCCAAATTATCCATCAACAGCCTAAAACCGACAAAGATGAGCATTCGATTAGCAAATCATTCTTATCAATATCCTGTTGGAATTGCCGAGAATATGCTCGTTCAAGTTGGTAAATTCATTTTTCCCGTGGACTTTGTAATCCTAGAAATGGAAGAAGATAGTAAATTCCCTCTCATCTTAGGAAGACCTTTCCTAAATAACGCTGATGCGATCATCAAAGTAAAAGGTAAAGAACTCAACCTTGGAGTTGGAGAAGATTGAATTACCTTTTTAATCGACAAAGCAATGCGCTATCCACATTCCAGTGATGACACTTGTTTCAACATTGATGTTATCGATGAAGTCACTGACGAAGAATTGGATACATTACTTAACGAATCTGATCCGTTCATGACTACTTCCGAAAAAATCAATGAGACAGACCTTGACAAAGAGTTTGCTGATTTTATGAAAGTAGATTTCGAAGGAGATAAAACGGAGGAGGAAGAAATGGAGGAGGAGAATTTTGAAGAAATAACTTTCGATGACGAGATGAGAATAAAATCTTCTCTTCAAGAACCACCAATAGATCTCGTGCTAAATCCACTCCCTGATCATCTTGAATATGCTTATCTGGAGAAAAACTCGCTTCTTCCGGTAGTCATATCTTCATTACTCAAAGACAACGAGAAAGAAAGTTTGGTTTCTATTCTCAAAAATCATAAAAGAGCTTTCGCTTGGAAAACGTCTGATATCCCAGGAATTAGTCCCATTTTCTGCAAACACAAAATCAATTTCGAAGATGGGATTAAACCTGTTGTGGAACTTCAACGTCGACTCAATCCCAACATGAAAGAAGTTGTCAAAAAGGAAATCATCAAACTTCTTGATGTTGGTATCATTTACCCCATCGAGGACAGTCCTTGGGTGAGTTCAGTTCACCGTGTCCCCAAGAAAGGAGGAATGACGGTTGTGACTAACGAACGGAATGAACTAGTTCTGATTAGAACTGTCACTAGATGGCCGTTTGTATTGACTATCGTAAATTAAACAAAGCCACCATGAAAGATCATTTTCCCCTTCCTGTTATGGATCAAATGCTTGAAAGACTAGCAAGGAACAAATTCTTTTGTTTCCTCGATGGATTTTCAGGATATTTGCAAATTCCAATCGATCCGAATGATCAAGAAAAGACCACCTTTACTTGCCCTTTTGGAACTTACACATATCGGCGTATGCCTTTTGGTCTTTGTAATGCACCTGCAACTTTTCAAAGGTGTATGATAGCCATATTCCAAGACATGCTTGAAACCTCCATGGATGTTTTCATGGATGACTTTTCAGTTTTCGGAAACTCATTCAAAGCTTGTCTTTTCAATCTTGATAAAATGCCTAAAAAATGCGAAGCTGCACATCTTGTCCTTAACTGGGAGAAATGTCACTTTATGGTTACTGAAGAAATTGTGCTTGGTCACAAGATCTCCAGTGCGGGCATGGAAGTGGATAAAGCAAAAATCGACGTTATCACGAAACTTCCACCGCCAACTAACATTAAAGCCGTTAGAAGTTTCATGCCGGTTTTTACCGCCACTTTATCAAGGATTTTTCAAAAATATCTCGTCCTATGACGAAACTTCTTGTGAAGGATTTTGTCTTCGACTTCAATGCAGATTGCATAAAAGCATTCGAAACGTGGAAATCACAACTGACCAGTGCTCCCATCATGGTTTCACCTGATTGGTCACTACCATTCGAGCTCATGTGCGATGCAAGCCATTTTGCTGTTGGAGCTGTTTTAGGCCAACGAGAAGGAAAACACTTTCGGCCCATATATTTTGCTAGCAAGACACTGTATGGTGCTCAGCAAAATTATACAGTTACAGAAAAAGAATTACTGGTCGTAGTTTTCTTGTTCAACAAATTCCAATCTTACCTCGTGCTTTCAAAAACAGTCGTGTTCACCGATCATTCGGCACTCAAATATCTGTTCACCAAGCAAGATGCAAAGCCGCATCTCATCCGATGGATTCTGCTACTCCAAGAATTTTACATCAAAATCAAAGATAAGAAAGGAGCAGAGAATCTAGCCGCTGATCATTTGTCACGTATGGAAAATCCCGATCTAGAGGAGTTAAAGGAAGAAGAAATCAATGATTACTTCCCTGATAAAACCCTCATGACGGTTGATGAAAATGAAGATCCTTGGTTTGCTGACTTTGCGAACTATCTCGTCGGAGGAATTCTTAGAAAAGGATTAACTCATGCTCAACATAGCAAATTCTTTTCAGAACTTAAACACTATTATTGGGAAGATCCTTATCTTTTCAAAATGTGCCCTGATGGGATCATCCGAAGATGTGTTTCTGGTTCCGAAACTCGCAAAATTCTTGATGAATGTCATCAGGGCCCTACTGGGGGACATTATGGTCCTTCCACCACAGCTAAAAAAGTTTTTGATGCTGGATTCTATTGGCCGACAATATTCAAAGAGGCACATACACTTGTGCAAAACTGTGACGCTTGCCAAAGATCCGGTAACCTTTAACGCAAAGACGAAATGCCATTAACAAGCATTCAAGTGTGCGAAATATTCGATATTTGGGGAATTGATTTCATGGGACCATTTCCTAAATCCCATAAATACGAATACATTCTTGTTGCTATCGATTATGTGTCCAAATGGGCAGAAGTCGAAGCTTTACCAACAAACGATGCTCGTGTTGTCGTTAATTTTCTCAAAAAGCTTTTCACTCGTTATGGAATTCCCAAAGCTTTGATAAGCGATCGAGGAACCCATTTCTGTAACAGACAAATGGAGAAAACCATGAAAAGATATGGAGTTCATCATCGTTTTGTGACAACTTATCACCCATAAACCAGTGGCCAATTTGAAAACAACAACAGAGCTCTGAAAAGAATACTCAAAAAAACAGTGAAGGATAATCCTTCAGTGTGGTCGAAAAAACTTGACGATGCTCTGTGGGCATTTCGTACAGCTTAAAAACTCCTATTGGCACAACTCCTTACAGACTCCTGTATGGAAAAACATGTCATTTGCCGTTCGAAGTTAAACATCGTGCTTACTGGGCCCTTAGAAGCTGTAACACCGATCTCAAAATAGCTGGAGAAAAGAGATTTTTGCAATTGCATGAACTCGACGAATTGAGACTCCAAGCTTATGAGAATTCCAAACTGTACAAAGCTAGAACCAAAGCTTATCATGACAAAAAGTTGCGAATTCGAAAAGAATTCAAAGCCAGAGATAAAGTTATGCTTTTCAACATGAAATTCAAATTCAAAGCTCCTAAGCTGCAACCGAAATGGTTTGGACTGTATATCGTTAAACATGGATATCCATCCGATTATGTCAAACTTTATGACAAACACAGTGGAAGTTTTATTGTTAATGGGCACCGAATCAAATTATACTATGATAAGGAGCAATTAAATGAAATTTCAATTGAGGAAATTTTGCCTGAAGATGAATTCGAAACCATCACATTCATAGCACCTCTTCCAGAAGGAATCACACAAAGTATCCCTTGGGAACCATCTACTGAATTCATTTGGAGAGATATTGATGCGACTGGTGAAGAATTCATGTATATCCCCAAACTTTTAAAGAAATTCAAACTCGTTAATAAAACAAGCGCTTCTCGGGAGGCAACCCGTGTGTTTCGGATTTGATTTTCTGTGGTTACACCCCAAAGTTTAAACCTTTGGTTGAACTAAAGTGTGTGTGGGGGGTGCCACACCTTAATAGAACTCTTTTTGTTTGTGTATAAGATTTTTGCAGGTAATGATTACTCTAGTGGACGCTTGGATCGAAGGAAATTAAGCTGACAAACTCATTTGGAATATCTGATTTTATCTCTATTTCCCTATTTCTATATTTTGTTCATTTTTCACATTGAGGACAATGTTTAACTTAAGTGGGGGGGGGGGGTGAATAGGAAAATTAGAGTTTTTAAGCTTAAATTTAAATTTTTGTTTACCCTTATGATCTAGTTATTTTCACACATTTAGGATAATATATTAGAATAACTGGATCAAACCCACTGGTAAAATTGGTAATATTTGAAAATTTGAGATGTGTTCCGATTAATATTGCAATCCATTATGGGATCGATAACATTTTCTAGCACATATTATAGCCCTTTCTACTAAAACTGTGAGGATTTGAGCCTGTTTTATATAAGCATACATCTTTTATGCTTGGATCTTTTGTTATGAGTGTGCCGGTGATTTTATTTATTCTAGAACTTGTACTTGTAAATCATTACCAGATCGCAGTGAGATCGCATTCGTGCGATATAAGTGAATTCGTGTGATAAAGAGGCACCTTAGGATTTTAACCCAAATGGCCTTCCATTTTTCATATTATGATATATTAACTAGCCACATCGGTTAGTTAACCACCTACATGGACCCATTTGTAGCGCTCATCTTTAGCGCTAGATACCCTTAGTTACACCCTCTGATCCATCCTTTTCGTTTTTGATAAATCCAGATAATACAAAAATATTTTACACTTTAAGCCTTAGCCTAACCCTTGTCAATGTCTAAACGGTTAGTTGTTAGTCACCTGATATGAGAATATTTTCTAGATGATTATGAGTGACCGCACTTTGTCATTCGTATGAGCCATTTCAAAGAAAGGAGTTTATGTTAAAAAATAAAAAACAAAAAAATAAAAAATAATAAAAAATAAAAAAATAATAATGTAATAACTATTAGCCAATGTGCTATGCTCAAAGAAAGTTGTTATGGCGAATCAATGCGAAGAATTGTGGAAATCCGAAGAAAATTGAAGCCATGATCATTTACTTGTTTGCGGATTGTTCGGTAACTAGCAACATAGGTATTAGACTTGACTTTATTTTTCTTTTAACACCAATTTCATTAACATTCCCATGCCTTATCCATACCCTTTACCCCAAGCCTAACATTTCAACCCGAATAAAAGTCCTCTTTAGATGTTTTCGCTTGGTGCTCACGCCACGTCGGTGGAGTTTTGTTTCTTGTACAAGCTTATGGTAATAATCTAATCATGACTGAGCAATGCGTGTGATTTATCTTGTTACTCCACTAAAAAATTGAGTGATTGAGTGAATTATATTTCGTTCCTTTTTCGTGAGGTGTTTTGAAATGTTAATCATGCAAGAAAATCATTGGATATCGTCAAACATCTTGAATTTTCACCCTTGAAAGCTAACTTGATGAATCTTATCTTGTACTTGTACTTGGTAGATTTGCATCATATTTTTCTTAATCATAATTTTGTACCAGTGGATATTTTATTTTGATTCTAGATTTGCTTGAGGGCAAGCAAAGTTTAAGTGTGGGGGAATTTGAAAACGCATAGATTGTACAGGTTTTCAGTAGCGTTATTCGTGCTTTTGTATATGTTATTTGGTTATATTCATATGATTTTAGTGCTTAATCGCATCAAAAGATGTTTGTGTAGTATTTATAACCAAGTGCAGGAAAACGGAATAAAAAGTTAAAGAATGTTCGATAAAAGAAGATTGGCGTTTCATTGAAGCATGTCAAGCAGTCAGCATTTCAAGTATCGTAGAAGATCAAGTTGAATTAAGAATCAAGTTCCACATGCCAAAATCAAGTAAAAAGTCCATATTCCGTCCTTCAGGAAGACCAGCCGATCGGTCCCTCTCACAACCGATTCGGCTGGAAAAATGCGAATTTTGTCCATTGAAGACGGACTAGCCGATCGGTTGCAGCCTGCAACCGATTCGGCTGGGTAAGTGTCAAAAGACCAATCGATCGGCTGGACAAGGTGCCGATTGGCTGGAGAGGCATGTTCTGCCCTTTCTTCACCACTAAGATTCCCCATTGCATCCAAACATTTCTAGGTCCTTCCCTTGGTGTATTCTAGTCCCTTTCTAGCTCCTTGGAAGCCAAGTTCAACATTTAATACCCTAGGCATTGGAACTAGTATAAATAGACACCTCTTGTGAGCATTTGAGAACACACATTTCAATACAACTCTCTACTCATCAAACACATCCATTTTAGCTCTCAAATTCTTCATTAGAAGTCCAGGAAAGTTTGGAGGTCCAAGAAGTCAACATTTGGAGGTCAAACCCCTAAGAAGTCAACTCCAATACTTTGGGGATCATTTCTCAATCATTTGTAATCTTATTCCAATCATTGTAAGACTCTTAATCATGTTTTCTAATGTTCAAAGTTCTGAGTTTATGTTTATGTTTGCTATGAGTGGCTAGTTTCTTTATGCACTTGCTTAAATGATGTTGATTATCGTATGATTAGTTTATGATTGTGTTAACATGTTTTAATTCAATTTCAAGTTGATTCTAAGATCCAATTGTGCTTAAGTTTCATAGTGACATTTGTTAATCAAGTTTGACTAGTTGATAGTAATTGTAAAGGTCGAAAGAACTTATTGTTATTCAACTAGTTATAATCATTTTGTCTATGGATGATTGTTTTTACTCATTATTCTTGATCAAACAAAGAAACTAGAGTGTGGTTGTAATAAGAACGCTTTTGATTATCAAGTTGGATTGATTGGAAACATCTAAAAAGGTTGTAAGAGTAGTTGTTTACAATCAATTGTTACCTTTTGTCTATAATCGGTTACCTTTTGTATTGACCATTTCTTAAGCAAATTTGATAAGACAAACAGATGTTTTTGTGTTTAAGTTTACGAAAGTAAACTTATGAAACTTGAATTGATCTTGAATTGATTGGTTAAACTTAATGCTTGTTTTTATGAACTAAAATCTTAACGAGGGTTTAACTTGTAAGAACAATAGATTAGTACACCAACTAATTATCATAACCAACATGTTAAGAAGAGGTTAACACAATCATACTAATCAAGGATAAGAAACTAGTTTAAGCAAGTGTAGTTTTTAATCATCTGAATTTCATTATATCTATTCTCGTTATTATTTGCTTTTGGACTGCCTTAGTTGATTTTATGCTTGTTAATCTGATTCACTCACAAATCCCTGCGAACGATCCCGACTTACCTTCAAAATCTTGCTATAACGGATGAGTGCACTTGCTCGTATGTGTTATTGGTAAAATTGGTAAATCGTCTTCTATAAATTTAAAACTTGTACACACGTAGCACATCAATTACTCATTACAATATATACTAAGTATGTATATATATATACCTATTATGTAAACACTAGTTGTTATACATATGCATTTCTATGATATGTAAACACTATTACTTGTTTAGTATTTTATATGAAAACGTAAGTGTGTTAGTAAACTATTGGCTCAAACCATTTACGTATTTTATTTGTTTCGTCAAAATGATTTTACGTTTGTTATCGACATAACATTAGAAGATCGTAAAATATAAATAAACGTTTTTATGTTTTCTTACATTTTCATATGTTTCTTTACATTTCTATCGGTTTGTATACGTTTTCGGCCGTTTTCTTACGTTTTCATACGTTTTTGTTCGTTTTTTAACTTTTTCGTCCGTTTTTATGCAAACGTATAAAAATGAATGAAAACGTAAGAAATTGTAAGAAAAACATATTTTTTTTAGTTAATTACAAACGGTCGTTATTCAAAAGGACTAACGGTGCAAATAAAAACGTAAAGAAAACGGGCGAAAACATATAAAAACGGATAGAAACGTAAGAAAACATATGAAAACGTATGAAAAACATATTTTTGAGTTAATTACAAACGGTCGTTAGTCAAAAGGACTAACAGTGCAAACAAAATGTATGATAATGAAACAAAATTTGTAAGTTGGACGGGTATTGTTGTAATATTTTGGGTTCATATCTGAATGGAACAAATGAAAAAGTACGTTGCTATTACATGCCATTAACCCTTCATTTTATTATAAGATTTGCTAAATTTAGTAAGATTTGTTTTCATAAATAGTTTAATCACTAGTAATTAATTTTGTCCTATATGCTTAAGATTTATCCTATTCAGAAATTATTTGCTTGTGTGGAAAACATTTGTTTAGTTTAAGTGTAAGTAAACTTATACACTTAATCTGAACTAGTTAGCAAATGTTTAATGCAATATGCATCCAAATGGTTGTTTGATCATTCACCATGTTTTATAATTATTTTATTCATACCTTAAGTGATTGACGTCGAAATGGAAATTTACAACTAATAACTTGTTTACGTCAACTTTTACGCAGGATAATTTTATATTTGCCGTTATCAAAACATAGAGAGATCGTAAAACAGAAATAACGTTTTTACGAGAATATTTGTATTAACAATATATAGCCTTTTTCACGTGAGGAATTTAACGAATGTAAAAGTCTCATTATGTAAAAAATATGTTAAAAAAGTGACTTAAACTCTCAGGGTGTTCAGTAAATTTGATGTTATGTTTTTGTTATTTGCTTCGTCTTTGATTTCCAACAAGTGGTGTAAGAGTCGAGTTTGTTTAGTTATAAAGAAGAAAATGAAAAGGAGAAAAAGGGTTTGTCTTTTTAGGAATAATCGGTTTTGGTGGAGCCCTGCAATTGATATTGTTTAGTTGGTTTTTTTGTTTCTAGGTAAAATACAGGTCTTGTGGAATTCGTTTGCTATTTAAAAGATTTAGTTTATTGGAAAAGTTTGTGCGTTAGATAAATTGTCGACTGTTTCTTGGTTTTGTTAGTGTGGATTCGTTTTGAGTGATCGTTTGTTTGAAAACTAACCTACGATGCGATAGGTTATTTGTGAATTTGTGGTTGAACTTGGACCATAATTCTTATTATATAAGTGGGTCACTAGAAGATTATTTGTATCATATTTGGGGTGTGTGAATTATAGAAGCTCGCTCGTAAAGTTATTTGTTAACTTGAATTTCTTTGATACTTGGGTAATAAGTTGCAAGTAGTCACGTAATACTTATAAGAATTTGAATTTGGTATTTGAAATTTGTAGATCGATTTGGTGTTTGAAGACTTGATTAATATCATGTCATTTGAAGTTTGTTCGATCATCAGGAGTTTGTTAGTTTGGAAATTTTGGATCTTATATTTTCGGGCTTTTGAAGTTGGTTATCTGAATTTGATTGTCTTTGTTGAAGATCGTTTGAGCCGATTTTTTTGTTTAGTTGACCGTTTTGAATTTGTTGGTTAACATTTGATTGTTTATTTTGAAGTCGTCAGCGCTTGTTTTGGATCGTTTTTGGTAATTGGTCGTTCGTTATGAATTAGGCTAGTATCTCTAGCGTTTGGAAGTTTGAAATTTTGAATTGAATTGGAACATGTGAAGACATTAAGTCATTTTGGAGATTGTTTGAAAAGTTACTTAAATTCTAAGGGGCGTTAGGTAAATTTGATATTTTGTTTTTGGTATGTTTTTTAATTTGATTCGGTTTAGAATTTGATAATTAGGTCAAAGGTTTCTTAAAAATAGGGTCGATGACATAATTTTCTTTGTATATTTTGAATTAGAATTTGGTATATTTGAGGTTGAATTTGTATTTGGTACCTTGGCATTTGTTTTAAAATTTGAATAAAACTTCTACTTAGTTTGTCGATTTTGTTTGTTTCGACTTTTGATTATCAACAATTTTATTTATTTATTTAATTTTTTACTTTTTCACGGATATTTATTTTTTTGTTTGCTCTCTTCCCTTATGTATTTGGTCAAAAATTAAAATTTTAAACGTTTCTTTATTAATGACGATGATTAAAAGTTATGCATGTACATATGATTTGTCTCAAATATGTCTGTCACTTATTTAAAAAGAATATTTGAGGTCGCTAATTTTCTTTTCCGAGTAAATTACACTCTTTATGATTAACATTGACTCACATATATTGTCTCTTTGCACGTGAGGGCTTTAGCGAATGTAAAAGTCTGATTATATCAAAATGATTTTATCCGGCTCTATATCTGAATGATTGTATCAACTTTGATAACGTATCCTTTATTAAAACTTAATACATGATTTGTTTTATAATGATTGAAAACAAAACTATCCATGTTAGATTTTGCTAGTTTACGACTTAACGGTGTCAGGCAATTTCCGAGTCATGTTTCACCGTAAATGAATGATCTTTTTATTCACAAGCTAAATAAATGTACACACAAAGACCCTTCTTATTACATGTATTCTATATATCTCACACCATTAATATGCATATGAATTAAGTACACATACTTATAAATCAATACTTAAATCATTATTATTATTTATTTATTTATTTTTTATCTAAAGTTGTTGGCAATTCGTTCTGCAAGGCAATAAGCAGTTGACTGTATAGTAATCATCGGATTCACACCAACAGCCGATGGTAAAATACTAGCATCGCAAACATACAGCCCTTCCGCTTCCCAGCTCTCGCCGTTCTCATCAACCGCGCCTTCCTTTTCAGTTTTCCCCATTCTACAACTCCCCATTTGATGCGCCGAACCATAAATATTCCAATCTTTCACCATAGACATCGGCCCGTCCTTTGCATCTACTGTCTCCAAGAACTCATCTATCTCCTCCTTACTGACCCCTTTGCATTTAAATCTTTGACCATCACTCCTTTGAGTACCCACCTCGCTAGCCCCAGCTGCAATCAACACGCGTAACGCCTGTTTTAACCCGTTTTTCATGTTTTCAATATCACATTTATGGAAAGTATAGTTGATTCTTCCTGCTGTTTTCACTTCTCCTGATCCATAGTCTTTTACCAATGAGAATACATGGGCCGTTCGCGAGTATTTCAGCATTCTTTCTTTTAAGTCTTTACCTGATTCCCATGGACATAATGCAGCAAAAGATCCAGGGGCCAGTGCCGGGACTTCCAAGATGTAATTATCATCAAACTGACCCGAACCTGATTTATGAACAGATGTCAAAATGGCCCCCTCGAAGATTTTACCATTCGGATTTGACTCATTCTCTGGGAAGTATCCCCATGCCATTAAAACAGGATGAAGATGAAGATGTTTACCAATATTCGGGTTTTTTAGTCCGCTAGATATCATCAACGGTGGTGTCAATAGTGACCCACCAGCAGAAATGGTCACTTTTGCTTCGATATGCAGTTTCTTGGTAATTTCTTTATTTAAAACTTGTGATATTACTCCTAAACATTTCTGTCCTCTTTTAGTCCCTCTGTCGTTCTTAACTATCATAAACTTCTCAGCTTTACATCCGGTTATGATCACAGCTCCATGATCAACTGCATCAACCAACCAAGTCGAATCTGTCCCCTTCTTGTCTCCTGATCTACACCCAAAACAGCACGCACCACAATAATGATTTTCTGAGGTATTTTGCGGGACTGCCTCCACTTTCAGGCCCAGATTCTCACACCCTTTACGGAGGACTTGATTTTGGAACCCTTCTTCTACAAACTTTTCAGTAACACCGATTCGTGCACACACTTGGTTCATTGCAGAAGTGTACTCGTCGTTCTTGTATAAATTTATTTGGTGGTCTTCCGCCCATTCTCTTAGAACAGATTGCGGTGTCTTGATAGAGGCTGACCAATTGATAGCTGAGCCACCACCCACTGTGGATCCTGCTTGGATCATTACTTTCCCATCGAGTGTGGGAAGTATGCCTCCAGACTCGTAGAGTTGATCTAGAGAAGGTCCTTCAAGTTTTGAATAATCTGTTAGACTAAAATAGTTTCCTTTTTCAAGGACAACAACTTTTTTGCCAGATTTTGCTAGTATGGCAGCTGCAACACCACCACCACAACCAGACCCGACTATTACCACATCACATTTTATTTTGCAGATGTTTTCTTTGAGGTTTTCTGTAACGTCTAGGCCTTTGTGAACTAGAGAATTTGCTAGTGTATGATCGGTTTCATTCATGATTTCCACCATTCCTTTCTGTAAAGGCCGCTCCTTTTGCTCTTTTGGTTGTTCCTCATTTATGTCTACATAGTACCCGATGGCTTTCCAGGCAGGATTTTTCGATTTAAGATCAACCTGTTGGAAATTTACAAGAATTTTAGGTTAATTAAGAAATCCTAAATGAACTCGATTGGAAATGAAGAGACTATTATTAATCTGTTATTAGTCTTTCCAAAATAGGTTGGGTTAAAAGTTAAAACGGCTTATTTGAATGATAATTCCATAGTTTACATGTGTATCCAAGATAATTCCATAGTTTACATGTGTATCCAAGATATGTCACTTGTGAGAACTCCGCCAAGATGATTAATGGCCGGCCGATAGTGGGTCAAAACCGGTTTGAGTTGAAATGAGATGGGTCATATTGGGTTGACTTGTTACCACTTCCTTCCCATTTTAACTTATTTCTATAACCTTTATGTATTTATACGATTACCATAAAATGACTTAAGAGGTGATATGCTTTATGAGCTTAACAATGATTAAACTTAAAAACTGTCACATGCACAGATAAATAAAGCTCAAAATCCTTGGGTTCAATAATGAAATGAAACATGTTGATAAGGCATGTTTCACTGTTTTTAGTCAAACTGCTCATAGACAACGAAAGCAGTACTTTGTAAAGCCAAATACCAAATTGTCGCATTTCATCCAACGTATTGACCAAATAAGCTTCAAAGTATCTTTTGCGTATTTGGTTTAGCAAAAATGACCTTTATAGCGATGATACTTACTAGAAGAAACAAAATCAACTGTCTAATTTAAGTCCACGTTATTTATTTTAGATATACCATTAATACCGGCATATTTAATCCGTTTACTTCTAAAGTGGTCTACCGGGTTATTTATTTTATCTTAAACAGTTCTTGCAAGAAAAAAATAAGTGAGCATTTCAAATGATGTGAATTCGAATTCTAATGCTCAAACATCTGAACTCTTTTTCACACGTAAGTAAAAAGACACATTTCAACGTATTGACCGGCTACGTCCAAAACTACTCACCTCACCAACAAATTCAGCTGCGCCCTGGAACTAGGCAGGACCCAAGATGTTGATCATAGTGGTAGGAAACATATGCAATGCAATATATTACCATCCCCCCTTCTAGTATGTAGGAGCAATTAAATGAAAAGCCACCTAAAAAAGGTAAAATAAATCACCTGAGAAAAGAAGACCAAACAACAGAGAGTCTTGATGAACACAAATCCAAGCCTGATCGGTGTTAGGAAGCTATGCCTTAGCCATTTCTGCACAATCTTTTCCCTTTTTTGCAATGGGATTTCCGAGAACTTGTTTACGTATGGCCATTTATGCGAAAGACAAAGAGAACCAGCAACAAATAAGGTACCAAGTCGTGTTGAAAGTAGTTTCAAAACCAATCTCACCACCAACACTGCTTCAAGAAATCCCCTTTTAACCAAAAGATGAGCTATCTGTATTAACATTAACAAGCAGGAAATTATGATCATTAGTAAACCGCATACGGTAGTACATGCAATATCAACAAATTCAGATAGTACTACATGGTACAATATCAAAAAGACTTGAACAAAATAATTTGAACTGACAATGATTTGTACGGCACACAAAGTACCTCCCCTAACACACCACATGATATAATTTTGACAACATACTAGAGCCAAGTTATTAGTATGGTACGTGTACAAATCATCTCTTATATTTAAACGTTATAATATATATTTTTTTACCTTATTAGGAATCGGGTATCGAGAACCGGAATCAACCAAGAACGAATCGATAGATTCTTGCATCTTTCTGTCATGATCATTACTATCAAGAGAGTTCAAAGGAAGTGGTGGCAAGATGACCTCACACATGCAACTCAGAGTCTCCATTTCTGATAAACTAAAGCTAGCATTACTAAAATCGTCATCTCTCTCGCCACTTAACAAAGGGTGACACACGCTCTTTATTTCATCATACATCTTCCTCTCTCAATATCTATCTCTCTATCTATATCTTTTATTCTATAGAGTGGATGATGTGCAAGATAGCTTTGTTTCAAACATGTTTATATATAGATAGTAATAATAAGACTATACAAGTAACATATTTAATATCAAGTGTTTTGGAAAGTTTCTAGACGTAGAAATATGTGTGGCCAAGTAGGCCCTCATGGCGTCTCTAGTTGAAAAATATTAACCAATTGTTTAAGTGGTGCTACGTGATACTATACTGGTTTTATTAATATCTCAAGGAGTCGTGGACTTTATTGTATATTGATTAATGTATTAATGAGTTGATTATTATTGCAAATTGACTAATACAGCTTTCATGGTCCACTAAATGATTAAAAATGTTAGGATAACAAACACTCTTGAATGCAGAAAAGACATTTTTATTTTTATAGTGCTTGATGTATGCTTTAAAAAATAAAAAATGAATAAAAATGAGTTGCGTTTTACGTAAGGCTTTTTGGATTTTGAGTTTATAAAATAAGCTAGCTGTTTGAGTTTATAAAATAAGCTAGTTTATAAAATAAATTTTGCTTGTCACACTCGTTAATGTTATTTTTTATAAGTTATAAGCTTTCATAAGCTCAAGCTTATTAAAACTGACTTATGTGAGCTTATAGTTAGTCAAAATACTTAAATACTCATTAAGAAAAATAGTTGATTATACATACTTTATTTTCACACTTTTCAAAAATATGTAAAATTTACTTTATTTATTGAACGCCGGATATATATATATATATATATATATATATATATATATATATATACACACACACACACATATATATACTAGCCGGTTACCCGGGTGTTGCGGCGGTGGGTACCCGTGTCATTATATTTTCTGGTGAGAATTTCGCATTTATACAAAGAGTAGAGTTATTTTACATACCAAACTTTTCTTAAATATCAAGGGACTCATATCCACTATCCATCTAAAAAAAAATCAATGGCTGAGGTTAAAAGCATTTTATTATTTCACATATTTTTTATAATTTAAATATCTCTTAAACCGCTAATCGTTAAGTGAAAATATTTACACCATCGCGACGAGCATTTAATTATCTTTCTATAGACGGGCACTTTGATATATTTTCGAAAAAAGAAAAAAAAATCGTTTTTTTCACGTTTTTCGTTAAGTTTTTCGTTTTTTTACGTTACTGAAATTTGCATGAAAAAAATCATATATGATAAAACACTAAATTGAATATCACATGTGATATTAGTGTTAAATCATATATGATATGTAATATCATATGTGATATTACACTAATATCACATGTGATATTACATATCATATATGATATTACATATCATATATGATATTACACTAATATCACATGTGATATTCAAATTAGTGTTTTATCATATATGATTTTTTAATGCAAATTTCAGTAACGTAAAAAAACGAAAAAACCAAAAAAAAAAAAAAAAAAAAAACGTGAAAAATACGAAAAAATTTTTTTTGTCGAAAGTATATCAAAGTGTCTATCTATAGAAAGATAATTAAATGCTCGTCGCAATGATATATTTTTTTCGCTTAACGATTTACGGTTTGAAAGATATTAATATTTGAAGAAAAAAAATGATGAAAGTGGGTTTTTTAAATTGTTGGGATTAATCTCATCCATTAAATCAAATAAAAATGGAGGGTGGAGATTGATCCCTTAGTATGTAAATAATCTTTTGTCCTCAAATGATCTTAAATCTTATACAAATTAATAATGATATAGTAAATAGATAGCAGTTTTGTTTTTCAAATTCTAGCATTTATATAAATGTTCAATGCTTAATTTTTGGTCATAAAGCATTTCTTTATTAAGGCTTTATTACAGGGCTTTTAATATATTGACCATTTGTATTTCATATATTGTTATTGACTAATGACTTATTATTTCTTAATAAGAAAATGTTTTTGGTCTTACATTTTTAAGACTACTTCTTTTAGAGAGAGAGAGAGAGAGAGAGTTTGGTTCCATTGAGAATAGTTATATTGAAAAGGAAATTGAGAAGGTTTCGTTTGAGCTATTGGTTCATAATTTTTCATTTGATTCACTAGTATAGATCAATTAATAGTGAATCGAATCTATAAATCACAAATTTCATTCACAAATCTTTGTAAAAATCGAGTTATGATAATGATTCACTAAATACGTACATATGATTCAAAACTGTACATATATCGTAAAATCGTGAAATTTTCAACACTGATTCAATTATTTTTTACACATTTTACATTTGAATCACATTAAAATGAGTTCTACACTTGAAAAACTTGAATCAGAGTTAAAAATCTAGCGTTTTTTAGCTTTCTCAATTTAAATCCTTCTCAATGGATCCAGATTTATATATATATATATATATATATATATATATATATATATATATATATATATATATATATATATATATATATATATATATATATATATATATATATATATATATACTAGTGGCAAAACCCGTCCGATGGACGGGTATGACTTGTGATTTTTATTTTTAGAATTTAGTAGAACAAATATATACTAAAAAGTAATTAAAAGCTAAATGAAACGGTTAAAATCTACAATTGATGTTACCATAATCCATAAAACGGCTAAAAGCATGTAAGTATTTTGATTACGAGCATGTTTTTCTTTTTCTTGTTGATCATGGGATTCCTCGTTATGAACAACTAACACATAAACGTTAAACAAATGTAATATAATATCACAGTGAGTACTTGGGCATGAACCGAACGTACCCTAACTACTTTATTCGAACATCTAATATATATATAAATACAAAAACGTCAAACAAATCTAACACAGGGTTACTACTACCACATCTTCAACATTAACGGCTTCCCCTGGATTTTAGAATATTGCAAGATTGATCTCTTTATAAATCAGAAAAGTAAAGTTTGAGTTTTTAAGCAGACCTTTGACTATGTAGAGTCCAAATTTTTTTAATTTATATTATAGATGTACCGAGGGTTATTCATATGCGAAATAAGACTTCTTTGTATATAACGTTTGTTGTGTAGTTACATATGACACAACCTATATAATGTAATACAATGTTTTATTCCAAATATTGATAACCTAATATAAGAGTGAACTAAGTCTACAAATCATATCCTCACTTTTAAGTGTAAGCATTACAACAATAATGTTCAAAATGCATAAACCCAATTATTGAGCCTCTTTAACTGAACTTGCTTCCCGGTCTTGTTTGTCCTTGCATGCCATCATTTGCAGCTTTATTAGCAAACAATCTAAATCAAAAAATAAACTTAGTGTAAACCGCCACACAAACGAATAATAAAATAAATTATTTGTAGATATATAATCATTAGTGTAATTTAACATGTAAATTTTCAAACAACCATTATCTGCCAAAAAATGACAAACATCATAAGGACATCTAAACATGCCTATCAAAACGGACTATAGGTTGCAGATACCATACTATAGGTTTGATTACTTACATATAGCTATATGATAGATTATTTGCACCATGGTAAACAATGATAGTCATGTCACATAAGCCATAGGTCTATTATAACAATCTCTATTATAAAGCATCATAGGATGTATCCCTGTAACCCCTAAATGTGAAACCAAACAAAAAATCATGTTAACTAAATTTAGTTACTTAACTCGAAAGTTCACTTAAACAAAAAGATCCCTTAAACAATATTTTTTTATGAGATATGGTAAAGGATCCACACTTTTGGAGTTGCAAGAAAATGTATAAATTCAAGGTAGTTTCACACTTTCACCTGATTATCACCAAGGCAATTCTTTTTTAAAGGGTTATTGGTGCATAGAAATATATTGTTAAGTTGAGAAATGATGGGCTAACCGAAGACATAACGTTGATGCCATCAAAGATGTCTGGTGTCGAAGGACAATTTGGAGGCATGTTGCTTTATATATTCTTCCTGAATAAAACACCCTATACCAGCTAGTTTTTCCTAGGTGGCATCAAGGATTTTCTTTAGAATTATCAGCACGTAACAATTTCATTTCATTTTTTTTACAAGAATTCAATGGAAGGTGTTTAAAGATTTCAGTTTCTTGTTTCTGATGAAATAGTAATATCATTAAGTATGTATTACCTTGGATGGAAGTAAAGGGTGAGCACTATCAAAACTAAATGTTTAGCAACTTTAGATGTTTGGCATACGATGTTTATCTCACAGCAAAATGCAAAAGCTCTTTCAAGCACATCGGCGTTCTTGGACTGCAGCTTGATAAGTGTATATTAAACACATTTTCGCCCTTGATAACTATCTCATGTTAGATTCGAAGGCATCCACACAAAAGTTGTCAATTTTGAGTTAAAAGAATCTAAAAGCCTCAAGAGGATACTGAGAAAGCCATCAAGATTAGCTCATCTTCTAACTAGTTAATGATTGTATGATAGAACCATACATGTTCTCCTGGTACACCTAGGTGCAATCAATGTGGCATCTATTATATCTACACCAATAGCCCACTAAAAGGTTTGGATGTTGTTATTGAGTTAACGATAATAGGAACCAAGGGGAAAAAAAGGTATGCATGCCGTTTGGTTTCATAACAATAATCCCAAACACCCACTAAATAGGCAAATTATAATTACATGTTTTTTTTTAAAACGTACACACTCTAACTCTAAATAAATAAACTTCAAACACCCCTTAAAATCATATAAATTACGAAGTCCTAAAATTCAAGAAATAGTGATCTAATAGTAACATAAACCTTGACCCAAGAACATAATTACTGGTGTCACTAACCTGTACCCATGCAATTATTTTTCATAGGCAATAATAAAGAACTCAATAGAACACTTGCAATAAATTTAGGTAAGCTATAAGTGGTCCCAGTAAAACACTTTCATTTTTATCACACAATCTTGTGGAACCGGTTGTGGAGTACCTGGCTCACGATATCTTGAGGGGTGACCATCCTTCCTTATTTTGTTAGATATGTATCCAAGAAATGGGATTTTCTGTTTGCAATCTGCATCTCTTTTACCAGATTCTAAATGATCTGATTGATCCTACATACATCACAGTGACTACCGGTGTTCCATTTTCCATCCCTACATTTAACAAATTTTTCTTATTTCACAAACTATTGATCCTATATGGGTCATAATTGGTTTGTTTCAAAAGAGGTAGTTCTGACTATTTTATAATGGGTCGGATTGAGTTAGCCAGTCTAGACGTTTACACTTCTTCATTCACTAATTTTACATTTATTAATCCCTTCAACTTCAATTCTTTGGATTATTATCAATTTATCATATTAATTCCACCCCCCCCCCCCCCCCCCCCCCCCAACACACACACCCCGACACATATACATTAGAGTTGCGCTATAACCCAAATTGTTATATTTTTCATTTAGATGAGTTAAAAATTCAGAAGAAACCAATACAGAATGTTTCTATATATATTTTAGCTCACCTATTTACTATAATACAACCCAAATTGACCCATTCATAAGACTGCAATTATTCAATAATATTATAAGTGCTTAAATAACTAAAAGAAAATAAAAACCCAACCTTTTGTTCATCATCATCCGCAACAACTGAAAGAGGTGAGAAATCCTCCAACTCCGCTGCTTTTTTCTCTAGCAAGAGAAATGACACTTTTGGGAAAGTTTGCAAACTCTGCAACATGGATGCCAAAACTTTGATCACACACCCCCGGTTCAACCTGAATAATCAACATGACAAATAAATAATGGAAAAATCAGCTATAAAAAATGATTTGTGACAGATACCAGTAGAGATTTAAAATTGTAACAATGGTCTGCTTATGATCTCAGCATACCAAGTAACGTGCAACCTTCGATAGTATGTGGATTCTTCAAAATTTATTCTTCTAAAGCAAGAAATGATTCACTTAAAAGCCTTTACGGAATTGAGTTCTGAACTCTTCTCATAGTATCAGGATGCCCAACATATGGATTTAAAACATAATACTCATAAACTCCCTTTTAACATAACAGTTATATAGGGGTGTTTGATTGTTAGTGCTATAGGGTTGTTTCGTTGTGTATATTGATGTATAGTCTCTCCAACTCACTAAAAAGGTTAAACATGTAAAGCTCAAAAATTAAGCTTTCTATGCGTTTCTCCAACTTGTATAATTTCAGCTTAACTTCAATCACATAAGTATCAACAGCACCCAATAATAATTAAAGCTTTACATAAAAAAAAAAACAATAAAAATCAAATTTTAAAATAAAAATTACAATTTCCTAATTCATTATAGTAAGTACTTGTAACAATATTGAAAAACTTACTTGATGAAGCTTCTGGCATAGCTATTTGTAGTTGCGATAGCTTCTGCTGATCTATTACATTTTTTTGTTGAAAGACAATTGATGCTCAAAAGTAGTATTACTTGCATATAACTCTTTGAACAATCTACTATCATTTAACCATGAAAATCAAATATCCAAACTCACTGAATAACAACAGTAAGCACCTCTATGCCATGTTGAGTTCTCCATCCTACAGATTTGACTTAGCTTGTTGCCTTCATGAAAATGGTAGATTGAAATTGGTTATTAGAATTATGTTGACCTGTATCAAATTATGCTGAAATTAGAATTATGTCAGGGTTAAATATGATTTGCCTGAATCATTATAGCAAAATATTAGATGATGCGGGGGAGGTAAAGCAAAATAAATAGATAGCCAGACAACTGACACAACGGAAACACCGTATACCATTTAAACCATACCTACAAGAAATGTTTAACAACTTTCTTGACCAAAGAAGGTTCATGAGGTTTAGTGAGTTAACAACTTACATATCCCTTTGTATGTGTGATACCACCAGGAAGCACATATGTGCACTTTAAGTTTGTCATTTCCACGTCTCCTGTAAAGGACATAACAAAATACAGATATTATAATGAAAAAGTTAGTTCAAAATGGGACATTGTCAAGGATATAAGCTATCATTACTTAGTATGGTTAAATACTTGCAGACTACTAACTTAAAAGGACACCCACCTCCTGGTTCTGTTACTTATCCTACACATGCATTTCACCATAGTATTTCCATATTAGAGTTAGACAATTTCTTTATGATTCTCTATAATGATGATGTAGTTGTATTGTGCCAACTGAGCTTCTCGCACCTACAATGCCTTAAGTACATAACCATGTTGGTTGGTAAATACAAAGGAAAAGAGTCAAACCAGCCTAACCTGTTCAATCCGTATTAAAAACGACCCGTTTTGCCACCGGCCTCTAGCCAAAAAACTGGATATAATTATGCGTTAGAATTGACTATTTTATAATCCTACTTAGTGTTGGTATAAGAAATTAACTATTACATGTCTCATGAACATTGGGTTTCCCTTTTTAGGCTGCTGATTACTTTGTTCATGGTTATTTGTCTGTTTTATATCAAATATGTCTACAGTATCATAAATATTTAAGCTTGGTGAGAGTTCGATATTTGTTATTCAGGAGACAAACAGTCATATACCCATCTGTCAGTACTTACTTTCTAGGTTCTTGCTTTACAACCATGGTACGTACAACTTTCAAATGTCTACTTTTACTGGTGCAATATCAGTAGATTTATTGGTGGCCACATAAGGTCTACTTTTACTGGTGCAATATCATTTGATTTATTGGTGCAATGCCAAACACCAGCACCACTGAATTCCAAGCATAAAAGGCAAACAAATGATTAGATAGCCCAAAACAAACAGCCTTAGGCTATCTAATCTATTCTCTAACGCAAGTAATTATGAAGCCCAACCATGGTACGTATAGCTTTCAAAGGTCTGCTTTTACTGGTGCAATGTCAGGTATTAAGAAGCCCAACCATGGTACTTACAATTTAGTATACCATGGTCCATGGCATGTGTTGTATCTACTCAATTCAGGTTTTTTAAGAATAAGAAATGGCATACCCGTCCACTGGCTTCAGTAAGTCAAGAGTAAAATTATCTGTCATCTTATATGATGGACCTCCCCATGGTGGTGAAAGCTAAGCACATACGTGACATTGTTACCTCTTGCCACTATAGTACATGTCACGTTGTGGTTTTAAAGGATGGCGACAGTTGTAACGGCAATGGAACAACCCGATAAAGCTTATAAACTTGGAGATGCAAATGTTGCTAAAATTCAAAATTATGCTTTAGGGTTCATAAGATGGGTAGTAAAGGGTTGTTTATGGGATAGAGGCTTCCTATCATTTCCCTCGCAGTGTTTGGAACACTTGGGCTTGCTCAACCTTTTCAGGGGCAGGTAAGTGATATTTAATTTATTTACTAATCAGATAAATGCGTATATATTTCATTGTATAACCAACCATACAGTTAACTGACATTCATGTTCAGTGATTCATTTTTTTCTTATCATCCTTCTATTTGTAGTTTTGTACCCATCTTACTGATGTCAACATTTGTACTGTTTTGGACCTATTAAAGTTTACAGACCTAAAAGCTTGTCTCTGGAGGAAGTGTTAAAGGGCAGATCCACTCGACTGTTTTTATCAGTAAGAACTTCAATTAATTTCCTCAAATAGTCAGAATATGTCACACCCTAAAACAACTATGTCATAGCTTTTCCCTGTAATGCATATCTATAATACTTGAGCAAAATTGAATATATGAAAGATATATCATCAAAATATCTAACTGTGCTTCTAAAAAGCTTTCTCGTAAAATACCTGAGCTTGTGATGCAGCTCATAGAGGTGCAGTCACCATTTCTTCATTTATTTCTTCAATTCAACTGTAGAATCTGCACATTGATCATGCGCACTTGATGTACGGATCTGGTTATTTCATTTATTTTACAAATCTGGTTATATTGTTTGAAGTATAGATGCTATTTAGGATCTTTAAAGCTGTTAACTGAAGCTGCTTCCAGCAATGAACAACCAGATCCACAATAGTATCTGTATATCTTTTCAGTTTCAAAAAGAAAAAAGAAAATAAGTACGAAGTAACATGCATGATCTGAATCCATAAACAAAGTTTGTTGTTAAACCACAAGGACGATAGATGCAACTGGCTCTTATAACTAAGGGTTGTTTGTTTGGGGCAAATCGGAGATCATTGGCTGCAAAGGAGCCATCCTTTATATACTACAGACTTGCATTTGTAAACGTAACGAACACATTGACATTTTATATTAGTATCCTATATATCATTGCAAATTTTTATATGCTATCTTTTTGAGCCACCTGCTATAGTTGAAACCTCAACAGCATAACACCATCCACTTATACTCAATTGACAAGGAAACTATATATGTAGCTATGTAACGACTCAGGCACATTCAAAATACCAAAAACTATTGAGTTAGGGTAATCAAAACCAGCTAAAGTCTGAGATACGATACCGAGGAACATAGAGTTTTCATAAAGTTAGCACAATACCGGACATGTAGTCCCAATAAGGTACACCTCTAAATCCACGGATACACGTACGCACTATTACCAGCCAATAACGCAGACCCAACCAAGGTAACAAAAATGATGGACATGATGATTAGGATATGCATTAAGAACGAAAAGAAATAAGTTTTCATCTAATAATAGAAAATAAAAGTTAATAAGTTGTCCACATAACAAAGTAAAAACTTACATGGGCTTGTAAAGACTTGATCTCGGCACTCTGCTTAGAGCGGTAAAATCAGAACGTGTTTACTACTCATGTTTCTAATAGGCCTAAATAGATGGAAGGAGGGACTTAGATTTTAGAGTAAGAAAATAGAAGGAAAATTAGTTCTATTGCAATACCGAAAACTGGTTCTCTATGAGATATGTACCAGTTGATGCAAGTTTGACTCGTTGTCAAAGGCTTTCTTTCCAGTCAATAGCTCCAACAGAACGATACCAAAACTATAAACATCTGATTTTTCAGTAAGTCTTGACGTCCTGGCATACTCGGGATCTATGTAGCCAATGGTCCCCAGAACATAGGTTGATGCATAAGTTTTGGTGGTCAGGAGAGACTTTGCAATGCCAAAATCAGCAAGATGAGCTTCAAAATTCTCATCCAGCAAAATTTTTGATAATTTCACATCTCTGTGAATGATTCTTGGGTTGCAATCGTGGTGAAGATATGCTAATCCTTGAGCTGCTCCGACTGCAATCTTATGACGGGTTTCCCAATCAAGTTTCACCTTCTTTGATGGCTCTGTCAGAGACATTTATAAACATGAATTGCGTAGACACAACATTTTAGGAATTAAACTAAGTAAACATAAAAATTGACTTGTATACTTATAAACGGGTCAACTGGTCAAGTGTTAGATATGAAAATAGCTAAAAGGGATCGTTTGTAGTGTATACAATGATGATCAAGAGTTTTTGCATTTACACTCAACAAATTCATTATATTGAAAATAGACTTCATACTGTTTTCTGGTCAAATTAACTAACCAGTATACCTATTTCAACCTGTGTTGAAACATGACCCGCTACCCGACCACCCACTTTGGTTTAACTAATTGAAGTTATGTCTACTCACCGTGACGAAGATCCCAAAGTGAACCGTTTGGCTTGTAGTCATAGAAGAGAAGGTTTTCAGTGGGTGATAGGGAGTAACCATGCAAACTCACAAGGTTTCTGTGCCTGATGCTACCATTAGTCGTGAGCTCAGTCTCAAATTCTGGAAAGTTGTGCTGATACTGATTGTAAAGACGCTTAATTGCAATAGGTCGGGAATTCTTTAAAGCACACCTGTAAACGGTACTTGAAGAACCATATCCAATTATGTACTTCTCACTAAAGTTCTCAGTGATTCTCAAGATATCATCGTATGTGTGAATAACCAGATCCATGTGGAGAACTACAAGTTTGGGGGGGGGGGCTGAAAAAAAACGCACGTCTGTTAAGTAATCTAACAGTATATATACGATGTTATTTCCAAGTGAATGGATAGAAAACATGAACGCGGCAAACCTTGTATGCCCTTGCTCGGTTCCTTCATATACTGCCGTGGTTTGCTTGATCTTAAAATTGTTAATACGGCCATGGCAACAAGTACCACAAACCCTAAAGTCATGCAAACAACGGTTGTTCTGGAAAACAAAGCTGCAGCAAAAAATATATTAATTTACAGCTCATATTCAATTGAAAGAAGATGAAATTAAGATTTATATATATACCTCTTCGCTTTGAAGAATATGGGTCGCATATAGAACCTAACTAGTTTCCACATAACAATGGATTTCAAAGAAAGCTGGGATTATACCATATGCAACATACATGAGTAAAATATTCCTAATGCACAGAAGATTATTAGTTGCAGTAAAGAAACACCAAAGCTAATGAATTCAACAGGATACAACTTACAGATTAGTAAGGCTAAAACAGTTGGTAATTGATGCATAGGAAATTTTGCATTTAAAATTATGTCATAAAACTTTAGAGGATCCAAAGCCAAAGAAAAAAATTACAACAGATCCCAATACTTACCCCTCTCATGTCTGACCCGATAGTTCACATTCGAGTAATCGACATATGCTCTGCATTACCGTTAAATAACAACCTGCACATAACTTTAGAAACTAAGTTACATATTATCAACCCATTAGTAGTCGAGTCATGTCTTTGGCTTTCAAGCGCTGCCATGGAAGTATAGAATGTACACCACATGTAGTAAGAACTCGATGTAAGCTAGTGCATACCTATGTCCATACCTTCCTATAAAAAATCAGACAACGACGGACATATTTGCACACTCGATGTTTTCAGCGTCTTCAAAAGGAGGACATCCAAAATGTACTACCACATCCAACCCATGTTTACTTCTATGTTCTGTTTTCTTATATTCTACAATTTCTTCATCACCTCAAACTATCATGGTTGTACTGTTGTAGTTGAAAAGGAGACGGGACCTATTTTATCCTTAAGGCATAGTGTTCTGCAACAAATGAGCCTCTCACAGGTGCCATGTTCTTTTTCTCAGTTCTTGGTTGTTTTTATAATCTAAGCTATCTGGTCTAGCTCTCAAATATGCAACCAGGGAATGGATTTGCATAGAAGTTCTGCTTGTGTTTCGGCTTCACTCCAGCCACTCTACGCCTTGGCCTGCTTGTTCTATTCACATGTCGTTTCTTAACCTGTGACGAGAATTCATCCCAACTCAAAGTCCCTTTGTCCAGTTCATCCATCCTCTTCGCAAAGTATTTTCTGCACCAAATACAGATTACCTTACATTGTAATATTAAAAAGTAGGTTACAGCTTTATAAACATAACTGGAATTTTGAGGATGTTTTTCTTATAAAATATAAACACGATTATTCAAAATAGAAAAACAATATTATGCAATAATCAATACAGGTAAACAACTTACTTATCTGGATAAATTTTTTTCTGAAACCCTCTAAACATTCGATGGCCACGAATAGCCTTAGCCATGTTTCCATCATATGTATACACAAAAACATCGCTCGCAAGTGCAAGAGTATAATCCAATGCAGCAAGTTGGTTATCCAATCATTTAAAAGGCTTCAACTCATCATCCTTAGCCAAAGTTGAATGAGTGTACACATTAGGATACTTTTCTCTAAATTCATCAAGTCCTCGTTCTCCATAGATCTCACCCGCTACTATATAGATCTTTGTACTTGAAGGAAACCCCATGGCCTGAAGAAATATAGCAGACTCACGAGGCGTCTTTGAATGAATATTGAATGAGAAGAAAACTATGTTTCACCTTTCATTCCGGCTTTAAACATGGTAAAGATATATAATAAAATCACAATTTGATTTAGGGAAGCAAGTAATATTTATGTCAATATATTAACTTTGAATTGCAATAGTATATCGCAACTTGTGACATGGTCTAATGGTTGAGGCTCTTGTAAGTGAACGACCAGCCCAAGGTTCGAATCTTGCAAGGACACCTCAAATCTTCCTTTATAAAATTGAAATCTAGAATAAAATTGAAGAAAATAAGCAATTTTAACAGGCACTCATAAGCACCTGTTTAAGTATTATGCGAAACACACCTCAGATAATCACACTAAACTTTATACTTACAAAGAAGCTGCCTTTCGAGAGATTCGAGCTCGTTGGTACTCAGTGAGTCAATATCCTCACCATAGTAATTCCAAAAAGTTAAAGCAACCAAGTTCACAATATACTAAACATGGATCATAAATGCGCTCACATAACGTTCCGAGTAAGAAGTGTTGTTAATAATGCCCTCACAAGTGGTTCCGCTAGAAACATGATGTCCACAACAGGACTCTGTTCCGTCTCATCTTCCCTAAAGGGGGGATAGAAATCTTCAAGGATATAAACAATCATTCCAACTTAATCTACCCCAGGCCACAAAAACTAACACACCCATATGACTACACTGTAGAAGTTACTAACAACATATGTTGTTCATTGAATCAAGAATCAAGGCGAAACCGGGTTTGACCAAGTAGACCTTATGTATGGAATCAAAAATTTCAATGGTGAATGAAATAATGAAATAATGAATAATAACATAAAACTCCAACCATCCTTTTAATAACAAAACCTGGCGCACCACACCTCCTTGGCTTTGCAAGAGTTAGGAAGAAAGATTTTTGTAGGATAGTTTTCTTGCGACTCAAAAACTTCACTATTTGCTTTATGCCAAAGTGGATTATTCTGGCCATAGGCTAATTTCTAGAATCACACAGACATGACATATTTTAGAGTCTTTCTGCCTTTTAGAGAGTATAAACATGATATTCAAGGATGATTTGGTATTAAACTAAATCAATCCAGTCAAAATATAAATCAAAGGACGGAAACTGAAAATACTCACATTGTAAGCGGTATTCAAACTTCTTGTTAGGATCCACCTTCAGGTTTTTTAAAGTAGTCCTGAGTGTGAACAATCAAATAAGGAATCGATCTTATAAATTGATTGATGGTTTTCAATCAGAGCTAACAAAAACAGGATGATAAAACATCGGATAATCATAACAACGATAATCTATAACCTGTTAATAGAACATCAGATACAAAGTAGAGTAATAGGGCAAAGTTTATGAACTTACAAAAATAGAGCAACCGGTTTTTTAATCAACATGCAGAAGAGAGATACCGTAATTCCCATGGTATTTGTATAATTCACTCGCTAAACTGTATTAGTTAGTCAGTGATGATTGAGGCAGTTTTCAATTGTTTTGTATCTGTTTGTGTAGGCGGAGTAGGGTTTGCTTGATTGACATAATAAATTTTATATTAGGGATACAAAAATACCAAAACAGAGCAATGCCTATTATTCAGGAAATTTGGTTTATAGATTTTTTGTCGCAAAATATAATTCAAAAATCAATTTGGTCCAGTGGTTAAGACTTAAGTTAATGTCACAAACCACTCAAGTTCAAACCTTACAGATTTAATTTTTAATGATCATAAATTCCGAATTTAAAAAAAAAAAAATGAGCTCCGAAATTTATTTATGAACTCCAAAAATTGCTTAGGTGGCATGTATTGATGACATGGAAATATGACGTGGCTTTATGGGATGCCAAGTGGCATTATATGTGGCATGCCTCCTCTTATATATAATGTATATATATATATATATATATATATATAGGGTGAGGTTATGTTCAGAACCAAATAAATTGCGAGAACTGCGAGAACCAGCATCAACCAATCAGATTTTTTTAGATATTTATTTTTATTATTTAATTCAAAAGGGTATAATAGTAAAAACCATTTTCAAATTATTTTTGTATATAAAATCTCGTTTTTTAAAAATCCCTTAATTTTAGGAACTAAATTTTTTTTCTTTTTTTTGCATGAATATTTTCAAAAATTCAGGTGCACATGTGTTTTTTTTTTAATTCAAATTTACATGTGTTAATAGTGTACAATTGTTATATAATTAAAATTTGTTTTGCTTATAAAGATAATTGCACGTATGTTATTATTGTGTACAATTCTGTAAAATTCGAAACTTAAATCAATGAACATTAATATCCTTCAAAGATTAACTATAATATAAAATACAAATTCAAATACAAATAATTAAAAGATATAAAGAAAATTAAAAAAAAAAATACTCTACAATTTATTGATTATACATGTGTGTACTAATAATATTTAACACAATTGTTTTCTGCACTTGTGTCTTTACATCATTATCATGATCAACTTTTCTTTAGAATGTATGTACTTGTTGAAGACACATATGCACTATATATATTTTGGTGATGACCGATCTTTATCAAACATGTCCAATACCTGAAATTACAAGCAATTGTTATTTTAAAAAAAAATAAAACAACTAGCAAACACATATGCACAAAATAAATATATATGCGTACCCATATTTGGTTTATATGAACCTTAAAACACAAGTGCACAACCCTTTATTAACTTTTAACCAGCCATAAAAACACATATGCAAACCCTCTTTTATTGATTTTTACAAATTTTCACTAGACATAAAACACAAATGCACTCTAACCTTAAAACACATATGCACAAAACACAAGTGCATCCTTACATTAGAACTAGCAAACACATATGCACAAAATAAACATATATGCGCTTTCAATACATTCAAATAAAATCTGTAAAAAAAACACATATGCACTTTCAATAATATATAGAGATCACGATTAAACATTTTATCTTTACTCTATTCCAAATAATACGTAGTACATCTTTTGTTCTTTTTTTTATTCATCTAGACAAACAGTAACTACCACAAATTATCCCAATACAACATGAACAAATAACATTATAAAACATATGACCCCAAGTTGACTGTTACCAAGAAAATTCATGAATCCCCTACACTCTAATACACATATGTTTTATTAAAACATCCCACTTCATCAGTTCATCGCATGTTTAATTTATAGAATTAATATATTAACATAATCAAAACCATAATACAATTAATATACGCATAACTTACCCCATTCGCATTCAATAAACGAGAATATTGCAGATCTGAATAGAGGCGCCGCCAAATCAGAAAAGACAGACCAAAATGGATAGAGGCGCCACCAAATAAAAAGACAATAATTGTGGCGGTTTTAGTTTTGAGAAAAAGAATACTAAGGTAGAGATAAATATGGATTTGATGGTGTGTTGTTATCAGGCCAGTAATCCTTATTATTAGAACAATTAATTATCAGTGACTTACATTTTGGATCTAAGAGTTCCTGTTTCTATCATTTAAGATGATTGATTTATCAGATCGGCTGTTGGAGAGGAAGAAATCATCTTTTAGACCTTTCACCAGATCGGCTATTGGCATCATTTCATCAGATAGGTGGACTTGAGATTCTTTTCCGGCGGCTGAAAAAAAATTAGGGTTAGTGGTTCTACTAGAATGAGAGAGAGGGAGAGAGGGGGTTAATGGTTTGTAACTGATGTATGTCCTATAAATGAGGGATCGTTTTTAATTGGTAGAATACCAATAATACCCTCCATTCTCTTATAGAATATTACATTATATTTCATTTAATTACATCTATGCCATAACTAATTTGGACCATTGATCAAATTATCAACGTATGAGATTGGTTCTCGCAGTTCTCGCAATTTATTT
Source organism: Chrysanthemum seticuspe (assembly GCA_019973895.1). Classification (NCBI taxonomy): domain Eukaryota; kingdom Viridiplantae; phylum Streptophyta; class Magnoliopsida; order Asterales; family Asteraceae; genus Chrysanthemum; species Chrysanthemum seticuspe. Next base: position 130,421,665 of record BPTQ01000002.1, read on the forward strand.
GGTTCTGAAAATAACCTCACACTATATATATATATATATATATATATATATATATATAGAGAGAGAGAGAGAGTGAGGATCACGTGCGGATATTTTTTTTAGTGCGGACGTGCGGATGTACGTCGTCCGTTGATCTTTTTTCATTTAGCGGCTGAGATTTGATCAAATTTATTCTTATTTCTCTCCATATCTTTTTATTTTTATTAGAATATTCTATTTCCTTATTTTTCTTAAGTTGTTTTATTTAATTTTTTTATCGAATGGAATTACCTAATCAGTATTCTCGTATCGGTCCTGATCTATCCGTACATTTTTCAAAAAACGCAATTGAAGGTATTTTTATTTATTTTTTATGATAGTTATTATGATATTAGGGTTGTTATTATGATTTTGAGGATAGTTACTCTGATATTAATATTGTTATTCTGAGTATGAGGACAGTTACACTTCGATGTTTCTATCGTTAGTATGATAGTTATTCTGATATTAAGTTTGTTATTCTGATATGAGGATAGTTATTCTGATATTATTAACCTTAATATGATAGTTATTCTGATATTAAAACTGGTAATATCATATAAGGATAGTTATTCTGTTAATCTTTTTTGTTATTATCCGTTTTAAAACTGGTCGTATTATATATGGATAGTTATTCTGATATCAATAACCTTAATATGACAGTTATTCTGATATTAAAACTGGTAATATAATATAAGGATAGTTATTCTGATATTTAATCTTTTTTTCTTATTATCCGTTTTAAAACTAGTCTTATTATATAAGGATAGTTATTCTGATATCAATAACCTTAATATCATATAAGGATAATATCATATAAGGATAGTTATTCTGATATTTAATCTTTTTTGTTATTATCCGTTTTAAAACTGGTCGTATTATATATGGATAGTTATTCTGATAACAATAAGCTTAATATCATAGTTATTCTGATATTAAAACTGGTAATATCATATAAGGATAGTTATTCTTATATTAAAACTGGTAATATCATATAAGAATAGTTATTCTGATATTTAATCTTTTTTTCTTATTATCTGTTTTAAAATTGCTCGTATTTATATAAGTATAGTTATTCTGGTATTAAAATTTGTAATATCATATAAGGGTTGTTATTGTGATATTAATCTTTTTTGTTATTGTCATATAAGGATTTTATTTTGATTTTATTAACGATAATATGATAGTTATTCTGATATTAAAACTGGTAATATCATATAAAGATAGTTATTGTGATATTAAAACTGTTACTATCATTCAAGTTTAGTTATTGTTTATAGCTAACAAAACACGTGTTCAATTGTAATTATTCTGATAGTTTGTCTTTAATTCAATAAGGCTCAATCACACTTTACTTCTAAACAGACAATTTCAAACCCAATTTAACCTCAAACTACTTCTAAACACACAATTTCAAACACAAAATTATTATGGTTTGTCGTCTCCCCCATTCCGTTGAAGATATGCAAATGTACGTTAAAAAACAATGCGAAGATGACGATCAGGCTCAAAAAAATGCTATTATAGACTTTACCAAGCTGTTTGATCAGGCAAGGTCAGAGAAGCAACGTATGAGAGAAAAATACACGATTTGCAATGACATTACACCTGAACAAAAAGCTGTGATCGACAAATTTTGATGGATGAAGCTCGCAAAGACGACAACATTGCTGACATGTTGTGGGTGTGTGTTCAACAAATACAGAGCAACATCAGCCCCAAAATCAATTGGAGCTATCGGGAGAACAAAACTGATGGTGTAGGTGCATCAAGTTCGTCTGTTAGATTTGTTGGGCAAGCTCTACTAGACGAGGAATGTTTGGCTTACATCGAGGAATTTGCTGGTTATCGGTCTCCTTCGTATGATTCTGCATGCGGGGAGCATTCAGATTAGGATTTATCATTTATGTATTTCGTGTTGTTTTTATTTTGAATTGAGCCATACTAGTATCATCAAGTAGCTCTTCTATATTAGAATCAACGGTAACTTTTGTTTAATTAGTAGGAACAACATCAGTAATATTTGTTGCAGCAGCAGTAATATTTGTTGTTGCAGAACCACTTGTTTCTAAGATAGTTATTCTGATATTTAAAACTGGAATATTATTTTAATAAAACATTTGTTCAAGTTTATTTATTTTGTGATGTTTAATAACTTTAATATGATAGTTATTGTGATATTAAAGCTTTGTAAAAAAGATATTTCAAGTATAGTTATTCTGATATTAAAACTGTGTATATCATTCAAGTATAGTTATTGTGATAGTTATCAAAATAGTTGTTCAATGATAGTTATTGTGATACTTATTTTGATATTAAAACTGGTAATATCATATTATCATATAAGGATAGTTATTGTGATATTAAAACTGTTACTATCATTCAAGGATAGTTATTGTGATAGTTAACTAAACAGTTGTTCAAGGTAGTTTTTCTGATAGTTTATTTTCAAATCAATCATAAATTGAGCCATAGTAGCATCATCATCTACCTCTTCTATATTAGCAGCATCAGTAACTTTTTGTTTAATCAGTAGAAACAGCAGTAGTAACTTTTTTATCAGTAGTGGAACCAACAGTAGAAATAATTTCTGCAATAGTAGTAACTTGTTGCAGCAGCAGTAAAATTTGTTGTTGCAGTAGCACTTTTTGAGATGTTATTATTATATCTTTCAAGGATAGTTATTTTGTTATTTAAAACTGGAATATCATACAAGTATAGTTACTGTGATATTTTAAGTAAAGTTGAGTTTTGTATGTTTCTTTTTAATAATTTATGATGAATTATATTGGATATATATAGTTTAATTGTTTTTATTGTTTTTTAGGTGATTCAATGAGACAAAATTGCGCAAGCAATGAATTTGTTGAAGATGAAAATTTGTCAGCTAATGTTAATGTTGAAGAGAATGAAGAAGTAAATTCACCATATTTTTTTACATCCACTTCAATGCTTATTAAACCTGTTGTTGTTAAAACTCTTGTACCACTAGAAGGTACTTTGTTTCATAGCGTTGAAGAAGCTTATAATGCATACAAAGATTATGCTGTTGAAGCTGGTTTTATTGTTCGTAGAGGCCATTAAACTAATGATGGAGGTATTGTTATAAATAAGGAATTTCTTTGCAGTAAAGAAGGCACCAAGAAAGTTAAAGTTAAACAATTTGATAGTTTAAAAGATAATTGTGATGCTAAGGCTGTAAAGAGAATAAGATCTAAGTTTAGGACAAATTGCAAAGCTAAAAATTTTGTTATTAGATCTGGTGAAAAGTATAGGGTTCAAATTTTTATTGAAGAGCACAATCATGGTTTTTTTTACCACTGAGGATAGACATTTGCAAAGGTCTCATAGGTCTATGAGTTTGGCGCATCAGTATTTTGCTATTAAGGCTTCGAACTTAAACATCGGTCCTTGTATGTCATTCAATTTTATTGCAGAGCTTTTGGGAGGATATGAAAATGTTGGTGCTACTAAGATTGATTTTAAGAATATGAGTCGTGACATTTACAGCTATATTGGTAAATATGATGCTCAAATGATTATTGACAAGTTTAGTATTTTGAAAGAAAGAGATGAAAATTTTACGTTCGAGTTTAAGACTAACACTGATGGTCAGTTAAGTTGTTTGTTTTGGTCTAATGATACAAGTAAAAGGAATTATGAAGCTTTTGGTGATGTTCCTTCTTTTGATGCTACATACAAAACGAATATGTAAGGTTTTTTTTTTCTTTCTTTTACTTTTTTTTTATTTAATAAAATAAATTTTTATATTATAATTTTTTTGGTACAATATGGTTTTTGTCCCTTTTACGGGTGTTGATAATCATAAAAAATGTGTAATTTTTGCTTCTGGTTTACTTTCGAAAGAAGATGTTGTTTCATATAAGTGGCTATTGCAAGCTTTTCTTAACACACATATTAAGGAGCCGTACCATGTTTTAACAGATCAAGATCCTTCAATGTTATTAGCTATACCAGATATGTTTAAAACTGCTAAACACCGGCTTTGAATGTGGCATATAATGAATAAACTTCCTACAAAGGTATTTATATATATAATTTTTTTTATTTTATTATTATTATTATTATTATTATTATTATTATTATTATTATTATTATTATTATTATTATTATTATTATTATTATTATTTATATAGATTGGTTCTACTATATGTGAAGAAGGAGGATTCAAGAAACGTCTATGTCTCTTGTATGGAGGGAAAGCGATGAACCTGTTGAATTTGTTCAAAAATGGGAAGCTTTATTGCATGAATTTGATTTAGATACGCATAAATGGTTGAATGATATGTTTAACATAAAAGAACGTTGGATCCCTGCTTATTTTAGAGATATCCCAATGAGTGGTTTGATGAAAACTACTTCAAGATCTGAAAGTGAAAACTATTTTTTTGGTCATAATTCTAATTGGAGTTCTACTCTAGTTCATTTTCTTTTTCGTTATGAAAATGCTTTAGATCAACAAAGGAATAATCAACGTATTCTTGATAATAATTCAAGAAGTAATAGGCCTTCATTGAAAATCGATCATTTAGTTGAACAACATGCTGCAGAATTTTATACTCTTGAAGCATTCTATGTTGTTCAGGCTGAGATTGTTGCTTCTATTGATAGATGTACTGGGTCTATGAAAAACATAGGCTATATAAAAGACACTGATAAAGAGTGGTTTGGAGAGTTTAAGGTATTGTCTTTTTAAATAAATAAGTATGATCAAGAAAATGTTTTTTAAATTCATTATAAATTGTAGTTAATTTTTTCATTTACTTTTTTCAGGTTGACTATGACAAAGAAACTCGTTCATTTAACTTGTCTACATTTTGAAAGACGTGGTCTGTTATGTCGTCATGCTTTTTATACTCTTAGAGCATATGACATTAACAAGATTCCAAAACAATATCTTTTAAGACGTTGGAAAAAAGAAGCTGTTGTTTTACCTCTTCTTGGATCTTCTTTTAAAGCAAATGGATATTCAGGTAGTTGTATTTCTAAAATTTATTCGAAAGTGAATACGATAATCAATCACTGCGGATATGATGAGGAAAAACTGGGTATATTTCTTGAAAAATTGAGCATTTATGAATCTAGATTGGAATCATCAACTGTTGCATAATCTTCAGGAAATAAAGAGGATAGTATATCATCTATGATTGGTATTCCTAAACCTGCTGCTATTGATGTTTTTCCTCCTGATATCGGATCAAATAAGGGTGGAGTTACTGGTGCAAGATATAAACCTTCTAATAATGACATCAGATTTAAAGATCCTAAAGAATGTGGGAAAAAATTGAGAAACTGTAGAATCTGTAAGGAATTAACAAATCATGATTACAGGAATTGTCCAAACAATCCAGACAGGAAAGTTCTTACTGCTAAGAAAGCCATTAAGAAGACGAAACGAAACGGAAAGAAAGTTAACATGAAATCAAATAATGCTAATGCTGAGCACGGTACTGAAGTATTTAACTTTAAGGAGTAAGTTAACTTATCATATCTGAGTCGGATTGTTAAGATTGAATCTTCATTATTATTTTTTTTAAAGTTATAAAGTCAAATTGATGTACTGTGATATTATCAATGTTATGTCTTTTTATTTTTTTCATCATTTTTTTCATTGTTAAGTTGTAATGTTGATTAAGTATTTTTAAAGGTTATAAAGTGAAATTCATATACTTTATCATTGTTCTAATAATTAATTTGTGAAATTAACAGAAAATGTACTTTATCATTGATCAACTGATTATGTTTATGTTAATGATAAAAAATAAATAAATAGTTATATTTTCCAAAAGAATTATTCATTATAATTGTTATTCTGAGTATGAATTCGAACATTATATAAACTAATTTGATGTACTGTGATATTAAAAAATTATGTGATTTTTTGTTCAAAATTAATTCACTAAACCATTTAACACAAAATATGAGTTAAAAACACAAAATATAAAGTTTACAAACATAAATACTAATTTAATCTTCATCAGAATTACAATTATCTTGAGAATCTTTATCTAGTTCTTCTCCTTGATCATCCATTTTTTCAAGTTTTGCTACTTCTTTCTCATATTCTTTTAATGATGGAGATTTTTGATAATCATAGTTATCTTCAGATTCATCAATATACTTCATTCGCTTAAAAATATCATAGTCTTCTTCTTCTTCTTTTTCTTCTTCTTTAACTTCATTTTCTTCTTCTTTTTTAACTTCTTCTTCTTCTTTTTAACTTCTTTTTCACCGTGATTTTTTTTCACGATAATATTGTTTCATTTTCTTATTGTTATTTTTATTTTCCATTTTTTTCTTTGTGTTTTTGTTTTATGTGTTTTTTTTCACAAATTTTGTTGTGATATTAAGCTATTTATACTTAAATGAAAACATATGTTTATTTTGATATTGACTTTTTGTTTTATTTAGTCGTAATAATATATTTTTAATTAAAAAATATGTTATGTGACATTAAGCTATTTATTGTTAAATGAAATTATAATATATTTTAACTAAAACAGATGTTATCTGATATTAAGCTATTTATAGTCAATTTTTTTATGATTTTTTTTTGTTTTCATAAAACAGTGTGATATTATATTTTTTATTATACGTTTTGAAAAATATATATTGTCTTCGCTTAGAAAAAGTCAATTTGATTTTTATAGTTTAAAAGTTTAAAAGCCACTGCGTATTATACTCTTTTTATAGTATAAGACTCACTGTGATATTAATTGTTTATTTAAATTAAAAGAGGCAAATTGGTTTACTGTTTATGTAATGATTGATAAAAGGAAATCATAACATCTTTAGCCGCCTATCTATAGTTAAAAGTTATTGTGATATTTCAAATTAATTGTTTACTTAAATTAAAAGAAGCAAATTGTTTTACTGTGCATGTAATGATTGATAAAAGAATCAACTTGAGCTGCCTAATTTATTATTACAAGTATTCACTTAATTATTTTTAATATGAAACTGCATCTTATTAGAAATAATAAAATAACATAAATTAAATATCATATTAAAATTTAATCATAATATTTATAAGGGAGAATTTCATATATATCTCTCATTTGACTCAAAATTTCATATATATCCAACCTAACTTGAAAATTTCATATATATCCAATATAAAACTTAAAATTTTCATATATGTCCAAATACCCTATTTATATTTAATTAAAATTTTAAAATACATATTTATTATCATTTAATGTTAAATGACCATTAAACCCTTCGTTTTTTGTTTTTTGATTTTTTTTTGTTTTTTGTTTTTTTTTAATTCACGTGTTTATTTCTTACTTCCATATAAACAATCTCTCAATCACTATATTCGTACACATGGGTTACGAATATTATTATGATCCGTAATAAACAATTTCAGTGCACAAAACATATGTATACTTCATTGCTCCAAATACAATATATAAATCATAAAAGCATGTTTCAAAGCATATATCTTTGAAACATGCTTTTATGATTTATATATTGTATTTGGAGCAATGAAGTATATATATGTTTTGTGTACTGAAATTGTTTATTACGGATCATAATAATATTCGTAACGTACTAATATGTTTTTTAAGGTTTTAATTATATATAAATTGGGTATTTAGACATATATGAAAATTTTAAGTTTTAGATTGAATATATATGAAATTTTCAAGTTAAGTTGGATATATATGAAATTTTGAACAAAATGAGGGATATATATGAAATTTTCAAGTTAGGTTGGATATATATAAAATTTTGAACCAAATGAGGGATATATATGAAATTCTCCCTTTTTATAAATATCACACAACATAATAATATAAATCAATTTATATTAATGTTATTATGTTATTAAATATCATAATAACTTTCAGTTAATTATTAGAGTATAAAAAAATAGATATCACAGTAGATAAAAAAATATTAAATTAACAATATTCTTAATATATTATTAGAAAAGGTTAATTCGAGTAAATTTTATTCAATTTGTGATATCACAATATATACATGATTAATGTTATTATGTTATTAAATATCATAATAACTTTCAGTTTAATTATTACAGTATAAAAAAAAAAGATATCACACTAGATAAAAAAATAATAATAATAAAATACATAGCCTATGGTTACGCAATATCATTAATATTAAAAAGTTGTATTTTACATGATTTCTTTTGAAAAACAATATCCCAAATTTAGCTTTTTACTCTTATATGCAATCTACGGCCCTTGTCTTCCTTTGTTATCAAAGTTTAGTCACGGACCAATAAGATCTCTTTTCCGTCTATATAATGGATTCAAACGATCTCAACGTTGCAAACGACTTGTTTGTAGGACAACCAATATTACTTCAGAAACACCTTATATGTTCATTAGATCATGCTAGATGAGAAATGTCGATAACGTCACTATATTTCTTCAGAAACACCTAATAGGTTATTCATGTTCATTCTGATGATCATGGTGAAATTTTGGTAGGCAAAATGATTAAAGTTTCGTCACGCACCAAGGCCATCTTCATCAAGTGTCCTGATGAGTGTCTAAATACTCATCATTTTTGTACAAATTAGACTGCAAAAACATCTGAAAACACTCAGAAATGCATCAAAATGATAAAAATATCACAAATAAGTGTTTTATGTGTTTTAAATGCAAAAATATCAAAATCTGGTGAAAAACGTATCAAGTTTGCATAATTGGCAGTTTTAGTCCCCCAAGTTTCAAAAGTTGTCAAAAACAGTCCCTGGTAAAACCAAATAAAGAAAAATATCATTTTAAGTCCCTAGGGATTCCTAAGTTGTCAAAATTGGTCCTTGAGACTTAAAATTACAAAATTACAACTTTAGTCCCTGAACTTTGAAATTTGGCAAGTTTAGTCCTTGGAAAATCAAAAATGTCAAAACTAGTCCTTGTACTATTCAAGTTTGTCAATTTCAGCCCTTATGAGAACTTTGGAGAAATGGCAGGATTGGTCCCTCAAGATTGGAGTATTTACAGTTTTGGTCCTTGTCATGTAAACTAAACCTAAGCCTTGTCAAATTGAATTTGACCCCCTGCCACTTATACCCCTTTGACCCCTGTCTTCTCTGTTTTTGAACCCCCAGGTCAAACCCAAGTCAAACAAACAGTACCCCTTCACCCTTTTCCCACCATCCACTGTACACCTGTCTCCTTCCCTACTTGCCTGCCTGCAACACCATCACCTCAGCCACCCTTATCCCTTTTCCACCACCCCCTCATCATCACTAACCCCCCACAATAAATGCCACCCCCCCCCTAGCAGCTAACACAGGCCTACAAGTCAAATCCTCTTTTCCCGCCAAAATGATTAAAATGGCCATCACACTCAAAACGCTCCCATTGGTCAAGAGAAGAGGTGGGAATCAATCAGAAGGTCACGTGGAAGGGTTCTAAAGCATAAAAGAAGCAGAGAAGCAAAGAGAAGAGTAGTAGTTAGCTTTTAAAAATTCATGTATGTCGTTTTATCTTAAAATGTCTTAATTAGCTCTAAAATTTGTATTTTCAAGCTTCATGATATTGAAACCAAGTTATTTAGTTAATGTAATTCAGTTTGATCCTTTAAATCAAAAGTTCATTTCAGTTTCAAATCCTATGTACACTGTTTGAAATTTCAAACTTAAACTCTTGTGTTCAAAGCTTCAATAGGCTTTATTTAAGCTCAAATCAACTTATGTAAGCTCTATATAGCTTTTTGTAAGCTTGGGGAATCAGTTCAATCAAGTTCATTGAAAGTCAACAAAAGTCAACTTAAGAAGCAAATTGGGTTTAAGCAGGATTGGAAATGGATACAGGGTGTTGCAGAGCAGTGTTTGGATTGGAAATGGATTAGGATAATGGTTTTGGGTCTGGTTTTAAGCTGCATATAAGCTGACACTTGCAAATTGGTATCTCATTTTCCATTTTACATACAGTTTTCATGTTGTGCTCATATTTGAATTCTGTTGTCATTAAGTAGTATAAACAAGTTTAATCAGTGGTAATTAAGATATTAGAGTTAGTTTAATAGGTGAGATAAGTTAAAACAATGTTTAGCTCAGTTTTGGTTACAAATTAGTCAATATAAGGGGTGTTTGGATCCAATGGTTTAACTGTCATTTAGGTGTGTGCAGTGGCAAAGTCTTGTTGGTTCATGATTGTTTAACTCTAATTAACTCATTTGAGTCAATATCTTGTGCCTGCAACTCATAAAAGTCAACATGGTCTAAAATCCATCTCAACTGCTTATCTGTTGTAATTTGGACAAATCAATCTCTTGTTTTGTGTTCAAATCCAATAAACATAGCTTGCATTAGTGTCATTACATTGTATTTCTTCATTATCAGTCCTTAAATTGCAATCAAAGTTCAAGAAGGTCAAAGTTTCTCAACTGTCAAAAGTCAAATATTTGCAAATAATCCAGTTTTTGGCCAGCTAGAGGGATTTTTCACAGATTCATCTCTGGGCCAAATCAATTCAAAATTTGGGTTTTATAAGTTCTCTTGGTCTAGTTTCTTATCAGTATTTTTGTTGATTTTTGCTAATTTTCTAAAGCTCCAACAGAGCTTGTCAAAAAGGGCTTATGTGCCCTGCTCCAACACTCAGTCAGAGCTGAGCTTTTCTCAAGCTTTTGCAGCCTATGCACAGAGCTCATAAGAGCTGGTCTAGGTCTGACTTTTGGTTTAGACATTCTCAACCAGGTCTACTTTAGTTTCCAATTTGTAGTTTTCTGTTTTAGCTTAATATGTGGCTTGTGCTTATGCCCAAAGTAGGTCACTGAAATCTGTTCTAGCTCAAAAGCTCAAATCTTCAAATCTGATCAAACTTGCATATCAGTGGTTGTAGCTTGTTGTTTTTAGTACATTTAGAGTAACTTTAGCATATTGTAGCTTCTGTTCCAGTGTGGTGCTTGTTTATGTTCACTTGGCTTATTAAAGTGCTTATTCATAAGCTCATTTCATAGCAGTTCCATAATCTTCCACACAACACCATGTTTTTCTATTTTTCCTAGATTCCTAGTATAATTTTAGAGTTTTCCTGAAATTTTCACATTTTTCCATAACAGTTTGCTATTTTTCTTAATTAAAAACAGTTTTTAGGATTATTTAAATAGCTTTTAATACAAAAAATTCAGAAAAAGTCCAAAAAAATAACTTTTCATTTTTATTAAGTTTAGATAAATATAAAAAGTAAAAAAAGTAATTTTCCAGATTTTTCATAGTTTATTTTGTAATTTTTAGTAATTTAATTAGTTTTAAATAGTTTAAAATCCATAAAAAATAGAAAAATAATCAGAAAAATACAAAAATAGTTTTGAAAATTCTCTTTTGTTATTTTAGATTTTTCCAAGTCATAATTTTATTTTTCTAGCTTTATTTCCTATTTTCTTGTAATTTAGGTTATTATTAATTAGTTAAAAATAGTTTTTAATTAATAATAATTAGATAATTAGTTATAAAAATAATTTTCTTTTTCTTAAAATTTTCTTATATCATTAGGTTTGTAAAAATATCATTTTCATATTTTTAGGATTAATATTGTGTAAGTTTCACGTTTTTACTTATACGTCACGTAGTTTTAAGTTAAGTTTTATAAAAACAGAAAAAAACAAAAACATCAGTTTAAAAATAGTGATAGCGTTTATTTAATAGAATTTAACTTTTTAATTTCCTTTAATTTGCATTTAAGTCGCTGTAATTTATTAATCTTTTCTTTAGGTACAAATAACTCCAAATCCTTACTGACCACTATCCTTAGTGGTTATTCGACAATCTGATTGTGTTAAACACCAGTCATCCTCCGTGGGACTTAACGACCTGGGAATCCACTGTATTCTCCTGATCTAAATTGCAATTGGTGTGTGAGCTGTTTTAAGTTCCTTACGGCTGGTCATTCACAAGTGATCAGCTCGCGTGAGAAAACTTGACGGTTTTGCACCAATCAAATTTTGGCGCCGCTGCCGGGGAGGCTGTAAGCGTGTTCTAAGCATTTTTCAGACCCGTACTTGCACATATACCACAGTTTGTAAAAAGTCAGTTTTTTGTAAAGTTATAATACAAAAAGTTCATTAACACTTTTCCTAAAGTGTTAAAAACACCAAACAAAATATAAAACAACAAAACAATCGTAACGTTTTCTAGCTTGTGTTTCTTTTAAGGTGATTCTTAAAGAAATACGATTTGGTTAAACGAGACGATACCAAAAATATTGTCCAAAAGTTTTTAAACCCATCAGCACAAATCTATACCTACGTCTTTTCTGTGATACTTAATATACATAAAAATCAACCACCGCAAATCAAGGCAGTGCACTACCTAACTGGGGGTGCGACCATAATAAGTTCCCGAACATCAGATTTAAAACTTGCCTTTGTGTCCCTGTGATTTGGTGTACCTTTTTCAAAGAAGCCATTTCATTTGTGATTATTGGTTAAGTTCACTTGTCGTTTTGCCTCGCTTTTGTTTTGAAAACTGATTTTTATACTTAGTGCATGCGCACTCGTTCTTCCAGTTCTACAAGTCCATTGTCAGAACTTGGAAAGATTCCTCGTAGACGTAGAGGACGTTCTGCTCCTTCAGCTGTGACTGAGGAACGTCTACCACCACCACCACCTGCCATAATGGCAGAAGACAAGCCGATGAATGAGCTTCTCCAAGCACCCATCGAGGGTTACGGAGATGCTATTGTTGTCCCAGCCATCGTGGCTGATACTTTTGAGCTCAAAACCGGGTTACTTAATCTGGTAACCCAAAGCCAATTCTATGGTTTTGAGCGGGATGATCCTCATGCACACATTCGATGGTTTAACAAGATTGCATCTACCATCAAGTACAAGAATGTCCCACATGAAGCTATCAAGCTTCTTCTGTTCCCATTTTCTCTAGAGGGACAAGCCCGGAATTGGCTTGAGAAACAACCCCCTCGTTCCATTGAGACATGGGAAGATCTTGTCACAAAGTTTGTGAACGAATTCTATCCTCCATCCCGAACTACAAGTCTTAAGAATGAGATAATGAAATTCTCTCAGAGATTTGATGAATCATTCGGGGAGGCATGGGATCGTTACAAAGACTTGCTCCGTAAGTGTCCGCATCATGGTTTTACCGAGTTAATGCAAATGGATACTTTCTACAATGGTCTGAATCAGACCAATCAAGACTCTCTAAATGCCTCCGCGGGAGGTAATTTCTTGAGCAAGACCACAAAAGAAGCCTTGCAAATCATTGAAAACAAGTCCCAGGTCCGTCCTTTCCGCACAAAGACATATCATACTGAGTCTAATGCTGGACCTTCTACTTCATCTCCCGCGAGTACATCTAGCACCGATGCTAAGATTGACAAACTCACGGATATTGTTCAGGCTTTGGTTCTTGCTAACCAAAAGAAAGTCACTTTCACACAAGCACCATCATATGGTGAAGTAAAGAAAGTTGAAGTTTGTGTTACTTGTGGTGGTCCTCATGCATACTACAACTGTACTGCCACCGATGGTAGTCCGTTTGAAGCTAATGCTATAGCCGGTACTTCAAATCAAGGAGGTAATCAATACCGTCCTCAAAATGAACCAAACTACCGTGCTAACACTTATCAGGCACCACCCGGTTTCAACCAGAATCCTAACCGGAATCAGAACCAACCAAGAATGAACCAAGGTTATCAAAACCAAGGTAATTTCTATTCCGAACCCAATCAAGGTTTCCAACATCAAGGAAATCTTAATCAAAACACTTACAATCAAGGGAATCAGTTTCAGGGGAATATGAATCCTAATCAGGGGAATTCTGGCTATAACCAGAACATACGACCTCAAATTGTCCCTCCACCTCCTCCTGTGTCAACATCTGATGAGCTTTTAAAGCAATTCATGAAGACTCAAGAGGAGACAAACAGGTTGTTGGTCAGTCAGATCGCTGAATTAAAGAAGTCTTTAAATGATCGACCCTCGGGCTCAGGTACTTTACCTAGCAACACGATCGCTAATCCGAGGGGCGATGCAAAGGCGATCACAACCAGAAGTGGTGTTTCGTATGATGGACCTGCTATTCCTACTACCTCTTCTTCTTCTCACCCGAAGGTAGTGGAAAGTGAACCTGAGGCGACAAAGGACAAGGAACTTCCTACTAATAACGGAGGAACCAGCACTGTCCATCCTCAGGTTGTCCCAAAACCCAATACCAAACCTGGAGTTGTTTTTGAACCTCCAGTTGGTAACCCCAAATCCAAATCTTCTATTCCTTACCCATCACGTTTACATGAGCAAAAGATCCGCGAGAAAGCCAGTCAACAAATGGAAAAATTCTTTCAAATTTTCCAAGAACTTCATTTTGACATAAGCTTCGTGGATGCTATCATGTTGATGCCCAAGTTTGCATCAACTCTCAAGCACATGTTAAGCAACAAGGAAAAGCTGTTTGAAATGGCTAAAACTCCTCTCAATGAGAACTGCTCTGCAGTTATCTTGAAGAAGCTTCCCGAGAAGCTTGGAGATCCTGGAAAATTTCTCTTACCTTGTGTATTTCCAGGAATGGTTGAATGCTTTGCCTTAGCCGATCTTGGTGCAAGCATAAACCTGATGCCTCATTCAGTATGGAAGAAACTATCTCTTCCGGATCTTACTCCTACATGCATGACTCTCGAGCTTGCAGATCGTACAATATCCCGTCCTCTTGGAATTGCCGAGGACGTATTTGTGAAAGTAGGAAAGTTCCATTTTCCAGCTGACTTTGTAGTTGTTGATTTCGATGCTGATCCACGGGTTCCTCTCATTGTTGGAAGAGGATTCCTGAGAACGGGCCGTGCTCTCATTGATGTATTTGAGCAAGAAATCACATTACGTGTTGGTAATGAAGCTGTCACCTTTAACCTTGATCAAACTTCGAGGTACTCCGCAAACTATGATTCTGAGTCGGTTAACCAAATAGATATCATTGATGTTGCTTCTGAAGAGTACTCTCAAGAAGTTCTTGGTTATTCTCATAATTCTGTGAGTGGGAATCCCACCACATCTTCTCAACCTATCATAGCCAATTCTACTCCTTCTCTCACTCCGTTTGAGGGAAGCGACTTCATCTTGGAAGAGATTGAAGCATACTTAGCTAGTGATTCTGTTCCATGGGAAATTGATCACGCTCCAATTGACATCGAGGGGGACATACTTCTCATTGAGAAAATGCTTAAAGATGATCACTCATCAACCCCTCACCCTAGTGATGCAATTCCAGAAGAGATTAATCACCATGAGATTAATCCGGAGGGAGATATTCTTACTCTTGAGAAGTTGTTAAATCAGGACACTTCTCCTCCTCTCCCTCCCGTCAAACTTCATAACAAGGAAGTCAAGTCAGTTGAGAAAACTGAAGAATTTCCTGAAGTCGAACTTAAGGACTTACCGCCTCATCTTGAGTATGCATTCCTTGAGGGTGATGATAAATTGCCCGTCATTATTGCTCGAGATTTGAGTAAAGATGAAAAGACTGCTCTCATAAAGGTCTTGAAGTCACACAAGCAAGCAATTGCTTGGAAACTCTCCGACATTAAGGGTATCAACCCTGAATTTTGTACTCACAAAATCTTGATGGAGGATGACTTCAAACCAGCAGTTCAACATCAGAGAAGAGTAAATCCAAAAATCCATGATGTTATCAAACAGGAGGTTATCAAACTTCTTGATGCAGGATTGATTTACCCTATCTCAGATAGTCCTTGGGTTAGCCCAATTCACTGTGTTCCAAAAAAGGGTGGCATAACTGTTGTCACGAATGAAGAAAACGAGTTAATTCCAACTCGATTGGTTACGGGATGGCGTGTGTGTATTGACTATCGTAAGTTAAATGACGCCACCCGTAAAGACCATTTTCCTCTACCCTTCATGGACCAGATGCTTGAGAGATTAGCAGGGAATGAGTACTATTGTTTCCTTGATGGTTTCTCGGGTTACTTTCAGATCCCCATTGATCCACAGGATCAAGAGAAGACCACATTCACCTGCCCATACGGAACTTTTGCCTACAAACGTATGCCTTTTGGCTTATGTAATGCTCCTGGCACGTTCCAACGATGTATGATGGCCATTTTCCACGACATGATCGGGGAAACAATGGAGGTGTTTATGGATGACTTCTCAGTCATTGGGGACTCATTTCAGACTTGTCTCTCCCATTTAGACAAAATGTTAAAAAGGTGTGAAGACACCAATCTATGTCTAAATTGGGAGAAGAGCCACTTTATGGTCAAAGAAGGCATAGTCCTTGGCCATAAGATTTCCAAAAATGGGATTGAGGTCGATAGAGCAAAAGTTGATGTTATTGCTAAACTGCCTCATCCTACTACCGTCAAAGGTATTAGGAGTTTTCTTGGTCATGCCGGGTTTTATCGTAGATTCATACAGGATTTTTCTAAAATCGCTCGGCCTATGACCCATCTTCTTGAAAAAGAAGCTCCTTTTATCTTCTCTCCTGAGTGCGTCGAAGCTTTTGAAACACTAAAGAAAAGGCTTACGGAAGCACCCATTCTAGTTGCCCCCGACTGGGATTTACCCTTTGAGCTCATGTGCGGTGCAAGTGATTTTGCTATCGGTGCAGTCTTGGGGCAACGAAAAACCAAGCATTTTCAGCCTATACACTACGCAAGTAAGACTATGACTGAAGCTCAAACCCATTACACCACTACGGAAAAAGAACTATTAGTTGTGGTGTATGCATTTGAAAAGTTTCGGCCATACCTCATCTTGACCAAATGCGTGGTGTATACGGATCACTCGGCTCTCAAATATCTCTTTGCAAAACAAGATGCAAAGCCGAGATTGCTCCGTTGGGTTCTCCTACTCCAGGAATTTGATATCATTATACGTGATAAAAAAGGAGCTGAGAACCTGGCTGCTGATCATCTATCCCGATTAGAGAACCCTCACCAAGATGTTTTCGAGAAAAAGGAAATAAATGAAACATTTCCTCTCGAGACACTCAATGCGGTTTCTTTTCGTGGAGACTCTTCTACCCCATGGTTTGCTGACTTCGCAAATTACCATGCGGGTAACTTCATAGTGAAAGGGATGTCGTCCCAACAGAAGAACAAATTCTTCAAGGATGTTAAACATTACTTCTGGGACGACCCCTACTTGTTTAAAATTTGCGCGGATCAAGTCATCAGGCGATGTGTATATGGTCAGGAAGCTATTGACATTCTCAAAGCTTGCCATGCTGGACCTACTGGGGGACATCATAGCCCCAACTACACCGCCAAGAAGGTGTTTGATTCCGGATTCTATTGGCCCACGATCTATAAGGATGCCCACGAATTTGTCAAAGCCTGTGACGCTTGTCAACGTCACGGGAATATCTCACAAAGAAATGAAATGCCACAAAACGCCATTCAAGTGTGTGAGATCTTTGACATCTGGGGCATTGACTTTATGGGGCCATTTCCTTCTTCTCGCGGTAATAAGTACATACTCGTGGCCGTTGACTACTTGTCAAAATGGGTTGAAGCTAAGGCTTTGCATACCAACGATGCCCGAGTTGTTGTGAAATTCTTGAAATCCCTCTTTGCTAGGTTTGGAACTCCACGAGCTATAATCAGTGATCGTGGTACGCATTTCTGCAATGACCAGTTTGAAAGAGTCATGCAGAAGTATGGTGTGACTCACCGTCTCTCTACTGCGTATCACCCCCAAACAAGTGGGCAAGTGGAAGTTTCAAACCGAGGGATTAAAAGAATTCTGGAGAGGACGGTTGGTGAAAACCGTTCCTCTTGGTCGGATAAGCTAGATGACGCACTCTGGGCCTTCCGTACAGCTTATAAAACACCCATCGGGTGTACTCCATACAAGCTTGTATACGGAAAGGCGTGTCATCTACCGGTTGAGCTAGAGCACAAGGCATACTGGGCCTTGAAGCATGCCAACTTCGATATTCAGACAGCTGGTGATCACCAGAAAGTTCAAATGAATGAATTAAATGAACTCCGTGATCAAGCATACGAGAACTCTTTGATCTACAAAGAAAAGACAAAGAAGATTCATGACTCTAAAATCAAGAACCGCGTTTTCAACGTTGGTGATCGAGTCCTTCTTTTCAATTCAAGATTGAAGATTTTCTCGGGGAAACTAAAATCCCGCTGGTCTGGACCATTCACTATCACTAAGGTTTATCCTTATGGCACCATTGAGTTATCTCAGCCCGATGGTCCAAACTTTAAAGTGAATGGTCATCGGTTGAAGCATTACTTTGGAGAGGACATTCCTCCTGTGATTGTCCCAGATCTACAAACTTTCCCCATGAACCAATGAATGCGGGGATCGAGTCAAGCTAGCGACTCGGGAATCAAAAACAGTAGCATGCCATATGGGTTTTCACCCATATTTCTGAGCTGTCTGAAGTTTGTTACGGTTAGCCATTCACAAGTGGCTAGCTTGTGTGATAAAACTTGACAGTTTAGCCTCTTCTTTCTACTTTCTACCACCCTAGTGTGGGGGAGTTGCCCCACACGCTGTTGTATATAAGAGTTTCATCAAAAAAAAAAATAAAAAAAAAAAAAAAAAAAAAATCCTTGCTAAATAATGGCCTTAGTATTTCCCTTTTACGTTCTATGTTTCGGCATAACCGCCGGTACTTTGAATATTGAGGGCAATATTCATTTCTAAGTGTGGGGGGGAATTCTCACGAATTTTATCATGTAATTATACCGCCTAATTCCCCCGTTTTTGGCCAAAATTTTTTTTTGGAGTAAGTGTTCTACACTTACTCATTTGGTTATCAGTCCGCCTTGTCTAAAAAACAAAAGGATTGGCTAATCCATGAGCAAACGGCTCTTGGTAAAGATATCTCAAATCCGTTGACGGCTTGCAATTTGCCCAAAATTGTATGGTATTCAGCTCACCATATCCTTAAAAGTGAAGAGTTGGCTAGCCCGCAAGTTTATGGCTTGTGGTAAAGGCAGTTGGAAAACCATAATTGGTAATCAGCTCACCAAAGATATTCTATCTAAGAGTTGGCTAGTCCAGAAGCAAACGGCTTTTGGTAAAGACAAATCAAATCCGTTGGAAGCTGATGATTTGCTCAAAATCATTTGGTTATCGGTGTACCAAGGTTCTTACTTGAACTGAAACATTTGGCTACTCCAGAAGTAATGGCTTTTGGTAAAGAGATTCAAATCCATTAAGTTTTTCTCAAAAGATTGCTAGGGACTAGCAATAGTTTAGTGTGGGGGATTGATGAGTGTCTAAATACTCATCAGTTTTGTACAAATTAGACTGCAAAAACATCTGAAAACACTCAGAAATGCATCAAAATGATAAAAATATCACAAATAAGTGTTTTATGTGTTTTAAATGCAAAAATATCAAAATCTGGTGAAAAATGTATCAAGTTTGCATAATTGGCAGTTTTAGTCCCCCAAGTTTCAAAAGTTGTCAAAAACAGTCCCTGGTAAAACCAAATAAAGAAAAATATCATTTTAAGTCCCTAGGGATTCCTAAGTTGTCAAAATTGGTCCTTGAGACTTAAAATTACAAAATTACAACTTTAGTCCCTGAACTTTGAAATTTGGCAAGTTTAGTCCTTGGAAAATCAAAAATGTCAAAACTAGTCCTTGTACTATTCAAGTTTGTCAATTTCAGCCCTTATGAGAACTTTGGAGAAATG
The DNA here is from genome assembly GCA_019973895.1 of Chrysanthemum seticuspe. Taxonomy (NCBI): domain Eukaryota; kingdom Viridiplantae; phylum Streptophyta; class Magnoliopsida; order Asterales; family Asteraceae; genus Chrysanthemum; species Chrysanthemum seticuspe. The sequence goes on from BPTQ01000002.1 coordinate 130,441,322, forward strand.
GCAGGATTGGTCCCTCAAGATTGGAGTATTTACAGTTTTGGTCCTTGTCATGTAAACTAAACCTAAGCCTTGTCAAATTGAATTTGACCCCCTGCCACTTATACCCCTTTGACCCCTGTCTTCTCTGTTTTTGAACCCCCAGGTCAAACCCAAGTCAAACAAACAGTACCCCTTCACCCTTTTCCCACCATCCACTGTACGCCTGTCTCCTTCCCTACTTGCCTGCCTGCAACACCATCACCTCAGCCACCCTTATCCCTTTTCCACCACCCCCTCATCATCACTAACCCCCCACAATAAATGCCACCCCCCCTAGCAGCTAACACAGGCCTACAAGTCAAATCCTCTTTTCCCGCCAAAATGATTAAAATGGCCATCACACTCAAAACGCTCCCATTGGTCAAGAGAAGAGGTGGGAATCAATCAGAAGGCCACGTGGAAGGGTTCTAAAGCATAAAAGAAGCAGAGAAGCAAAGAGAAGAGTAGTAGTTAGCTTTTAAAAATTCATGTATGTCGTTTTATCTTAAAATGTCTTAATTAGCTCTAAAATTTGTATTTCCAAGCTTCATGATATTGAAACCAAGTTATTTAGTTAATGTAATTCAGTTTGATCCTTTAAATCAAAAGTTCATTTCAGTTTCAAATCCTATGTACACTGTTTGAAATTTCAAACTTAAACTCTTGTGTTCAAAGCTTCAATAGGCTTTATTTAAGCTCAAATCAACTTATGTAAGCTCTATATAGCTTTTTGTAAGCTTGGGGAATCAGTTCAATCAAGTTCATTGAAAGTCAACAAAAGTCAACTTAAGAAGCAAATTGGGTTTAAGCAGGATTGGAAATGGATACAGGGTGTTGCAGAGCAGTGTTTGGATTGGAAATGGATTAGGATAATGGTTTTGGGTCTGGTTTTAAGCTGCATATAAGCTGACACTTGCAAATTGGTATCTCATTTTCCATTTTACATACAGTTTTCATGTTGTGCTCATATTTGAATTCTGTTGTCATTAAGTAGTATAAACAAGTTTAATCAGTGGTAATTAAGATATTAGAGTTAGTTTAATAGGTGAGATAAGTTAAAACAGTGTTTAGCTCAGTTTTGGTTACAAATCAGTCAATATAAGGGGTGTTTGGATCCAATGGTTTAACTGTCATTTAGGTGTGTGCAGTGGCAAAGTCTTGTTGGTTCATGATTGTTTAACTCTAATTAACTCATTTGAGTCAATACCTTGTGCCTGCAACTCATAAAAGTCAACATGGTCTAAAATCCATCTCAACTGCTTATCTGTTGTAATTTGGACAAATCAATCTCTTGTTTTGTGTTCAAATCCAATAAACATAGCTTGCATTAGTGTCATTACATTGTATTTCTTCATTATCAGTCCTTAAATTGCAATCAAAGTTCAAGAAGGTCAAAGTTTCTCAACTGTCAAAAGTCAAATATTTGCAAATAATCCAGTTTTTGGCCAGCTAGAGGGATTTTTCACAGATTCATCTCTGGGCCAAATCAATTCAAAATTTGGGTTTTATAAGTTCTCTTGGTCTAGTTTCTTATCAGTATTTTTGTTGATTTTTGCTAATTTTCTAAAGCTCCAACAGAGCTTGTCAAAAAGGGCTTATGTGCCCTGCTCCAACACTCAGTCAGAGCTGAGCTTTTCTCAAGCTTTTGCAGCCTATGCACAGAGCTCATAAGAGCTGGTCTAGGTCTGACTTTTGGTTTAGACATTCTCAACCAGGTCTACTTTAGTTTCCAATTTGTAGTTTTCTGTTTTAGCTTAATATGTGGCTTGTGCTTATGCCCAAAGTAGGTCACTGAAATCTGTTCTAGCTCAAAAGCTCAAATCTTCAAATCTGATCAAACTTGCATATCAGTGGTTGTAGCTTGTTGTTTTTAGTACATTTAGAGTAACTTTAGCATATTGTAGCTTCTGTTCCAGTGTGGTGCTTGTTTGTGTTCACTTGGCTTATTAAAGTGCTTATTCATAAGCTCATTTCATAGCAGTTCCATAATCTTCCACACAACACCATGTTTTTCTATTTTTCCTAGATTCCTAGTATAATTTTAGAGTTTTCCTGAAATTTTCACATTTTTCCATAACAGTTTGCTATTTTTCTTAATTAAAAACAGTTTTTAGGATTATTTAAATAGCTTTTAATACAAAAATTCAGAAAAAGTCCAAAAAAATAACTTTTCATTTTTATTAAGTTTAGATAAATATAAAAAGTAAAAAAAGTAATTTTCCAGATTTTTCATAGTTTATTTTGTAATTTTTAGTAATTTAATTAGTTTTAAATAGTTTAAAATCCATAAAAAATAGAAAAATAATCAGAAAAATACAAAAATAGTTTTGAAAATTCTCTTTTGTTATTTTAGATTTTTTCAAGTCATAATTTTATTTTTCTAGCTTTATTTCCTATTTTCTTGTAATTTAGGTTATTATTAATTAGTTAAAAATAGTTTTTAATTAATAATAATTAGATAATTAGTTATAAAAATAATTTTCTTTTTCTTAAAATTTTCTTATATCATTAGGTTTGTAAAAATATTATTTTCATATTTTTAGGATTAATATTGTGTAAGTTTCACGTTTTTACTTATACGTCACGTAGTTTTAAGTTAAGTTTTATAAAAACAGAAAAAAACAAAAACATCAGTTTAAAAATAGTGATAGCGTTTATTTAATAGAATTTAACTTTTTAATTTCCTTTAATTTGCATTTAAGTCGCTGTAATTTATTAATCTTTTCTTTAGGTACAAATAACTCCAAATCCTTACTGACCACTATCCTTAGTGGTTATTCGACAATCTGATTGTGTTAAACACCAGTCATCCTCCGTGGGACTTAACGACCTGGGAATCCACTGTATTCTCCTGATCTAAATTGCAATTGGTGTGTGAGCTGTTTTAAGTTCCTTACGGCTGGTCATTCACAAGTGATCAGCTCGCGTGAGAAAACTTGACGGTTTTGCACCAATCATGTCCCCAACGTTTTGTATTGAAGTTGGGGGTTCTACTACATGACGGCTATCATCGATATCTTCATTCAGATGATAATCAGTAATGATTTTTCTGAATGAGATCATGCAATTCCTTCACCGCATGTAGTTTTAGTACGTCTTCCGTGACTAGTGATAAAATACATAGAATAGACGAAAAAGAGAATTTCAAATGAAGTTATACAACTTTGAAATACCCCTTCCTCATCTATATAACTTTCGGTAAAATATCTAAGTTTCTTATCAAATAAAAAACATAGCGTATCCTCCAGAATCATGAATAACAAATTGAAAAAAAATTTGTAAATTCAAATACATAATTTTCAGTAATAACACCTTTCGTTTTTTTTTTGTTTTTTTTATTTTGATAAACTAACTTTGTGATGGAAGTTTAGAATAGATATGGTTGTAATGTTAGGTTTTTATAACAAGAGTAAATGACTTTTTTGATGTGATTGGTGGTTTGTATCTCGAGGATAAATAATATATTAATATCATTGAAAGAATGTAAACATACAATTTACATTTGAAACAATTATAACAATTATAATAATATTAATAACAATTATAAGAATGTAAATTGTATCTTTACATTAAATAAAAATTATAATAATATTACTAACAATTATAAGAATATAAATTGTATGTTTACGTTAAATAACAATTAGAACAAAATTATATATATATATATATATATATATATATATTAAAGTAGAAACGAAATTTGACATTTAATTTTTTTAATCTTCGCATCTAGAGCAATAAATTTTCTCTGACATTTTTTGTCTCTCGAGGTAATGATGTTTTGTCAAATCACTATGAAAAACAACGACTTAAATATTGCACTGGTAATTTATAATAATATTGTCTTAATATCACAGTGATTTTGGAATATTTATTTTAATAAATATGTTTAATTTAGAAATTTATTTTTAAATATTTCACTATATAAATAATTTTGATGTACTGTGATATTAAATTTAATGTCTCATTAACTTAATATCACACTAATTTTATTTAGTACTGTGTTATGATATTATTGTCTTAATATCACAGTAAATTAAAAATAACCAAAGAGAGCTAAAATAAAATTAAATTTAGTATCTGACATACATATTTGAGTTTCTGTTGAAAAGATAGATGCATAACACATTGACCTACATGTCAGATATTAATTATAGTGATGAAAAATACCTCCTCGAGACTCAAAATATCACTTTATGTCAAAGTTTTATATTTAATTTTAATATTGTTTTTCATTAATATTGCTTTTTTTTAATTCATGTTGTTTTAAGTATATATTGTTTATATTTAATTTACTAAATAATTTTAATTGAGTTATGTTATTTAAATTAAAATGATTTAATTGCTCACTCAGTTAAGAAAAATTAATATGATGTTTAGTTTTTCAATAAAATTTGTTATTTTTAAAATTTTTATATCTAAAGTCCTCAGCAGTAGTAACTTTTCTTATAGCAGAATTATAATAACATCTTTCTTATAATTGTTAGTTGTTTAAAATGAATGTCTGAAAGAAAATATTAATATTGTCTTAATATCAGAGTTTGTTGTTTAATATATGATATTATCTTAATATCAGAGTTAGTTGTCTTAATATATGTGTTAATACAAATAAGCCGTAAAAACGTTTATTTATATTTTACGATCTTCTAATGTTTTGTCGATAACAAACGTAAAATCATTTTAATGAAACAAATAAAATACGTAAATAGTTTGAGTCAATAGTTTACTAGCACACTTACATTTTTCATATAAAACACTAAACAAGTAATAGTGCTTTTATGTTTTTAGTAATGCATATGTACAACAACTAGTGTTTACATATTGGGTAGATGTGTACATAATTAGTATGTATTGTAATGGGTAATACAATGGGTAGAAGTTTAAGTATTTGACCCATTGACCAAATACATTGAATGTAGTTGGGTATAACCCAAAGTCCATGATCCATACCCATGGAGCATAACCCATAACCCATTGCCTGACATCATAATGGGTATTACCCATGACCCATGGATCCGTGGAACAGTAGCACATTTTCCTCTATAAATAGTGAGTCATTTCTTCATTGTAACTCACCCATTTCACATATATTTTCTCTTTGAGTTGTAAACTCTCTAACCACAGATCCAAGTGATCTTTGTATGTAGTTTTTTGTTTGTGTGATTCTCTAGGTTCTTCTTAAAGGCGAGATCACCACTTCTTGAAGTCGAGCAAGCTCAAGTCCATGGGTTGCCTAACTTCGTCATCATCAAGACAACAAATAGTATCTTGTTGATAGTTCTCTTCTTTCTCATTAGAAGTGTAGTTTCGAAGACATTAGTAAAAGATGTCTAAAGGGTCAAGACGAAGACATTGGTGAAAAGTGTCGAAGAGTCAAAGTAAAGGCATTAGTGAAAGGTGCCGAACGTCCGTGTTGAAAGCACTAGTGAAGAGTGCTTAGAAGTCAAGTCAAAAGGTATTAGTGAAAGGTGCCAAGAAGTCGAGTCAAAAGGCATTAGTGAAAGGTGCCTAGAAGTCAAGTCAAAGGTATTAGTGAAAGGTGCCGAAAGTGTACATTCGATATGGTGTGTCGATGTACAAGATAGATTAGTTTTTGGTCAAAGGATATTGATATACTTGTTGATATTGTCATAAGGAGCGGATCTCCTTAGGGATAGGATTTGTGTAGTGTTGGGTAGTAGTTCCTCCTTTGTAATGGAACTCGGTATCTAGCCTTGTATCGAATAAAGGGTAGGCGACGTTGTGATAGGTTTGGTTCTACCTCGTGGAAGAAACCGTTATCTAGCCTTGTATCGGATAAAGAGTAGGCAACGTTGTGAAGGCTTCTCCGCCACAAGGAGTTGGTATTGTGTAGTGATTACGAACTCTCGAGTAGGTGACTCGGGGAGCGGAGTAGGGCAAGGAAGGTTTCCTTGTTGCCGAACCACTATAAATACTCGCGTTGTGGTTTTGTGCTTCTTACTCTTTATCTTATATTTTATTTATGTATATGCTTGTCTATCAACATCTAACACACACATTTAAATAGATTGACATAAGTCGATCTAAATAGTTTAAAACCAAGTTTTAATCGGTAAAACTATTCAACCCCCCTTCTAGTTTTCCACAATTGGCATCAGAGCTTCGTTACCAAGTTTCTTAAAGTATGTGGTACTTTAAAAACTTGATACGATCCGTGTTTAATTGAAAACTACAAAGAAGGTTTTTTACAAAAATAAACAACATGTCTTAAAAACACTTTTGTAGGATGTTGATTAGATGACAACAAATTTTGTTTTTTATTTATTAATCTTACTAAATTGCACTAACCTTCGTTGTCATTTTGCTTAGTTAAAACTCATACTTATCAAGCCATAGGAATTGCTTGGTAACAAGATTACCTTCCCTAAGAAGGTATCTTAATCACAAAGGAACCAGAGTTGTCTATTGACATTTTTCTTGTCATAAGAAAGACACTCATAAGTGCATTAGAGGTATCTGTTTGTGACGACGGCGTTTGTTTGACGAGATAAAGAGGAATACCATTCCGGATGACGAGTAAGTCATGAAAGTGGCGAAAAGAGACTTTTAAGAGACTAGCAATTATTAACGTCTAAAATAAAGGATGGTATCAACATATTCATGTAGATGTAAGCTAGCTAATGAAAAATGAACATACCTTTATGCTCTTGGTATGGTTTAAGGAGACCATAAGACCGAAAATACTTCATGAGCTTTTAAAGTAATCAATTGTACTTAGAATAAGTAGATTGCGATTACTTTTAGGTTCTTCCTTGAAGGTTGACTTCATTATTCTTTGAATAGAAATGAAGACTTTGGAGAGATCCTAGCATGAAGATTTCTTGAAAAAAAATGTTAGAATAATCTATCAATATCCAACATACAAGAAAATTATTTTAAAAGACTTCCTTCTTTGTAGTTTTCAAACATACACGGATCGTATCAAGTTTTTAAAGTACAACACACTCTAAGAAACTTGATAACGAAGCTCTGATGCCAATTCTGGAAAACTAGAAGGGGGGTTGAATAGTTTTACCAATTAAAACTTCGTTTTAAAATATTTAGATCGACTTATGTCAATCTATTTGAATGTGTATGTTGGACATTGATATATATATATATATATATATATATATATATATATATATATATATATATATATATATATATATATATATATATATATATATATATATATATATATATATAAATGTGTAATGAAAGATAAAGAGTAAGAAGCACATAACCACGACACGAGTATTTATAGTGGTTCGGATACAAGGACACCTTCCTTGCCCGACTCCACTCCCCGAGTCACCTACTCGAGAGTTCGTAATCACTACATGACACCAACTCCTTATGGCGGAGAAGCCTTCACAACGTCGCCTACTCTTTTTCCGTTACTAGGCTAACCACCGGGTTCTTTCACAAGGGAAAACCACACCTATCACAACGTCGCCTACCCTTTATCCGGTACTAGGCTAAATACCGAGTTCCATTACAATGGAGGAACTACTCCCCAACACTACATGACACCTAACCCCAAAGGATACCAACTCCTTATTACAACACCATCAAGGAAATCAATATCCTTGGATACAACTTATCTCTATTTGTATATCGATGCACCTCATCGAGTACACAACCTTGACATTCTTCACTAATGTCACTTGACTTGACTTCTAGCCATCTTTCACTAATGCCCTTGACACGGACGCTTGGCACCTTTCACTAATGCCTTTGTCTTGACTCCTTTAGCATTCTTCACTAATGCTTTTGACACGGACGTTAAGAACCTTTCACTAATGCTTTCATCTTGACTCTTTTGGCATTCTTCACTAATTCCTTGAACACAACACTTCTATGGAGGAAGAAAGAATTATCAATAAGAGAACCTCAGTAGTCTTGATGATGATGAAGCATGGCAACTCATGGACTTGAGCTTGCTCGACTTCAAGAAGTGGTGATCTCGCCTTTAAGAGGAACCTAGAGAATCATACAAAAACAAAAGACAAACTACATAGAAAGATCCTTAGGATCTTTGGTTAGAAGGTTACAATACTTGGGGAAAGTATGTGTGGGAGTGGCAACACAAAAGGAAGAAATGGCTCACTATTTATAGAAGAAAAACAGTTACTGTTCCACGGATCCCAGTGATCCCTCACTTGAGGGATCCGTCCAGTGTAATATTGGGGATCCGTGGGACGCTCCCTTTTGCCCATTGGTTTTGGGTCATGGGTCATGGGTCATGGGTTATGGATCATGGGTATCCAAGTAGATACAATGTATCTACAAGATGCAATGCATCTAGTCCATGGGTCATGGGTTAAAACCATGGGTCATGGATAATATCCATATATGACTTAAGCATGATGTCATGCAATGGGTTATGGGTCATGCTCCATGGGTATTGGTCACGGAATTTGTGTTATACCCAACTACATTCAATGTATTTGGTCAATGGGTCAAGATACTTAAGTTTATACCCATTTACATTATCCAATATAATACATACTAGTTATGTATATATTTACCCAATATGTAAACACTAGTTGTTGTACATATATATTACTAAATCATAAAATCACTTATACTTGTTTTAGTGTTTTTATGTGAAAACGTAAGTGTGTTAGAAAACTATTGGCTCAAACCATTTACGTATTTTATTTGTTTTGTTAAAATGATTTTACGTTTGTTATCGACAAAACATTAGAAGATCGTAAAATATAAATAAACGTTTTTACGGATTATTTGTATTAACAATCTCCCCCTTTTTGTTGATGACAAAACATAAAATTATTTTAAGGAAAAACTAAAATTCGTAAAAGTTCGAATTGGAGTTTTTACTCTCTTCTCCCCCTTTTTGTCGAAACAAAAAGAGCGTCGAAAAGAAACTAACACGATGTTTTAAGAAAAACGTGTAAAAGAACAAAAATATAGAGAGCAAGTGACGGGAAGAGTTGTCGTTATAACTCCCCCTTAACGAGTCCATCCCTTTGTGAGGGCGTCAAGTAGATAAAAACTACTAATTTAATGCATTGCAACTATGTTTGCAATTGGTTTCGTCTTAGTGACAATAATGCTCCCCTTGATGATTGGAACTTTGCAAAGAGACGTCATGAAATGTAATCCAAATGTGGATTATATTGCAAATGGTTTTGCAATGTATTGTTTGACACAAAGCTCCCCCTAGCTTAGTGTGTCAAAGTCTTCATGTGTATTTTGAAAATCTACAAAAGAAAGGTTAGAAAACAAGTATATAATGCATAATTTCTTGCAAATAAGACTCAAGTTAGTAGAAAACATGTCTTTTGTTGCACGGATTCCGCGGTTCCCTCCTTGGAGGGATCCGTCTAGGCAAAACTCAGGGATCCATCTATCTGATAACAAAATTCAGCAATGGTGATGTAACAAATAATGTTAACATCAAAGTGAGATATGTATTCAAGCAACAAACATATACTCACAGCAATATGGCATATAAACTATCATTCAATAAAACATAATAGATGATCTACAAATCTCTAAAAACTAAGAGAATGATTTAGCCATGTAATACATTTTCTACTAATACTAATGAGTGACCAAAACTTAAAGAGCAACAATGTACTTGAGTCTAAGGATGAGTGGACTTGTTGATTAGGTCCAATCTTTCAAGAATATGATTAAACATGAAATGGGATTCCTAAACGATCTAAGTTAAGTTTGAGACTAGGACACCATTTTAATCCTTAGGCTCATGGTTGTTTGGGTTTTTTGACTTCATCGAAACGTTCGAGGAGGTGATAAAACATGAAACGTTGCTCTTCACGTAGTTCATGTATCAACCTTTCAACGTGTTGACAATGATAGCAATCCTTGTCATGGTTTTGAAAAGGTGGTGGTAAAGATGGAGCGGCTTGATGTGGAGGTTCAAGTGAAGAAGGTTGGGGATCCTCAAATGAAGGAGGGATTGGTGGAGGCACATTAAATGGTAGCTCAAAAAGGGTTAATGGTGGAGGTAGAGAAGTGTCAACTTCCATGTGGTCGGGTGGTTGACTTTGATGTCTCAGCATAATCCAAAATGGACCATTAGAGGGAAATGGACAATTGGACATCGGTGCAAGTGTTGAATCAACACCTTGGTTTTGTTGTACAATCTTCTATATTGAAGAGTGTGTCGGTAATGGTGGAGGATGAGATGGCCTAGGGGGTAAGTCCTCTAAGTTTTAGGAAAGTGGAGATGATTGTGAGGTGGTAAATGATATGGCTCTAGGCACCAATGATGTTGGTTGGGTTGAGAATGGTATGTTTGGTTTATGATAACATCAAATAGTCCTGAATATTAAGTGTCAATTTCCCCCAATATTGCTTGTAATTTATACCATTTATATGGATTTACACTTGTTTTCCATTATTTTCCACTTTCAGGTAAATTACGAGCATTGGAGCTTAAGAGACGCGGAATTGGAGAAATATCAAAGATTTATCATAGTATGCTGACTTTGAAGAAGTTACGGCGTAACTCATCTCTCACATTACACCATAACTAAAGCGTGACTCAGAAAACCAACTCATCAGAAGGTTACGGCGTAACTCTCCCCAAAGAATACGACGTAACTATATTAGGTCAAATGAGGTTCCACGCCGCTGATAACTACGCTGTAACTATTTCACCAACTACGGCGTAACCAAGTAATATTGAAGAATACGGCGTAACCACTCATAAGGTACGGCGTAACTCTTATTCTAGTTACGCCGTAACCCAGATCTGGCCTATAAATACCCCATGATTTCCAGCATTTCAAAGCATCCATTCCACACACAACAACCAAAGAACGTGGGAAGAAGCCAAAGGCAGGTCTAGAGGAACATACGGAGCTGTCTCCAAGGGAGAAATCACTCCCCTACGATAAGCATTAGCATTTTATCTTTCCTTTACTTTCGATTCATGTATTTCGTAACTTTGAATATTGAATTGATCTGTATGGTTGATATGAGCGGCTAAGCACCTCTTGGTGCTGGTCTAGTTATGATTCCTTAATTGTTTTGTTTGCGTTTACATTACTTTCGTATAATTATTTCTAAGTGTATGCATGCATAGTTTATTGGTAGCTACCCTTGTTTCGGTAGTTTTGAATGGCGGTAGAGGCTAGTTGCTTAGGAGATATGACCAACTGAACCTAAGTGAGTAGACTGAGACGGGAAGGGTAAGATATGACCAACTGACGACCCTTTCTACTTGTGCGATTTGACCAACTGATCACCTACCGTTTGGATGAACTTAAGAATTAGGGGGTGAGTGTTTAAGTTGCTAACGCCCGGGCACTCACTATTATAAGTCTAACATGTAGCGGTACTTAATGACACGGCTTAGGGGACCAGGAATAACATGACTTATGAGGGGACACCTGACTTCTCCTGTGGTGGCATCTTTGCTGATAGGTTAGAGCGAATTGACCAAATGTTGTCCTCTCGAATTTGACCCCACCTGAAGTAATTGGAAGTAAGTAGACGTAGACATTACTAGTTAGGAGGATTAACTAGGTTAGCACCACTCTCCTCTCTTGATTAAACCTTTGCCTTTTATTTGCTTTAGTAGTTAATTAATTAATTCCTTATCGAAATTATTATTAATCTGTGACACCTAGACTTAGTAATAATCCAACACACATAGCTCTTGGGACGACCTCGGTTTTACCGAATACTACACTACACGCGACCGGGTACACTGCTCGTTAGTGCATTAGGGTAGACCATAGGTATAACAAGACTTTATAAAATAAATATTAAAACCTGGTCAGTAAAACCTGCATCAAGTTTTTGGAGCCACTACCGGGGAGTTATATTAGAATTGCTATTAAGTCTTTTATTTTCGTTTTGTTTTAAACTTTTCTATATTTCTCACGATCATTATTCAAGTTTTTAGGTACCATGGAAGTTGTTAACATCGATGACCTCACTCTTGAGGAATATTTGGCTTTGACAAGAGCAGAACAAGGGCCGGGTCTCGTAAGACCGGCGATTGGAGCGGATGTCCATTTCGAAATCAAAGACCAATTTATGAGGGAGCTTCGTGCTAACCCTTTTTCAGGAAACAGGGATGAGGATGCATATGAGCACGTCGAAAATGTCCTATACATCACAAGCCTTTTCAACATTCCGGGCGTGTCTCATGATGCTGTTATGCTAAGGGTATTCCCAATGACTCTTACTGGAGCTGCCAGAAGATGGATTGAAAGATTGCCCGTGGGGGCAATTAATACTTGGGCTCTACTCAAAAGCACTTTATTCAGAGGTATTGTCTGCCGTCAAAGATTTCTAACCAACTTTTGGATATCCATAATTTCAAACAAGAAGATGATGAAACGTTGTATCAAGCTTGGGGTAGGTACAACGATCTCCTTTACAAATGTCCTACACATGATTTGAACAACCAGCAAAAGGTCAACATCTTCTACAAGGGAATCAACGTAACTACGAGACAAATGCTGGACTATCAAGGACCTATTCCGAACATGACACCTACCCTTGCTATTGAAGCCATTCAAAAAATGGCTGATCATTCTCCAAAATGGCACGACGGAGGAAGTAAAAGAAACCAAGGCAGAAGTTTCGATGGAATTGCGGCAATAACCAACAAGCTTGAGAATCTAGGTCGAGATATGCTAAAAATCAAAGAAACTGTTCATGCCATCCAAGTCGGCTGCGAAAACTGTGGTGGGGGACATCTGACTAAGAATTGTCCTAAAATTGACAAAGAAGATACGATCGAGGAAGCTAAATATGGAGAGAATCGACCTTTCTACGGGGATAATCGTAATGGGTATCGTGGAGGACCCTCACCGTATTATGAGCGTAATGAAAGAAGAGCTAACTTGGAGGAAATTATTAACAAGTACCTTGTTGATTTAACCAAGAGGCAAAAGGAGCAAGAAAAATGGCTGGAAAATTTTCAAGATAATACAAACAAAAGCCTTTCTTCCCATGACATATCCCTAAAAAACTTGGAAACTATGATTGGAAAGCTTGGCGACGAGGTACAAAGGAGAAATGAGGAACAAAAGAACAAATCTACAATATGTAAAGCTGTATTTTCTGAAAATGACAAGTCCTCCGATGAGTCTAATACTGAAGGCGAAAGTGAGTTACGCCGTAATCACTTCTGTTAATACAAATAAGCCGTAAAAACGTTTATTTATATTTTACGATCTTCTAATGTTTTGTCGATAACAAACGTAAAATCATTTTAACGAAACAAATAGAATACGTAAATAGTTTGAGTCAATAGTTTCCTAACACACTTACGTTTTCACATAAAACACTAAAACAAGTATAAGTGATTTTATGATTTAGATACATATGTACAACAACTAGTGTTTACATATTGGGTTAGCATATACTTAAACTAAGTATACTAAAATGGGTAAAAACAAGTATATACTAAAATGGGTAAAAATAAGTATATACTAAATGGGTAAAAACTAGCAAATGGTATTGACCCATAACCCATGGTTTTATATATACCACTTAACCAAGTTCATTGTATCTAGAAAGAAAACCATGGATCAACCCATAACCCATGACCCATAACCCATAACCAAAAATACCCATGGGCAAAGAGGAGCGTCCCACGGATCCCTAGCTTTGTGCTAGCCCGATCCCTTGTGGGAGGGATCCGCGGGATCCGGGGAACAGTAGAAAAATTCCTCTATAAATAGAGAGCCATTTCTTCCATTCTACTCACAACTTTACATACATACTTCCCCAAGTATTATAACCCTCTAATCTCAGATCCAAGTGATCTATGTAGTTTGTCTTTTGTTTTTGTGTGATTCTCTAGGTTCCTCTTAAAGGCGAGATCACCACTTCTTGAAGACGAGCAAGCTCAAGTCCATGAGTTGCCATGCTTCGTAATCATCAATACAACTAAGGTTCTCTTGTTGATAGTTCTTTCTTCCTCCGTAGATGTTGGGTTGAAGGCATTAGTGAATGATGCCGAAAGTGTCAAGATGAAAGCATTAGTGAAAGGTGCTTATCGTCCGTGTCAAATCATTAGTGAAGAATGTTAAAGGTGTCAAGACGAAGGCATTAGTGAAGGGTGCCAAGCGTTGTGTCAAAGGCATTAGTGAAGGATGCCGAAGAATCAAATCAAGTGGCATTTGGGAAGAATGCCTAGGTCGTATAATCGATGAGGTGCATCGTTATACATATAAGTATTTGTTTATTTCCAAGGATGGTGATATCCTTGATGGTGTTGTAACAAGGAGTGGATCTCCTTGATATTAGGTGTTGTGTTGTGAAGGGTAGTAGTTCCTCCATAGTAATGGAACTAGGTGCTTAGCCTAGTACCTAATAAAGGGTAGGCGACGTTGTGATAGGATTAGTTCTCCTTGGTGTGAAAGAACTCGGTGGTTAGCCTAGCACTGTGTAAAGGGTAGGCGGCGTTGTGTTAGGTGTGGTTCGCCTTGGTGTGAAGGAACTCGGTATTTAGCTTTGTACCGGAAAAAGGTTAAGCGACGTTGTGAAGGCTTCTCCGCCATAAGGAGTTGGTGTAGTGATTACGAACTCTCGAGTAGGTGACTCGGGGAGTGGAGTAGGGCAAGGAAGGTGTCCTTGTAGCCGAACCACTATAAATACTTGTGTCGTGGTGATGTGCTTCTTACTCTTTATCTTTCATTACACGTCTATATATCTATCTATCAACGTCCAACATAAACAACCAAATAGATTGACATAAGTCGATCTAAATATTTAAAAGGAAGTTTTAAATTGGTAAAACTATTCAACCCCCCCCTTCTAGTTTTCCACAAATGGTATCAGAGCTTCGTTACCAAGTTTCTTAGAGTATGTTGTACTTTAAAAAAACTTGATACGATCCGTGTATGTTTGAAAAATACAAAGAAGGATTTTTTTTGTCATATTTAAAAAAAATAAAATCACTATAGTGTTTATTGTTGGACAATGATAGAATGCTCTAACATTTTCCTTGTTAAGCATTTTCCATACTTGGATTTGGAAGTCACCAAGAAAATCATGAAGAATCTATCTAAATATTTCTTTTCGCAACAAGAATGTTTAGTGATGTCCTTCTCACAACATGAATCTGGAAATTCCAAGAAAATAACAAAACAGTTCATCTAAATACTTCTTTTCTTAAAAAGAATATTTAGCAAAGGTATGATCGCTAATAACTTACTTTTGATTTTATTATTATCTTAGTCGCATGATTTATATCTATTAGTAATTACTTAAGTAGCTATCCATATTATAGTCATCATAAAAAAAATAGTATTCTTCGACTAATTTGTATAGACTACACTATCAACTAGTAATAATGATATATTGGTTATTCGATAGCCTCAATCATTATTCATCACAAAGGGTTTATTGACACTTCATCTATGTCAATAAATATCCATGTGAAACTTCTTATATTATGATAAAATGGGATTTTATTATAATATTTGAAAAGCTTCCTAAGAATTATGACTAATTCTTAAAAAGGGAACCTCGTCTAATAGGAATAGTATTAAATCTTCAAAACCTCAAACCACAAGTTTTAGAGCCTTAACATCAAAACACTAGGCTTTTTAGAACTCCCAAACCAAAGTTATCAAGGAATGTTTGAGCTGGCTTTTGTTGTCATGCCATATCCCTTCGTTTATACTAGCCGGATCCCAAATGAGAGGGATCCGCGGGATCCGTGCAACAGAAGACAGTATTAGTTAAAGAATGATCACTGTGGATGTTCCACAATTATAATCACCTCAAAGACTCACGAACAAGAACTCTGGTACTGTTCATAGGAGTAATTTGATCATTCCTCTCAAGTTTAACAATCACTTGTGTAAGTACAATCTTCACTACATTGTTAATTTAATTCCTTGATTTATAAGATTACAATTCATTCATCTTTAAGAGTTGGGTTCAAATGAGTTTATCATAATTTGTCACCACATTGTTTTCTAAGGTAATCTAAATCAAAGAATTAACATTGTTAATACAAATTAAACACATTTCTTGAACTCAACAAAGATGATGAGAGAAAAATTGTGATCAAACCCTCTAGGTTACTATTCACAATTAACACCACATTGTGGTTGTATTGTTTAGGAACAATCATGCCAAGAAACAAGATTACCAAGACACCGCTCACTACATACCCATGTACCATAGGAAAGATGGATTAAGTCCGGATGATAGGAAAGCCTTTAAGTTGCTTGAAAGGAGACTCTTTCACGAAGGTAGAGTTGTTGATCCATCATTTCTTGCAAATACCGACATAAGGGAAGTATTTGGAACTATTGGGTTTGATTGTTTATTGGATAAAAACGAGCAAATTTGCCCGGTATTTGTGCTTGAGTTCTATAAGACAATGGGTATAATTAGAAATGATGACGGGTCCATCTCAATTGAATTCACCATAAATGGACATGAGTACACTCTTTCACTTGAGGAGTTTGGAAGAATAATAGGGGTTCCATATGATGGTGTTTGCATGTATTCTAATGAGTGGTCGTTGGAGGAGATACACTCTATGGTTGATCATCACGAAATTTATCACATGACAATCCCGGAAGCAACCACGGTAAGGGACACCGTGTTTATGCCAAGAGCATCCCCATCAAGGGTTACTAGGAAGTCGAAAGTGATCTATAGGGATCCTTTCCAAATGAAGCTCTCGGAGATGTACGTGTTGTATAGAAAATGGGAAGATGTGATAAGGGAGAATGTGGTGTGTCTAGTAGGAAACAAGGATCACCCCAACGCATGTCTAAGCTTCATGATCTATTGTCTAGTGACCGAGACTCGCTTTAACATTGCCTACTACATGGTCAAGAGAATGGCAAGTGTAAGAAGCATGGACAAGATGGTGCTCCCGTATGCAATGCTCCTAACCCGTCTTGCTAAATTCATATTTGCATTAGACCCTTCTCCACAATCCTATGATCACAGCTTTTGCAACAAAGTTATGGTACCATTAACCGAGGGTAGAACAACAAGGTTTATGGTGGAAGCCAAGAGGCCTCACCCACCTACGGATTCCTCGGATGAAAGGGAGAGACAAGGAGGAGGTGAAGGAAGTAGTAGCAATCCATTTGGAAATACCGATCTTGACCCCTTGGACTACATTAACCAATTGCCAAACATTCCTAATGAATCACCCAAATGGCAACAAACCAAGGGAATCTTCAAGTGCTTCGCCAATTTCTTGAGGAAGAAGAAGTGAAGATGGTATGATAAAAGGTGGAGGACGGGTGAGGACGTGGAGGTGAAGAGAGGTAAGGTCTTAGGACCCAAATTTAAGGTGGAGGATGGTTTGTAACACTTTAAACTATGCTAGTAGTATGTTGGTATCGCCATATCTTGGCACTAAACAATCCTAACTTAGGTTTTTGGAAAATGAGATTTTACGACCCCTTGAGTGGTCGTCGTCACTCATTCTAGGAATTTTAGCTCTTCTTACTTTGATATACATAATATTAGTTGTGTTCTGTAGGATCATAAATATTATTGTGTTTGATGATTCGGGTGGTCTTGGATGATCAAAATACATGATGGCCATTTTAGAGAGAGAAAGTAGAGAGATGGGTGTTTTCTTGGTAGAGACTTGTAGCACAAATTATGAAAGATTATATTGAAAGCACCACCCCTTCCATGGATGGAAGGGGTATTTATAGTTACAGAATACACGACCTCCTATCGGCCTGTGGATCAGGTATACAGTGGGTAAAGATCCGTCCTTCCTCCACGGTGTTGCACTAAACTAAACTATGCTAATAATTAACTAACTAACTACTAAATAACGTAAATACCGACACGTCTACGAGCTAACATATGCTAGATCTTAGTTGGGGTGACCGACACTTTAACATGGAATTTCCAATTCCTAACAATCTCCCCCTAAGGGAGGTCACCCCATGATTTACATTTTGAATCCTAGCATTCTATTCTTGACTTCGTTCTTGAGCTCGTAGACTTCAATTCTTCAAATCCGCAATCTTGTGCTTTAGCAGTGATACTTCAAAGTCCGCATAGGTTTTTACTTTCAGTGGAGGTCTTTGAACTGATCCACATCTTTGATGATCTTCGAGCTTACTTTGAGATCATCAGCCATAACAAATCTCTGGATCACCCTTTATTGTGTTGCCATCATGTGAAGTTGTGACTTTCGGACCGACATGCTCACACTTCTGGATCATGACATCTTTTCATCAGAGTAGCGGAAGCTTTTACTGGTTCATGATATTTTCTGCAGCGTAGCAGAAGCATAGTATGAAAATATCAGAGCCAGGTTCTGTAGATATGCACCATTCATGATTTCTTCAATTAAGTGTGGATGCTGTGAGCATGCGGCTTTGGATTGACTCCTCAATTCTGATCAGCTGCAACCGTCCAAATGTACCTGCAAACAACAGTTAGCAATAAAACACACGAAAGTGTCTTTGATCACTTTCGTTGAATTGAGGTACACGGCCCACGGTTCCCCGTTGATCAGTACAAGTACTGCCTGTGATCAGGTAGGATTCCTAAGAATCTCCTTGACAGGGTTTCGCAGCTGTTCTAGCTGTTCTTAAACCGGAACGTCTCAAAGAAGACAACACGGAGTGAGTGAACCAGCGAATTGAGATTCACTGATTGATGAAAAATGATTTGAAAAACAATCGCGTATTGCTTAGAAGAAAGAGTTTTGCAATACGACGAAGGTTTTATGAGAAAGATCAATTTTCAATCATAAATAATTTTTATATTTGAAAAGAGTACACATTCGATGTGCTAGAGAAAAGAAGAGATTCGCACATCGAACGGTTTTTCCAAAAGTATTTTTTCAATCAGAGATACTTTTTGTGTTTGAAATATGAATACATATTCGACGTGCTAGAGAAAAGAAGATTTGCACATCGAACGGTTTTTCCAAAAGTATTCGTCAATTCATTTCCTGGACCAAGGTTGATTCAAGAATGAATCTCCCCATTGTTTCTATCCAGTTGTCACAAGTTTGATCTTTTGCAAGATCTCACATGTCACCTACCAAGAGCTTGTTTGATGTTGGCTCTAGAAGGATTTCCATCTTCATTGTGAATATTTTTACATATCACTCGGATGTTCTGGCAATACCACAAGGATAATGCGTAGGACTCTTAATATATTCTTACTTTCCACATTGTGTGAAACAGCAAGTCTTCAAGAATAGTATCCTAATGAGATATTGTGGATGATCTCATGGCTCTAGACTCAATTGTGCACATTTGGTTCCTATGCCGGAGACTAGGGAGAGGGTCTCCTTCTTCAATATCAACAATCTCTAAGAGAAAGTCGATAGATAATGTCGGTTCCCCGTGAGAATGAAACAAGCCCTTTTAAGAGGAACTTGAGTAGCTTGGGAAGTTTAGTGCAGTGCGTCACTGGGTCCATGACGTCTTGTCTTCAATACCGGCGTTACCTTGGTAACCACCAGTAGCATATGTATTGAACCCGGTTACTGCCCTAAGGTTGAATTATTGGAGGGCTATTTCTTTTCACCCTTTTTCACATTTAATTCTTTTTCATTCTTCAACCTCTTCAGTGCTTACCGAGATTTCATAACTAGAACCTTGTTGGGTTTATTTCAGTACTAGCTCTATCTCAGTCCGCACTCTTCCCATATTCTCATTTTTCTCCTTTTTTCATCATACCTAAGGACTCTACACTATCTAGTGGATTGTCCCTGGGTAGATCACTCCGGTTCTGGCTGGATCATGGGAACAAATACCTAACCTAACCATCCTTATAACTCCATACATAAAGTAAAATGGTCGGTCTTTTGGTACAGTTCATTTCTTCCTTGAAACCAATTGAAAAATCATTTGGAAAAACAATCAAGGTACTTGTGATACGAGATCAAAGCATTTTGTACCTTAATAGTTTTGATCATTTGGAAAAACCTCCCCCTCAACATGTGCATATGATTTAGAAATTGTTTAGCACATGGAGGCAAGAGGACTTTTAAATATTTTCTTTGATCACAATTTTCATAGAAAAAGCCATTTGATTTTCTTTGGTAAATTCTCCCCCTCAATATGTGCATAGGATATTTGAAATCATTTTATCACATAGAGGAAAGAGTTCTTTTGAAGAACTTTTCACGATTGCCAATAGAAACCATTCGCTCCCCCTCAATATGTGCATCAATATATGAAAGAGTTTAGCACATATTAGAGAGAGCCTGCACATTGAATCAAATGATCACCTTTTATCAAATTTCATATTAAATCACAAATTCTCCCCCGATCAAAAATATCAAACCCTTTGAGATTTTGGATCTCAAGTGATTTAATTAGGTTTAGAAAACATGGGAGAAATTGTGGCCTGGTTTAAATACTCATCTTGTTTTTGGATAAATCCTCCTCCTCAAACATGTGCATCATATATTGAAATCGTTTGGCACATGGAGGCAGGTGTGACACACGGTAAATTTTCACAAAATTTAACTGATAATTAGTAATTTATTATTACTAAGCATGAGTCATGAAGCATACATAAGCTTTGCCTGATCATTTGAGTAGAAAACTCGCATACAGTAAAAATTTCACCACTCTTGCATTCGTACCATTTTTATGAATATTTCATTTTGTCTTATGATTTAAATTGTAAGACGAGAGGTTATCTCGTTTTCCCCAGTAACCGACACTGCACGCGTACCGACACTATGATAAGGGTTTGATAAAGCAAATGACAAACAACAGTAAAGAAAAATATTACAAAAATAATAATATCTCCGATACGTGACCATAAGATGTTACATCTAAAAATTATCAAACAATGATGCCTCGGTCACAACGTAAAGTCACGGGACACAAAATATTCAACACACTTTCACTTGGACAACAACTATTATAAGAATACAACTTATGTATATAAGTATAATGTATATACTTATACTTTCCAAGTTCACGCAATAAGTAAAAACATTTACTTACTTACACAAATAAACCAATATGTATTTAAAATAAAAAGTGAGATAAATCTCTTTTGTCTTTCTCTCCCTCCCACGACAAAACAAGAACCAAGAATACCAGGAAAAAGATTTCATATCCATCTTCAACCTCTAGGCTTGTACTCCCTAGGTAGGTCGAATCTCTCCCAAAGGAGATAATCCAACATGCCTAAACCTTCCCTTCCTCATCTCTCTTACCATATCCATGAAAGTTCTTGTTTCACAAATCCTCTCTTTAATACTTTAGCTATCACACATACGAATCCAAGGGGAAATCAAAACAAAATCGTCTAAGGAATCATATCTCCACACATATTGAGCTTAAGCCAAAGGTCCAAGATGTTCTTAGCTTTTGGAAGATAGCCGAATTTTGCTTCAAACCAAGACCAAAGTGAAGAAAGTTAACCAAACTCCTCCTCAATCTACTCCTATATCTCTAGTCGGATTTCAAAGACTCCAAACTCAGGTTTTCATCAAACTTTACCAAAAACTAGGGTTTACAAAAGTTAGGGTTTTCTAAAATTGAATTGGTGGTTTTACAATTGGAGGTATTTTGGTGCTAATTCAAGTCTTATTTGGTCCAAATCCAAGAAGCAATTTTCGTTCATTACCCATCTTCTCTTCCAAGTTGAGGTTATCAATCTTCCTTGTTGTAATGTTCTTTTGTTGTTGTTTTGATGTTAAGTTTGGTATTTTGTATCAAGGAATTATGTTATACTTGCCACGTTAATAATATATGCTTAGTTGTTATATGGAGTTTTGTGTTAGCCATTACTTGTTAAAATGATTTATGTCGAAAAACATGGTGTCTTTGGTTGGGTGTTCAAGTTTTCTGTCGAGAAGCAAGAACCAAGAAAAACTAGAGGTTGAGTTTTGGCATTGTTTTGTTAACCTTGTTTCTCCTGTCGAGTTGTGTAACCAAGAAAAAAACTAGAAGTTAAGTTTTACATGTTATAATACTTGGGTGTGATAAACAATCTTTGTTACATGAACACAAGTGGTCATTTGTACAAGGGTCCATTTGGTTTTCTGTCGAGACTAGGGTACAAGAAAAAGGTAGATGGGTCAAGTTTTACAAGTCTACTAGAAACCCATGTTGGTACTAACATTTTCAGTCAACATTTATACCATTTAGAGTGTGTCGAACCTTGATTATAACTTTACTTAAACATGAGAAACGTGCTAGCACCTCATCGTCTTGCGACTTAAATCTTAGTGGTGAACTATGCGTCTAAGTTGCTAGGTATGGCAAGGGAGAAACCCAAGTCAAGGGTGCTCATGTGTTAGAATGTATTTCGAGTAATCTATACATGCCTAGTTCCGTAAGAGTAAAATGGTTGATGATTAGAACCAAGTCGAGTAGTACTCAACTAACACGAGGTATCTTTACCCCTTTTGCTCTCATGTCCTAGCTAACGAAGTTATCCAAATCTCATTCGAGACAAGCCACGTTTGAGTCACTTCGAAAAGTGTTTAGTTACCTTCCTAGTGTCAAAACTAGTGTCCAGGCACTCAAAAATTTGATAGTATACTCTTATTTTTCCAAAACTTGTAACAAAGGAAAATCTCCTTCATGTATTTCTTGGGCCGCAGCCCAGCTTAAACGACCCAACAAAAACAAAAACATAATCCCCACCTTTTTATTTGAACAAACCCATCTCTCATTGTATACCATGTCAAGCTCAGGCCCAATGTATCATTTTTCTATATGGCCACAGCCCATACGCCCAACGTGAGTTTTTCAGTCGAGCAAATAAATTAAGTCATAAAATGAAACCCGAAGCGTTCGGTTTATAGACAACTATAAAACTAAACTCATTTATCACATATCCGAAATCTCCTACTTAAAAATATACATATACGAGCTTAACCCGTAAACAAGTGCAAAGTTTATTTTATGCGACAACGAGCGCTTTAAAAACATGATTCACTTAATAAAGTTTACGTCAAAGTTTAACATCAATGTGTAAACAAATGTATGCCAAGTAAACTTCCCGTTTAGAACTATATATATTAAGAACAAATTTTGATAAATAAATGAGGACTACTAAATCATTTTGTAAACTAATAAATTTGAGAGTTTTCAACTTTAACTTAAATATTTTCTAAATGCAATTAGAAAATAAACAAACTAATATTAGTTTTTACAATATCATTTTGCGTCAACTAAAATAATTATATACACATTTATATACTTACTAGTGGAACATTGTAATTATTTTCATATCAAACTTTGGATATTAAAACCATATTAATGTCAAGATGAAAAGTATATATACTTCGTATACTTACTAGTAAAATCATCTTAACTAATTTTATAAACTTACGTTTAGTATTAACACAATTATAAAAACCATTGAACTACTTTAAGTAAGGAATACTTAAAACAATGGACTAAAACATTTTGCTCCTTATCTAGGTCGCGTGTCGGTGCCGCTCCACAACAATCACTAATCCCACATTTGGATTGCACAGTTGCTAAGGTGAGTTTCATAGCCCCACTTTTACTTGATAAACTATTTTATACGTTTTGGGGTGAGAAATATGCAAAACCTTTTCATGGACCAAAACTATTACATGATTACTATTACGTGGTTTAGCCTAAGCCCTTATGTCCCTAGAGAATGCCCTTTTTCATGAACCGTCAATTCCCCATTGGGAAACGCGAATGTTATAAATAGATCTATTGAGGGTGACTCCTCCGTTCGGTTGGCCATGCTTAGGCCAAGGCGAAACGTATACCATGTCGAAATCAAGTGTTGAGGGACAAAACACTTGCTATGGGCCCCTATATTGTATGACATCTTTTAGCATACAGAAACTGTCGTAGTATCGGTTGCATGAACTTAGAGCTAACGTAATAGACTTTCATCCATATATCATTATATTCGTTGTAATGATTATATGACTTTGCTTATGGTCTACACTTACTATTTTAACTTAAACCTATGTACCACATATCGCGAGCCCGAGCTACAGTCCGTCATCACCTTCATTCATACCGTCTGCACCAGACATGGAGCGCCTTGCTCGCGCCACTAGACAGCTTGAGACCATTGAAGAAGCTGCACGGTTGAGGCACAGTCAGTACCAGATCTATCAGGATCTCCAGATGATGAGCTAACTCTCACTGAGAGAGTGTTGATTCAGTTAGATTCTCATGAGACTCTGCTAGGAGTCCATACTGATCAGCTAGAGAGAGTCGATCCAACACGCTTGCAAGCTTGCGAGCAGCGTGTTGAGGGTTTAGACCGAGTTACTGATGTATTGTTTGAGAGCATAGAGCTCGAGAGACACGAGCGAATTCGACTGGGTCTTAGGGTTGAAACTCAGGTTGAGGACGTCAGAGAGTTGGACAGCAGAGCACGAGCCTTGGGCAGAGGTCAGACCCAGATGCACGGACGACTAGAGGAGCCAGAGCGCGTCCAGTGGATTGCGAGAGATACTGTAAGAGAAGGATGGCAGAGGACTACTGGTTTAGAGTCTATGTTAGCATCTCAGATGAGACGTATCACGAGTTTGGAGGATACGCAGCGAGAGTTGATTGCTACCATTGAGTGACTACGTACCGAGCATGGATATCTTTAGATATGACTTCGTGATGTATCACACTAAACTGAATTATAACAGTTAGTGTTGGGTATTACTCTTGTACTTCAGTTGTATTTCCGTTGTATTCCCGTTGTATTTCGGTTGTATTCCATCTAGTATCTCATCATGTACTGTAGGAACCTTGTAACCGAAGTTCTATCTATATCAAACTTATTTTCCTATCCAAATGTCTCTTCTTTTATAGACTGCTCATATGATCTATCTGCGATATTTACACTATTACTTGGCACTTACCTTGACTAAAAGGTTATATATTTTACCACCTTCCTACTGCAGAAATGCCGCCAAAACGAAGATCAAAACATACCAACCCTGGTGGAGCTTCCAATGCTCCTATTCCAGCGAGAGTTACTCACAACCAAGCTGCAAACGCTACTATTCCAAACAGAGTCACACGCGATCAGACTGCTGAAGCCACTACTCCTGCTAGGGCTACTCCAATCCAACCTATCATGAATCAAGCCATGATTGACCAACTAGTCAATGAGCGAGTGAACGCCGCTTTGGCTGCAGCAAACCACTCGTCTACAAATGCTGGAACTTCGAGACCACCCACTCACAGCCGCACTTGTACTTATCAAGACTTTCGTAAAACCATGACTGGAGGCTTTAGTGGAACCGAAGGAGCTGTCGGTCTGACTAGATGGATCGAAAAGCTCGAGACTGTGTTCCGAATCTGCAATTGTGAAGAAGAGTCTAAGGTTAAGTATGCATCACTTTCACGGATGCTGCCTTGACCTGGTGGAACAACTTTCTGAAATCTGCTAGTATCTATGTTGCCTATGCCATGCCATGGGAGAACTTCACGGAAATGGTACTTCGAAAGTACTGTCCTCGTAATGAGATTAAGAAGCTCGAGCATGAGTTTTGGAACCTCAAGGTTCAAGGCACCAATATGGCTGCTTATAATCAGCGATTTCAAGAACTAGCCTTATTGTGTCCTGAAATGGTTCCCACTGAGACTCGATTGTTAGAGATATACATCGGAGGACTGCCCCAACCCATCAAGGGCAATGTCACCACTTCTAAGGCTGCTGATCTTCATGAAACTATCGAAGTAGCCAACAAACTCATGGACCAAGTGATTGAGGATTCCATGGACAAAGTGGTTGACAATAAGAGGAAATGGGACGACCATTCTCAAGGCTACAACAACAATGAATACCGTGGCAACAACAGTAGGAACAACAGCAACAATCAAAGCAAGAGGCAAAATGTTGCTAGAGCTTATGCAGCGGGTGTTGGGGAAAGGAAACCGTACTCAGGGACTGCACCATTGTGCAACTGATGCACACTGCATCACAAGGGACAGTGTACAGTCAAGTGCGGTAATTATCAGAAAATCGGACACTTAACCAGGAACTGCAGGTCCAAATCATTGGCGACGGTTCAAACAGCCCCAGCTCAGGACCCAAAAGCTGCTATAACATGCTTTGGTTGTGGTGAGAAAGGGCATTATAAGAATGAATGCCGAAAGACCAGAAACCAAGGCCATGGAGGAAATCAAGGAAACCGAGGAAATCCAGGAAGCCATGGGAATGGCAGGATTCAGGGTAATGTTGGACAGTCGAGTAATCAGGGAAATGGCGAAGGAGCTCGTGGGAGAGTCTATGCTGTAACCAAAGTGGAAGCTCAGGAAGACCCGAATGTTGTGACGGGTACGTTCCTTATAAATAACCGTTATGCATCCATATTGTTTGATACGGGAGCCGATAGGAGTTTTGTTTCTAATACATTTAGTCCACTACTCGATATTGCCCCAACTGCATTAGGAAATGCATACAACGTGGAACTAGCTAACGGTAACGTAGAAAGGGTAGATACCATCATAAGAGGTTGCACCCTTAACCTGTTAAACCACCCATTTAATATCGACTTAATACCAGTAGCATTGGGTAGTTTCGATGTCATCGTCGGAATGGATTGGTTAGCAAAATATCATGCTGCCATCATTTGTGACGAGAAACTAGTCCAATTACCTTATGGACATGAAGTCCTAACAATAGAAGGGGACAGAAGTGACAGAAGAAGCGTTTCAAGACTGCATGTCATTTCCTGTACCATGGTGTTAAGGTGTATCGAGGAAGGATGTCACATCTTCTTAGCACAAGTCACTGGAAAGGACGAAAAAGAAAAGGAAGAAAAACGTCTGGAAGACGTGCCAATAGTAAGGGAATTTCCTGAAGTCTTTCCCGAAGATTTGCCAGGACTCCCGCTGACCCGACAGGTTGAATTTCAGATCGATTTAGTGCCTGGTGCCGCACCAGTGGCAAGAGCACCTTATCGATTAGCTCCAACGGAACTCCAGGAGTTATCAAACCAGTTGTCGGAACTTGCGGAAAAAGGGTTCATTAGACCGAGCTCATCACCATGGGGAGCACCAGTCCTATTCGTCAAGAAGAAGGACGGAACTTTCAGAATGTGCATTGACTATCGTGAATTGAATAAACTAACCATTAAGAACCGTTACCCACTCCTGAGGATCGATGACTTATTCGATCAACTTCAAGGTTCAAGTGTTTATTCAAAAATCGACTTAAGGTCCGGACACCATCAACTAAGAGTTCGGAAAGAAGACGTTCCCAAAACCGCCTTCAGAACTTGTTATGGACATTACGAGTTCCAAGTCATGCCTTTTGGGTTAACCAACGCACCAGCTGTGTTCATGGACCTCATGAACCGAGTGTGTAAACCCTACTTGGATAAATTTGTGATCGTATTCATTGACGATATCCTAATTTATTCCAAGAGTGTGAAAGAACACGAAGAGCATCTTAGATTGATCTTGGAATTGTTGAAGAAGGAAGAACTGTATGCGAAGTTCTCGAAGTGTGAGTTTTGGATATCTACTGTGCAATTCCTAGGTCATGTAATCGACAGTCAGGGTATTCATGTAGATCCCGCTAAGATCGAGTCGATAAAGGATTGGGCGACACCCACAACTCCTACTGAAATACGCCAATTCTTAGGACTCGCTGGATACTACAGAAGATTCATTGAAGGTTTCTCAAAGATTGCCAAATCTTTAACCAAGTTAACCCTGAAAAACACCAAGTTTGACTGGGGAGAAAAAGAAGAAGAAGCTTTTCAACTCCTTAAAGAAAAGTTGTGTAGTGCACCCATTCTGGCCTTACCGGAAGGTAGTGAAGACTTTGTTGTTTATTGCGATGCTTCACACAAGGGGCTAGGAGCGGTGTTAATGCAAAGAGAGAAAGTGATAGCATACGCCTCTCGCCAGCTGAAGACTCATGAGAAAAACTACACAACGCACGACTTAGAGTTAGGATCAGTTGTGTTTGCACTCAGAATTTGGAGACACTACTTGTATGGCACGAAGTGTGTCGTATACACCGATCACAAAAGCCTACAACACATTTTGGATCAGAAGGAACTGAACATGAGACAACGCCGATGGTTGGAATTACTCAGTGATTACGACTGCGAGATTCGTTACCATCCGGGTAAAGCGAATGTAGTTGCTGATGCTCTCAGTAGGAAAGAGCGACCAAAACCTCTTAGAGTCAGATCCTTGGGTATGACAATTAGTTCACCTCTTCCATCCAAAATTCTTGAGGCTCAGTTGGAAGCGCTCAAGGAAGAGAATCGTCCGAATGAGAACCTTTACGGAATGCCAGAGAGTGAAAATGGATTCGTAAAAAGGTCGGATGGAATTTTGTGTTTCAAAGAGCGAAGTTGGATACCACTCTACGGAGGAATTCGCGACATTATTATGCACGAATCCCACAAGTCTAAATACTCCATACACCCAGGATCCGACAAGATGTACCTTGATCTGAAGAAATTGTACTGGTGGCCAAACATGAAAGCCGACATTGCATCATATGTCAGCCGGTGTTTAACCTGTTCAAAGGTTAAAGCTGAACATCAGAGACCCTCAGGTCTACTAGTACAACCCGAAATCCCTGAGTGGAAATGTGAACGTATAACAATGGACTTTATCACTAAGTTACCTAAAACCTCTAAAGGCTACGACACTATTTGGGTAATAGTTGACCGTCTCACCAAATCAGCACATTTTCTACCAATGAAAGAAAGTGATGGAATGGAAAAACTTGCACAACTATACCTGAAGGAGATCATCGCACGTCATGGTGTACCAATCTCCATCATCTCAGACAGAGATAGCCGTTTCACCTAGAATTTCTGGAAATCACTTCAAGATGCGTTAGGGTCTAACCTCGACATGAGCACCGCTTATCATCCTCAAACCGATGGACAAAGCGAGAGAACCATTCAAACACTGGAAGACATGCTAAGAGCATGTGTGATAGACTTTGGAAATGGCTGGGATAAGCACTTGCCATTAGCTGAATTTTCTTACAATAACAGCTATCACACAAGTATCAAAGCCGAACCAGATGAAGCACTCTATGGACGGAAGTGTAGATCACCTGTGTGTTGGGCCGAAGTTGGAGAAAGTCAACTTACTGGCCCGGAGTTAATCCAAGAAACTACCGAGAAGATTGTGCAAATCAAAAACCGACTGCAAGCAGCTCGTGACCGTCAAAAGAGCTACGCAGATAAAAGGAGGAAACCACTTGAGTTTCAAGTGGGAGATAATGTTATGCTCAAAGTTGCGCCGTGGAAGGGCGTGATCCGTTTTGGAAAACGTGGAAAGTTAAATCCTCGTTATATTGGACCTTTCAAAATTCTCGCTAGAATCGGACCGGTAGCATACCGACTCGATTTACAACAAGAACTCAGCTCTGTACACAACGTGTTTCACGTATGCAACTTGAAGAAATGTCTTTCTGACGAAACTCTTACTATTCCTTTGGAAGAAATCCAAGTTGACGAAAGATTGAATTTTGTCGAGGAACCCATCGAAATTATGGATAGGGAGATCAAACGGCTTAAGAAAAGCCGCATTCCTATCGTCAAAGTTCGTTGGAACTCTCAAAGAGGTCCAGAATACACGTGGGAGCGTGAAGACCAATTCAAGCGCAAATACCCACACCTTTTCTCTATTTCAACAAGTAATCCTAACTGAAAACCAAGGACGGTTTTCTCTTCCAAGGCGGGGAGGATGTGACACACGGTAAATTTTCACAAAATTTAACTGATAATTAGTAATTTATTATTACTAAGCATGAGTCATGAATCATACATAAGCTTTGCCTGATCATTTGAGTAGAAAACTCGCATACAGTAAAAATTTCACCACTCTTGCATTCGTACCATTTTTATGAATATTTCATTTTGTCTTTTGATTTAAATTGTAAGACGAGAGGTTATCTCGTTTTCCCCAGTAACCGACACTGCACGCGTACCGACACTATGATAAGGGTTTGATAAAGCAAATGACAAACAACCGTAAAGAAAAATATTACAAAAATAATAATATCTCCGATACGTGACCATAAGATGTTACATCTAAAAGTTATCAAACAATGATGCCTCGGTCACAACGTAAAGTCACGGGACACAAAATATTCAACACACTTTCACTTGGACAACAACTATTATAAGAATACAACTTATGTATATAAGTATAATGTATATACTTATACTTTCCAAGTTCACACAATAAGTAAAAACATTTACTTACTTACACAAATAAACCAATGTGTATTTAAAATAAAAAGTGAGATAAATCTCTTTTGTCTTTCTCTCCCTCCCACGACAAAACAAGAACCAAGAATACCAGGAAAAAGATTTCATATCCATCTTCAACCTCTAGGCTTGTACACCCTAGGTAGGTCGAATCTCTCCCAAAGGAGATAATCCAACATGCCTAAACCTTCCCTTCCTCATCTCTCTTACCATATCCATGAAAGTTCTTGTTTCACAAATCCTCTCTTTGATACTTTAGCTATCACACGTACGAATCCAAGGGGAAATCAAAACAAAATCGTCCAAGGAATCATATCTCCACACATATTGAGCTTAAGCCAAAGGTCCAAGATGTTCTTAGCTTTTGGAAGATAGCCGAATTTGGCTTCAAACCAAGACCAAAGTGAAGAAAGTTAACCAAACTCCTCCTCAATCTACTCCTATATCTCTAGTCGGATTTCAAAGACTCCAAACTCAGTTTTTCATCAAACTTTACCCAAAACTAGGGTTTACAAAAGTTAGGGTTTTCTAAAATTGAATTGGGGGTTTTACAATTGGAGGTATTTTGGTGCTAATTCAAGTCTTATTTGGTCCAAATCCAAGAAGCAATTTTCGTTCATTACCCATCTTCTCTTCCAAGTTGAGGTTATCAATCTTCCTTGTTGTAATGTTCTTTTGTTGTTGTTTTGATGTTAAGTTTGGTATTTTGTATCAAGGAATTGTGTTATACTTGCCACGTTAATAATATATGCTTAGTTGTTATATGGAGTTTTGTGTTAGCCATTACTTGTTAAAATGATTTATGTCGAAAAACATGGTGTCTTTGGTTGGGTGTTCAAGTTTTCTGTCGAGAAGCAAGAACCAAGAAAAACTAGAGGTTGAGTTTTGGCATTGTTTTGTTAACCTTGTTTCTCCTGTCGAGTTGTGTAACCAAGAAAAGAAATAGAAGTTAAGTTTTACATGTTATAATACTTGGGTGTGATAAACAATCTTTGTTACATGAACACAAGTGGTCATTTGTACAAGGGTCCATTTGGTTTTCTGTCGAGACTAGGGTACAAGAAAAAGGTAGATGGGTCAAGTTTTACAAGTCTACTAGCAACCCATGTTGGTACTAACATTTTCAGTCAACATTTATACCATTTAGAGTGTGTCGAACCTTGATTATAACTTTACTTAAACATGAGAAACGTGCTAGCACCTCATCGTCTTGCGACTCAAATCTTAGTGGTGAACTATGCGTCTAAGTTGCTAGGTATGGCAAGGGAGAAACCCAAGTCAAGGGTGCTTATGTGTTAGAATGTATTTCGAGTAATCTATACATGCCTAGTTCCGTAAGAGTAAAATGGTTGATGATTAGAACCAAGTCGAGTAGTACTCAACTAACATGAGGTATCTTCACCCCTTTTGCTCTCATGTCCTAGCTAACGAAGTTAGCCAAATCTCATTCGAGACAAGCCACGTTTGAGTCACTTCGAAAAGTGTTTAGTTACCTTCCTAGTGTCAAAACTAGTGTCCAGGCACTTAAAAATTTGATAGTATACTCTTATTTTTCCAAAACTTGTAACAAAGGAAAATCTCCTTCATGTATTTCTTGGGCCGCAGCCCAGCTTAAACAACCCAACAAAAACAAAAACATAATCCCCACCTTTTTATTTGAACAAACCCATCTCTCATTGTATACCATGTCAAGCTCAGGCCTAATGTATCATTTTTCTATCGGGCCACAGCCCATACGCCCAACGTGAGTTTTTCAGTCGAGCAAATAAATTAAGTCATAAAATGAAACCCGAAGCGTTCGGTTTATAGACAACTATAAAACTAAACTCATTTATCACATATCCGAAATCTCCTACTTAAAAATATACATATACGAGCTTAACCCGTAAACAAGTGCAAAGTTTATTTTATGCGACAACGAGCGCTTTAAAAACATGATTCACTTAATAAAGTTTACGTCAAAGTTTAACATCAATGTGTAAACAAATGTATGCCAAGTAAACTTCCCGTTTAGAACTATATATATTAAGAACAAATTTTGATAAATAAATGAGGACTACTAAATCATTTTGTAAACTAATAAATTTGAGAGTTTTCAACTTTAACTTAAATATTTTCTAAATGCAATTAGAAAATAAATAAACTAATATTAGTTTCGACAATATCATTTTGCGTCAACTAAAATAATTATATACACATTTATATACTTACTAGTGGAACATTGTAATTATTTTCATATCAAACTTTGGATATTAAAACCATATTAATGTCAAGATGAAAAGTATATATACTTCGTATACTTACTAGTAAAATCATCTTAACGAATTTTACAAACTTACGTTTAGTATTAACACAATTATAAAAACCATTGAACTACTTTAAGTAAGGAATACTTAAAACAATGGACTAAAACATTGCCCTCCTTATCTAGGTCGCGTGTCGGTGCCGCTCCACAACAATCACTAATCCCACATTTGGATTGCACAGTTGCTAAGGTGAGTTTCATAGCCCCACTTTTACTTGATAAACTGTTTTATACGTTTTGGGGTGAGAAATATGCAAAACCTTTTCATGGACCAAAACTATTACATGATTACTATTACGTGGTTTAGCCTAAGCCCTTATGTCCCTAGAGAATGCCATTTTTCATGAACCGTCAATTCCCCATTGGGAAACGCGAATGTTATAAATAGATCTATTGAGGGTGACTCCTCCGTTCGGTTGGCCATGCTTAGGCCAAGGCAAAACGTATACCATGTCGAAATCAAGTGTTGAGGGACAAAACACTTGCTATGGGCCCCTATATTGTATGACATCTTTTAGCATACAGAAACTGTCGTAGTATCGGTTGCATGAACTTAGAGCTAACGTAATAGACTTTCATCCATATATCATTATATTCGTTGTAATGATTATATGACTTTGCTTATGGTCTACACTTACTATTTTAACTTAAACCTATGAACTCACCAGCTTTTAGCTGACCTTTGTAGCATATTTTCTCAGGTGTTTAAATGTAATCATGGATGCAAGGCAAGAAGCGGATAAATGGTCGTAGTAGTATTAAAGAAGTGTTTTTACACAAAAATGATGTTTTTACATTGGGACCACTAGAAATTATGGGATGTGCCCATTTATCTAAAACAATATTGTAAGATAATGGTTTAAAATATTTTATGAAGTTAAACGGAGTATGTATTCCGTTCTTTATTACTTGTGTAATGATCCACCAATCCCGTAACGCTCCTTAATGACACGTATGCTTCCGCTAAACAAAATTTGGGGGTGTTACAGCAGGAGTGCCTTTGAAGGACTAAAACTAATTCCATTAAAACATATTTGAGATTTAAATCACTATCTCTCCCCCGATCAAAAATTTCAAACCTTTTGAGATTTGTGATCCCAAAAGATTTAAATCATTTAAAAGTTTTAGGAGAAAGGTGTGGCAAGATTTAATTTTGAAAAATGATGGATAAGGAACAGTTTAAGACATTAAAGATTGTTAGTGTCAGGTATGATTGTTTTAAGAGATCTTTTAGTAAAATAAAACAATTTCACAATCAAACAAGAACAGAAAAAATTTTATTTTGACAGATCTTGATTCTAAAGAAAAATCATACCATGACATAACATTAAATCTTTAGATCACCACATTTTGTACAATCCGGACTTTTATGAAGCAATATTGTTTGAAAACAATTTATTTTAAATCACTCTCCCCCTCAATCAATGACCGTAGTCGTTGATTGAGTGACTTAGGTTTTGATAAAAAATGAAGTCAGGTGATTTTCAAAATTAAGTCCAATTTATTTTCAAAACAAATATTTTTCCATTTTTCAAAACAATATTAGTTAAAAATTGTTTAAAGAAAATGGTATAATCACAATTATCCTGCACAAAGATACGTTAGGTGGTTGAGTTGCTTCTGTTGATGTTGTTGCTGTAGGGCTTGGAAGAAAAATTGTCTGCTGATGCAGTGAGACTTCTTACGTTGCATTTTAATGCCAACTGAGGTCAAATTAAGCTCCGTTTCTTCAATCACTTAGAAGAAAACCATCTGCTGATGCAGTGAGACCTCTTACGTTGCATTTATGCCAACTCTCCATTGAAGTCAAATTAAGCTTCATTTCTTCATTTGTCGACCCAAGAAATCGTTACCCTTTCCTTTCGGCATCCAATCATATTCAATTGTGGGATCCGGATCGGGAACATTCTTACATACCAATATACCTGCATATGTTAGTGAACACACATACAAATATATGGTGGTCGACAACACCCAAACAGCAATCGACTAATAAACGTCAATCCAACATATCAATCAGTTCATATAAGGCATGGGAATAATGTGTTTCATCAAACTATAATCATCTAATCCTAACAATCATATCCTAAATTCCTAGTCCTTCGACATAGGCAAATATCATTTTTAATTAAGCACGTAGGATAATTAAGAAAGCCTGTTAGATGATATAGATTTGAAAACATTATCCCCCTCAATCAATGACTCATTTTCTGAAAAGTTTAAAGGCACAGAAGTCATTGATTGAGTTTGCAAATTTAATAAAAACTATGAATCTGATTGTTTTCAAGCAACTCATTTTCCACCATTTTTGAATACAACAAATATTTTTCTGAAGAATTTTAGACGGAAAAATATTTGAGTAGGAACAGCAGTCCTTCGACATACTTTCCTCATTATGTTTTAGGATAAGTGCATGAAATATTTGAAAAATGTTTTAGCGTGGCACTTTCCTTCCATGAAGAGCGGGTTGCTATCTGAAATAATAGCAAACCATGGTTTAAGCACGGGTTACAGTCTGAAATAACTGCAAGCCATTTTGTTGAAGCCTGGGTTACAGTCTGAAGTAACTGTAAGCCATATTTTTAGACATGTTTTGGAAAAAGAATATTTACACCTCCTGCTCGAACTTCATCTATGGTCCCGTGCCATTATTGAATGACATTTCTAAGACCGCAGATGTTATCGATACCAGAAGACATGTCTTGAGAAAACATATTTTTGGTATTTTTCAAATTTTCTGATTTTTATGGGTTTTTGATGATTTTATATTTTTCTATTTTGTTTTGCTGGTTTTATATTTTTGTATTTTGCTTTTTGATAAATATTTACAAAGATAGTTTAGATGATATAGTTAAAGAGAATGATGATACGAGTACCGAGATAAGGATATCGAGCAGCATGTCGTAGAAGATAGAAGTCATCATCCCTAAAACTTTCACCACCAAAGCTTTCGAGGCTCTTGTATTGAAGAAAGAAATTGAACCATCTGAAAGTGAGACTTTGGTAGCGTCCCCCCAAACCGAAAATCCATTAGATGAGCAGATTCGAAGCTCTATTTCAAGCTTGCCTTAGCCAGGTGCACAGAGAAGCACACCATTATCATAAATCCCGCTGCTCCTTTTAAGAACGATAATCGAGATTCTCTGTTCTGGGTTATATCATCCAATAGAAGAACAGCAACGTATCATCCCACATTTGAATACCTCTTCTCAAATTCCATTTCCACTGAAGTCTGAAGCGATCCATTCCAAAAGGTTGTCAAGAGACCACTTCCCCTGTGTAGTTGAAATGATGCAGTCCGTCTCTTAGTATAATGCTCAAGAACTCTCCCGAATACACTTCATGAGGGGAATGAAGAACACCTTCCCATGTTCACATTTTTCTTCCCTGATGAACGTGTATGAAGCTCAAGAACCCGAAGTACACCAATATCCAAGAAATCTCTCGAATACACATCATGCCCGGAGAGAAAAACACCTCCCCAATGTTTGTGGTAAACAATGGCTTTCTTCCCTGATGATCGTGTATGAAGCTCAAGGACCCGAAGTACATACATTCCCCAAAGAGAGAACAACCGATAACATTAAAGAAGCAAGCCGAATCACTGATTATCTCTGCGGATGACAATCTCTGCGGATGTCAACTCCGGAATAAGTGATTATATCTCTGAATCACTAATTAAGCCCTCAAGTGAGACAGTTGAGCGCCCCCAATGTACACAATTCTCTCTCCCCTGATGATTGCGATAACATCGAGATCATCACACACTTGTGTACCTCTTATATCTTCATAAACTTTCTCTAACATCACTTCCCCCACATAGTTGGAATAATAACACTAATCGCCTTGATGAGTAAAACCTTGAGTTTCTATGCGGTCATGACATTTTTCTTCCCGGGATATCTTCAATCACTAAGAAGAATTAAGTTCATCAAGTTTACTCGCCATGAGTCAAACCTTGAGTTTCTCTGCGGTAATAACATTTGTCTTCCCGGGATATCTTCAATTACTTAGAAGTATTAAGTTCATCAAGTTTACTCGCGTTTAGATACGTGTCTCCTTCCCCCTTGCTGGTTTTGACACTTCAGA
The DNA here is from genome assembly GCA_019973895.1 of Chrysanthemum seticuspe. Classification (NCBI taxonomy): domain Eukaryota; kingdom Viridiplantae; phylum Streptophyta; class Magnoliopsida; order Asterales; family Asteraceae; genus Chrysanthemum; species Chrysanthemum seticuspe. Next base: position 130,477,879 of record BPTQ01000002.1, read on the forward strand.
ATCAGCAACATCTTATCAGCCCAAATACTTGAAATCTTTTTGAGAAGACCACTTTTAATCACTGTGAGAATCAATTTGCTAAAGATCAGAATGAGCAAGTCTAATTGGGGATTAAATCAGACATTTCACCCTCCCCCAATTAGTGCTCTCCCCTAAACCGACAATCTTTATAATGAATGCTTGAATAAAGAAGAAGCCTTTAGATCTTTAAATGCAACTCGTCTTTAGTCTTCTAACATTTAGCTGAAAATGTAGAACAGACTGTAGACTCGACCTGCTTCAAGATTGTCCAATTGGGGAATAGAAAGTTAACATCTTCATCTCACCAAAAAAAACAAGAACATCACCAAAAAGCATCCCAATTAACTTACATCTTGCAAGTCCCCTTAACTAAAATCTCTCCCAATCAAACAAGAACAGAAAGATGTCCATCAAGGAAATCAGCAGTCAGCCCGCAACGAACACACTAAATGGTAACACCAAACTACCAATCACATCAAACAAGAACAGAGAGATCGTTCAGAATCATCATGTTGATGTGTATGTGAAGCATTAACTGGAAGCACTTTGTCGTTAAACTCATTAGTCCGTGGGAAGATGTCAACCAACGACTCTCAGAAGAAACTCCATGTAAAGATGACCCGATAAGAAGAAGCTCGGTTCTTACATGAGTTTGGAGCCGTTTGACCATTTATTCTCATTATCAAACAACCATGCAGTATTATCACACTTCTTCTCCCCCTCAAGAATTGCAGACGAAGTTGCCATTCTTGACTAAATAAGTGAAATCATCCAAAAGTACTCTATTCACACTTCTCCCCCGCAAAATTAGCACAGGATGTCGCCATCGTCATTATAGTTGAGCAAGTGGAATAAGAAAACAATCAACAGTAGCCCGGTTCACTTGATAACTGAAAGCGCGTGGAAAAAGTATGAAGCATGTTGATGAGAATGGTCATTAATAAGAAGATTTCTCTTCTTCCGAAGATAAAGCGCACTGACACGTACACTTTTCTTTTCTTTAGAGTACGAGGTTTGAACTGAAGTATTCAAACGTCATTATCTCTCTCTTTTCAGCTCTCTTGGCAAAACATGTAATCAAACCCATTATCATTCAGTAGGCTCTTTGTTGTGACAGCTGATGGAGAGAACCCAATATGATGAATTTGACCCTGAAGTAAACTAACCCGAACTCGTGACTTAAACTTGCACATATGTAACAAAGAGCGGTACCGATTTCCATTAGCATCTCTAAGTACTCTCTATGTACTCTATACTCTTCAACCAACCAACCATCAAGTATAAGACGTACATTACCTCTTGAAAATCCACATTTGAATGTGACACTGAGCACTACAACGTAACTCCTTAAAGTGATAGTTATCTTGTGGTGGTAAGAGCCCAATTCCCCCAAGTGGTAAAAGAAAAGGTAAAAGACACACAATAATAACTAGATTTTCATGTCTTCGTTTTTGATAATAAACTCGAACAAGGATCATGAAGAATCTTCATCCATCCATCCCTGATACCTTCAGATACTAAGTACACTCGCCCGTGATATTTCACTTCAACCTCAAATAAATAATAGTGAATTAACCCCGTTGTCACTTCTTCTAGTTAAAAGCTCAATTCTAGCCTCCTTTGACGTTTAAAAAGAACTATGATAATGGTTTTCATCCCGACCATGGTTAAAAGCACGTAACCCCGTAAAACCATGTAATAACCAAATTGCCATGAAGACAACCCAAACACATACCCAATTCATGAAGTATACCCTTTTATCCCTTCTTCGAAGCAGAAACCGTAGCACCAGCATCAAGAAGATCCAGAATTACACTTTCTCTTCTCCAAGATGGTTCCATCATTACGGGGATTTTACAATTCCATGGTTTAAACCGAGAAATAGATTCTTTCGCGGGATTTTACAAAACCAGGAATAAACCGTAAGATAGCTCCGGAAATGCACTTTACTATTACCAGGATTTTTCCATCGTCACGGGATTTTACAAGTCTATGATTTAAACTGAGAAATAGATTCTTTCGCGGAATTTTACAAAATCAAGACAAAACCGTAAACAATGTCAGCTTGATTGTGTTATGACAACTTTGGTTTCAGTGAATATCTGTTTTAGGGGAACATGTAGTGGTTCTTCAACGGATCATAATCCAACATCAACAATATCATCAACCATCCAGTAAACACGTTGGTAAACACATCATTCACGCATTCTGTCGGCTATTGCAGTGACAACATGGTGAAGTAAACTTGATATGCCAAACTTGATCATGAAGTGAAATTCCCCAGATTTGTTACTTAAACTTGTACTAATCCTCGTGAAAAAGAAACGGTGTACCCAATGTACAAAACCTCTTGACATATCCTCAACTGAGACACCAAAGTGATAGCTACGTTGTGGGTTAAGCGAGAAAGGAATCACAACCGTAACTAAATAGCCAAGTCTTTATCACCCTCAATAAACGCCCAAACAAGTCATCTTCGCGGAAGGGTAGAAAGAAAGAAGACGAAATAAGTAAACTTGCCCGGAAAGACTCACTTCAAATTCAAATAAGAGATACCGAACAACAAACAACCCCGTAGTCAACATTGTTCAACCATTAACTCAAGCCGAGACATAATATTTTCCGTGATAATGCATTCACCAAAGTACCAAACCTCATAACTCAACGAATCTCAGCATCAAACCAAATATCACGTCTCAAATCAAATCTCATAATATATCAATCCAATTTTAGAAAAGCCCATCCGTCTCAATCATGTGTACGACCCCAAAATTAATATAATGTATTAAGTAAATTCATTTTAGCCCAATTAATCTTGAGATGTAACATTTTGGTGTAGCCAAATTTTTCATTTTAGACAATATTTGAGCACAACTCAACGAGATAAGACCACAAAAAGACCCATATTTAGATAGGAGTCACAAGCCCATATGAGAAGCCCAACCAAACATCACTCGTCCACAAATGCACTGACCTAATATTTCAGTTATAAAACATATAATACTCACACAAAATCCCTAATATTTCTCTTATCAAACTCTCAACCCTAATATCTCTCCAACAACTTGACCGCCTACCTCCTGATAATCCACACTCACCATTCGAAATTACTCACACAAATCTAAAGGCCTAGTCTCATCAGAATATCCTCCGCCCCTTTTTATCAGCTTTACATCAAAACACATCACCTTGACTGGTATTACATATCTCGTCTTGTACTGATGATGCCACAGGGATGGCAACGAGAGTTTTTTTTTTTTTTTTTTTTTTTTTATTTGCCACAGGGATGGCTTCGAAGGTGTAGACATGGCAAGGTAGGTTTTACTTTGATTCTTGTTTTTGTTTCCACCGAATGAAAGACAAGATAAAACAATCTTGTTTTAATCTTGCTTTGATTTTTCGAACAACAAACAAAGATTGTAAAACGTGAGATCCGTGATGTGAATACTTTTGCTTGTTTAGACCCTCGTAGTCATGATGATATCTTAGGGTATCACGAAACAACAAGGAAACTGAGATCAATTAACTTTTGTTTGTAATGAGTCTTGTGTAGTCTTAGAGTTTATAAATGTTTCGGAACTGTTGTGATGATATTGTTGCAATACGTTATTTTGTTTTGATAACCATGGATCAATAATGTTGGTTGAAACTGAGGTTGTGGTGTTTTGTTGGTATTTGATATGTGGTCGTGTAGTCATTTCTTCTTCTTCCTTTCTGTCACAAGTCGCTAGCCAAAGTCTCTAGCACAAGTCACTAGCACACGATGCTACGACTTGTAAAGACAAGTCGCTACCCATTTTTTTTCAAAGCAAGTCGCTACCCATTTTTTTTTTCAAAGTTAGTCGCTACCCATTTTTTTTTCAAAGCAAGTCGCTACCCCTTACTGTAAACAACTCGCTAAGCCTTTAAAACCATACAAGTCGCTAAATAGCCAACAAGTTGCTACGACAAGTAAATACAAGTCGCTAGGTAGATTGACCCAACTCGCTACACATGTTAATGACAAGTCGCTAGCAGATTAGACCAACTCGCCAACAAGAATATTTGACCATTTTACTTTTTCCGGCGAGTATTCTGACCAAAAGAACCGTTCAGCTTCAAAAACTCAGAAAACATCATAACAACTGCTTCATATGACTGTTATGACCAGTTTTGACCATAAAATATACCATATAACCATAATATTCACGGACAAACTTGGTATAACAACATATGAAAAAAGTGATAAAGATGCGGACTTGGGACAAAGACAATGACACAAGACAGATTATACACTTAATCCCACATACCATTATAAGACCAACAATATACCAAAAGAAGACATGTACAAACAGTTTACAAAATGATCCGACCAAAAGAAGACCAACACATAGATATGAAAAGTATTTTTATTTTCGACCAAACAAGACACCAAACAGTTTACAGAATGATAAAAAAACATAATAAATCAACACAACACAATAACCATGGCTCTGGTACCAATTGTAGGATCGTAAATACTATTGTGTTTGATGATTCGGGTGGTCTTGGATGATCAAAATACATGATGGCCATTTTAGAGAGAGAAAGTAGAGAGATGGGTGTTTTCTTGGTAGAGACTTGTATGAAAGATTAGATTGAAGGCACCACCCCTTCCATGGATGGAAGGGGTATTTATAGTTACAGAATACACGACCTCCTATCGGCCTGTGGATCAGGTATACAGTGGGTAAAGACCCGTCCTTCCTCCACGGTGTTGCACTAAACTAAACTATGCTAATAATTAACTAACTAACTACTAAATAACGTAAATACCGACACGTCTACCAGCTAACATATGCTAGACCTTAGTTGGGGTGACCGACACTTTAACATGGAATTTCCAATTCCTAACATGTTCTTACATTTAGTCCTCATAGAAACAACTAGGAGGAGCATTTACTATAAAGTGCAAAGTTGCACATTTGCTGAAAGCTCTCTGATCTGCAGTAGGTGGATCCCAGCATTTGAACTAGCCGGATCCCTCCCAGAAGGGAACCGCGGGATCCGTGACACCTGATATGCAATACAGACTTGCTTACATCTAAATAGTCTACTAGATCACCACACACGAGTCAAACATAAGATACTAGAGCCAACTAAGTCTTCCTCAAATAGTTGAAAACCTCACTCTCATCCATGGCTTACCTAGGATATATTTCGAAATATTTTTGATTTATCAACTCGTCAAAACTCACCATAATTCCGCTCCAACACTCACACATTATCTATAACGTCTGATAGCACTTAGTTTGGTCTATCCTTCAATTTTAGCAAATTGATCTTAATCATCTTTGACTCAAAATTAGGCTCAAAAATAGTTTTTCTTCCTAGGTCATCATCTGACTTCTAGGACTTGTTACCACCATTTCTCCATATCAAATTAAATGGTATCCTTGTCAAACACATAGTTAAACTACCCAAAGTCAATTTTCTTGCCCAAAACCATGATTAAGCACCATCACTTATTATGGTTAAGGATTTGAGATATCCAACAGCTAAAGACTTCAAAATTAAGTCAAAACCTCGAAATCCATTGATAATAAACCTTACAAAAGCATAATCATTTCACCTAAAACCTGTCTGACAGCCGGATCCCTGGTCTTTAACCAGGCGGATCCCTGCTGAGAGGGATCCACGGGATCCGTAGCTGCAGAAAGCCTCAATCAGCTTCCATATTCAATTTTAAGTCACCTTTGGTTCTCTAACCACTTTTAGCATTCATTTATTATTCTCCTAGAGCTGATCAAAATCCTAAGAGCATGCTTAATCCTCTAAGTGGCCAAGAATTTAATTTCCTAAATTCAAATTATCTTTTATAAACCAAACAACCTTAGGATTAAGGCACCATCCTCACTTACCTTTCAAAAATCAGCAATTAGAAGCTTACACTAGCATCACCATCACCATGACTAAGGCTCTTAGCAACAACTCTTCAACCTTAGGATCATCCAAAAGAAAGGGTCAAATGATCCATGAAATCTCATCCACCGAAACATCCCCCATTAGAGATAATGATACTAGAACCCCATCTCACCAAACTCATCCAACAAAGGCTAAGAGAACAGCAAGGATTAGCATCAAACCTTTCAGACTAGAAAAAGGATCCTCTAGTTCAAAACCAAACTTGACTAGTTCTAGCAAGCCATCAAAACCCTCATTCATTAAGCATGGACTACACTCTTTGAATGAGCCTCTCCCTCACCACCAAGAAACTCCCATTCACCAACCTTTTCATTGAATAGGGAACCACCAACAACACCAAATAGCCCATCATGGGAAACAAGGAACAACCTTGATCATATGGAAGAAGTTCCATTACCACCCTCATTTTTAGAACCTCATCCTACTTCTCAAAATGAAGACCCAAAATCACACATAGAACCTCCTCAAAATATCCATTTCCCTCCGGGTCCAAACCAAGACAATAATTGTCCAAATTGTCTAATCACTCAAGGACTTGTTCAAGAAGCACGAAATGAGATACATTTCATGTTTAATCATCTTCTTGAAAAGTTGGATCAAACCAACAAATCCACTCATCCCTAGACTCAAGCACATTGTCGCGTTTTAAGTCTAGTAACTAGTTAGTATTAAGTGGTACTTGTATGTCCTAGTTCATTCTCTTAGTTTTAGAGATTTGTTTGATTATCTCTTGTTTTATTGAATGAATATTTATATGCTATGATTATGTTGTGCGTTGTGCTTGTTATGGTACACATATATCATCTCTCAATTAGCATTGTTTGACACATCTTCACTGCTAAAGAAACTGTCACCAGATAGCCGGATCCCTCCAAAATGCCTAGACGGATCCCTCCAAGAAGGGAACCGTGGGATCCGTGGTATAGAAGGACAAATTTCTACTAACTTGAGTTTTATTTGCAGGAAATTATGCACTATACTCTTGTTTTCTAACCTTTACTTTGTAGATTTTCAAAATAACACATGAAGATTTTGACACCATAAATCTAGGGGGAGCTTTGTGTCAAACGATATTGCAAAAACATTTGCAACTTAATCCGATTTTGGATTATACTTCATGACACCCCATTGCAACTTTGCAATCTTCAAGGGGGAGCATGTTTTTCGTCACTTAGACGAACCATTTGCAAACATATTTGCAAACACATTAGTTTATTTTACGTCATGTCCTTGACGCCCTCTCAAAGGGATGGACTCGTCAAGGGGGAGTTAAGACGAGTACCATTCCCGTCACTTGATCTTTTTATATTTTCTTTTACATATTTTTCTTATAAAAATTGTGTTAGTTTCTTTTAACACTTTTTGTTTCGACAAAAAGGGGGAGAAGAAAGTAAAAACTACTAATTCAAATTTTCTACGAATTTTAGTTTTTCTTAAAATAATTTTATGTTTTGTCATCAACAAAAAGGGGGAGATTGTTAATACAAATAAGCCGTAAAAACGTTTATTTATATTTTACGATCTTCTAATGTTTTGTTGATAACAAACGTAAAATCATTTTAACGAAACAAATAGAATACGTAAATAGTTTGAGTCAATAGTTTCCTAACACACTTACGTTTTCACACAAAACACTAAAACAAGTATAAGTGATTTTATGATTTAGATACATATGTACAATAACTAGTGTTTACATATTGGGTTAGCATATACTTAAACTAAGTATACTAAAATGGGTAAAAACAAGTATATACTAAAATGGGTAAAAATAAGTATATACTAAATGGGTAAAAACTAGCAAATGGTATTGACCCATAACCCATGGTTTTATATATGCCACTTAACCAAGTTCATTGTATCTAGAAAGAAAACCATGGATCAACCCATAACCCATGACCCATAACCCATAACCAAAAATACCCATGGGCAAAGAGGAGCGTCCCACGGATCCCTAGCTTTGTGCTAGCCGGATCCCTTGTGGGAGGGATCCGCGGGATCCGGGGAACAGTAGAAAAATTCCTCTATAAATAGAGAGCCATTTCTTCCTTTCCACTCACAACTTTACATACATACTTCCCCAAGTATTATAACCTTCTAACCTCATATCCAAGTGATCTATGTAGTTTGTTTTTTGTTTTTGTGTGATTCTCTAGGTTCCTCTTAAAGGCGAGATCACCACTTCTTGAAGATGAGCAAGCTCAAGTCCATGAGTTGCCATGCTTCGTCATCATCAAGACAAATAAGGTTCTCTTGTTGATAGTTCTTTCTTCCTCCGTAGATGTTGGGTTGAAGGCATTAGTGAATGATGTCGAAAGTGTCAAGATGAAAGCATTAGTGAAAGGTGCTTATCGTACATGTCAAAGCATTAGTGAAGAATGTTAAAGGTGTCAAGACGAAGGCATTAGTGAAGGGTGCCAAGCGTTGTGTCAAAGGCATTAGTGAAGGATGCCGAAGAATCAAATCAAGTGGCATTTGGGAAGAATGCCTAGGTCGTATAATCGATGAGGTGCATCGTTATACATATAAGTATTTGTTTATTTCCAAGGATGGTGATATCCTTGATGGTGTTGTAACAAGGAGTGGATCTCCTTGATATTAGGTGTTGTGTTGTGAAGGGTAGTAGTTCCTCCATAGTAATGGAACTAGGTGCTTAGCCTAGTACCTAATAAAGGGTAGGCGACATTGTGATAGGATTATTTCTCCTTGGTGTGAAAGAACTCAGTGGTTAGCCTAGCACTGTATAAAGGGTAGGCGACGTTGTGTTAGGTGTGGTTCGCCTTGGTGTGAAGGAACTCGGTATTTATCTTTGTACCGGAAAAAGGTTAAGCGACGTTGTGAAGGCTTCTCCGCCATAAGGAGTTGGTGTAGTGTTTACGAACTCTCGAGTAGGTGACTCGGGGAGTGGAGTAAGGCAAGAAAGGTGTCCTTGTAGCCGAACCACTATAAATACTTGTGTCATGGTGATGTGCTTCTTACTCTTTATCTTTCATTACACGTCTATATATCTATCTATCAACGTCCAATATAAACAACCAAATAGATTGACATAAGTCGATCTAAATATTTAAAAGGAAGTTTTAAATTGGTAAAACTATTCAACCCCCCCTTCTAGTTTTCCACAACTTCTCAGAGTTACAGCGTAACCTGAATACAAGCAACGACAATGTTACCAAGATTGACAACTCTAAAAGGAAGAGTCATTGGTGTAAGGCTATTGCAATTGACGATGGAGAATGCTACAGCTTATGGGCCTCTTGTGACCCTCGGAAAACCTGCGATGGAGGAGTTGAAAAAGAGAGGGTAAATGATGACAGATACATGTGGACTACACTTAACGACGAAGAAAGGTTAGCCAAATTTTCGATTAACGAAGTGGAAGGACAACCTATCAAGCATTACTGCAGACCCTTACTCATCACGGAAGATGAGATTACACAAGCTTGGCCAACTTGCAACCCCTTTCGTGAGTATTTCAACGGAGGGGGTAATGTGAAGAACGAAGTTTGGATATGCCCACATGAATCAGGGAGGCATGACGTTGCTTTTGGAGATCTGTCATTCAGAGATTGGTACTCAGTAAGGTTCGGTGATGCAGTAATTAATTCGGTCTTGTTTAGAAATCTGGAACTCAAATATGAAAAACATATTCTTGAAGGAAAAACCCATTAAGCCCCTGGACGATATTCCTTCTGAAAATAACAATGACGAAGGGACTCAAAATCATTGGTGTGAACAAATTAAAACCGCTGACGGAAATGTTTGGGCTTCCTGCAACCCTTTTGATTATGAATGTAATGGGGGAAGCAGCATTGAGAGAGCTGGGGAAGACGAGTTCCTATGGACCTCGAATAATGATTCAGAAAGAACAGAATTGCCTTGGCCAGATGATCTTGGATTCGACGATTGGGTCAGAATCAAATACGGAAAAATTGACGCGTTAACTAAGGAGAAAATCTGGAATGGATGTATGAGTAAAGATCAACCTAACGACGAAATTCCAAATGAAAAATCAGAGGATGACACCAAGAACTCATCAAAGAAAGAAAAAGAAGAATGCAAGCAAATACTCGTAGAAAATTCACCTAATGATGACCAACTTAAAGATACAGATTCCAACGACAATGATTTCGATTACCTCGAGCTACAAGGTGAAGACGGTTTCATTGACCCCGATGATGAAGTACACGAGAAAAGAAGATGCAAACTTCTTGGCATCCCGTTTAAGAGACCGCCACCAATTATAGCCGAAAATATGAGTTCACTCGATACCATTTAGGACCAGAGGAAAAATTTTGCAAAATTCGGAAGACTGAAACTAAAGAATACCTCCGCACTGCAACAAATGTCGGTTGGGTCAGGCGTAACTTGATGAAAGACATAGAAGAAGTCGGGCAAGTCCAAAGACCCCCATAGAGCCCCGCGGCTCTAAGTCTAACTTAAAGACTCGTAAATAAAGAAAAGTGCTCTTTCGGGAGACAACCCGAATTATCCCTTTCTTTTGTTTCCATTTCTGTAGGGTTTTGTTTTTTTTAACCATTTTTGCAGGAAATGAGGAAATGATTGCTGCTGCAGTTTGCTGATCTGACCATAGTTACGGCGTAACTCATCTTTGTGATTACGCCGTAACCAACCCCTTGCAGCATAATTATGGATGCATTACCAATTACGGCTTAATACCATCTCAGTGGTTACGCCGTAACCCTCGCTTTGCAGCTTATGTCAGGTTTTGCCAGTTACGGCGTAACTCCCTCAAAGAGTTAGACGCAACCTTCCTCTGCTTTACTTCTTTCATTTTAAAACACAATAACCTTGTATTAATATTTTAAATGAACTTTGTGGGTGTGTTCCCTGTAAACCCTCACGAGACTTCACTCGTCCACTTGGGACACCAAGTGGTTTAAAAGGCTTGTTGCATATGCTAAATGCAACCGTGATTCCTACGAAAGTGAGTTAGGTTTGTTTTTCATTTTTCATTTTTTCTTTTTTTTAGAATTATGCTTGTCGGTAGTGTGATTTCAGGGATTGAAGTTTTTTCATGATGCTTACACGAAGGCACGTCTCTTTTTCGTGGGCCTTATTTCTTTTTGGAGCAAATTTCAGGGAAGTTCTCGCTCTAATTCTACTTTTCTCTTCACCTTTATTTAACGCTTAGTACAAAAGGGACTTTGTACAATTCAAGTGGGGGGACGGGAGTAGAATTATCTCTTGAAAATTATTTTGCCCTCGTTTTTCTAGTTTATTTTGAAAAATTATGCAATTTTTAAAATTTTGACATGTTTTTCTTAACCTATATGGTGAGATTAGCCTTATCCGTTTCCAATATTTTACCCCAAATATTAATACAAAGTTTTTCTTAACCTATATGGTGACATGCAACCCTTGATATTATATGGTGAGATTAGCCTTATCCGTTTCCAATATTTTACCCCAAATCCACCAAATTATGAGTGTGCCGGTAGCTTGTAAACTTTAAAACTTGGCCTTTGCTTCTTTTCGAGACCATAGACGAGGTATGTTGAGTTAGCTCGATGTATTTGGACTTTTCAGTTTTAGAAGGCAATATTATAGGATTATCACCCAAATAGCCTTCCATTGTGTGTCTATCGATTAGTGACCTCGACTTCTCGACCCCCATGTGAAACCCTTTTTTTGCACTCACCTTTAGTGCAAGATACCCCTAGATACACCCATCTGAGCCATTCCTTTCATTTTGTTAACCCAATATATTGTTTCGATACACCTATACACCTTAGCCTACCCTGTAGTCTTTATTTGTGATTTGGAAGTCATAATTTTCCTAAGTTCAAGGTTCAAGTGGAAAGGTTCGGAAATCACACGTTCGTCGACAACATATTCCTGAAGATCATTGAAGACCCTCCGAATTCCCGTTGTTCATCTCAAGTGGGGGATATTATGTTTAGTTATTATTGTTATGATGAAAAAAAAGTGATTCAGAAAAAAAAATGTTATGTAGTTATTGTAAAGTGCGATGTTATAAGCACTATGTTATGAGCTTTATAGATTTAGTATCGAGGAGGCCACCTCGATCACATTCGAAGATTGGAGTTTGTAAGTTTGCCAACAGTTGGAGAAAAGGTAATGTGCCCATCATGACGTCCTCTAATGACACATCTACCTACTATTTCATGATCCGGATTCTTTACTTTAAAGCTTGAACTTTGGGCGGACGGTAAGTGGTGATGACTTGGTTATAGATTTAGACTACCTGCTTGATTTTTATTTTATACCATTTATATATATCCCATGTCTTATCCTACCCTTTAGTCATGAAGCGTGTCTAGGTGATGCAGCGAGCAATCTTTGGTGTCTTGGCCATGGATTTGGTCATGTATCATTGATTTTGTCCACTTCACCGTGACATGTTAGTAATGACGAGTCACCCCTTAACCTTTGTCGTGTCTACCCATATTGCCTTCGAGAATTGTTTAGCCCTTAACTCTAGTGGTGGAGATTTGTATAACCACCAAGCTTATGATAGAATACATGCTATGACTGTGCGATTGAGTGATCACCCCGAAATTGACACTTAGAATAGTTGAGAGATTTGAGTGTTTTGTTCCCATTTCGTGAGGTGTTCGGCTTTGTTTTATTCTAGCATAAGGGATTTGTAAACTTATATTTTCCAGGTTTTGGGAAATATCTTTTTAGGAATCTTTCTAATAAGGTCTACTTGAGGGAAAGTAGAGTTCAAGTGGGGGGATATTTGATAACATCAAATAGTCCTGAATAGTAAGTGTCAATTTCCCCCAATAATGCTTGTAATTTATATCATTTATATGGATTTACACTTGTTTTCCATTGTTTTCCACTTTCAGGTAAATTACGAGCATTGGAGCTTAAGAGACGCGGAATTGGAGAAATATCAAAGATTTATCATAGTATGCTGACTTTGAAGAAGTTATGGCGTAACTCATCTCTCACATTACGCCGTAACTAAAGCGTGACTCAGAAAACCAACTCATCAGAAGTTTACGGCGTAACTCTCCCCAAAGACTACGACGTAACTATATTAGGTCAAATGAGGTTCCATGCCGCTGATAACTACGCCGTAACTATTTCACCAAGTACGGCGTAACCAAGTAATATTGAAGAATACGGCGTAACCACTCATAAGGTTACGCCGTAACCAGCAGATCTAGTGCAAATAACGAAGGAATTGACGATTACGGCGTAACTCTTATTCTAGTTACGCCGTAACCCAGATCTGGCCTATAAATACCCCACGATTTCCAGAATTTCAAAGCATACATTCCACACACAACAACCAAAGAACGTGGGAAGAAGCCAAAGTCAGGTCTAGAGGAGCATACGGAGCTGTCTCCAAGGGAGAAATCACTCCCCTACGATAAGCATTAGCATTTAATCTTTCCTTTACTTTCGATTCATGTATTTCGTAATTTTGAATATTGAATTGATTTGTATGGTTAATATGAGTGGCTAAGAACCTCTTGGTGCTAGCCTAGTTTGATTCCTTAATTGTTTTGTTTGCGTTTACATTACTTCCGTATAATTATTTCTAAGTGTATGCATTCATAGTTAATTGGTAGCTACCCTTGTTTCGGTAGTTTTGAATGGCGGTAGAGGCTAGTTGCTTAGGAGATATGACCAACTGACCCTAAGTGAGTAGACTGAGACGGGAAGGGTAAGATATGACCAACTAACGACCCTTTCTACTTGTGTGATTTGACCAACGGATCACCTACCGTTTGGATGAACTTAAGAATTAGGGGGTGAGTGTTTAAGTTGCTAATGCCCGGGCACTCACTATTATAAGTCTAGCATGTAGCGGTACTTAATGACTCGGCTTAGGGGACCTGGAACAACAGGACTTATGAGGGGACACCTGACTTCTCCTGTGGTGGCATCTTTGCTGATAGGTTAGGGCGAATTGACCAAATGTTGTCCTCTCGACTTTGACCCCACCTGAATTAATTGGAAGTAAGTAGACGTAGACATTACTAGTTAGGAGGATTAACTAGGTTAGCACCACTCTCCTCTTTTGATAAAACCTTTGCCTTTTATTTGCTTTAGTAGTTAATTTATTAATTCCTTATCGAAAGCATTATTAATCTGTGACACCTAGACTTAGTAATAATCCAATACACATAGCTCTTGGGACGACCTCGGTTTTACCGAATACTACACTACACGCGACCGGGTACACTGCCCGTTAGTGCATTAGGGTAGACCATAGGTATAACGAGACTTTATAAATATTAAAACCTGGTCAGTAAAACCTGCATCAGTTTAGTAGGAATTGTAGAGTTTGGTGATGATATCGTTGTGGGAACAATCCTCTTGGGGATTGGTTTGATTGGTTGAGTTGGTGGAGGAGAAATCTTAGCATTAGTGGATTTAACCGGAGATGATTCGGTTGAGGAAATTTCGTGTACAACACGAGCAAGTTTCTTGGGTGGTTCTTGGGTGGATGAGTTAGCACTAGGAGCTTTCCTCATGATGAAATAATTAAAGAAAAGGTTTCTAAATGCTGAGAATTATGTTATGGTTGATGACTAAGAGATTCTAACAAGATGACTTATAAAGGGAAGGATTTGGCAAGAGCATTCAAGACTTAAGCCATTAAGATCCTTTGGAATGTGATGATTAGCATGCACAAGAGTCAAATTCAGATTTGTACTGATCTAGGGACTTAGTTAAGATGAGGTGGAGTGTTTAAGTTAGCAAAGTGAACTTGAAATGATTGTTTTAGCTAGACTTGACATGAATCTGTCACCCGGATCCCACGGTTCCCTCCAATGATGCTAATCCTAGGGATCCGGCTCTCAGCAGCTAAGAAAGGATACAAATGATGTTTGTAAGGTCTAAAGCCTATACCTCCTTGAGTGTTTCAGTCATCCTAAGTGTCTTAAATGAAAGAGTACTTAAATGATCAAGGGCAATGAATGATGTAGCTAATGATTGCCTTTTATGGAAGGAAAATAGGACTTTATGATCACCAATGGGTGTTTAAGGATGACACTAGGAATATTGATGGTGTCAAGTCATATTAAATGATCCTAGAGATCAGATGTACACTTGAGATAAAATTTGAAAAATCCTTAAAAATTACAAAAATTAAAAAACTAGTTTTTGACCTATTTTGAGGTAAGGATGACTAAAATCAATTTGCTAAAATTGATAAGAATATCACACTAAGTGTTTTGAGATGTGAGGAACAATGTGTGAGTATTGGAGCGGAAATATGGTGAGTTTTGATGAGTTGATAAATCAAAAACACTTTGAATTTGATCCTAAGTTAGCTATGGGTGAGTGTGGAGCATTCTAATCTTGAAGAAGACTTAAGTGGTTATAAATCCTTATGTTTAGCTAGTGTGAAGTGATCTAGTGAGCTGTTTTGATGTGTGGGATTCTGTATTGCACATCTGTTATCACGGATCCCACGGTTCCCTCAAAGCGTCTAGTACAATCTTAGGGATCCGGCAACTGTAGATCAGAAACATCACAGAAAGAAATGCAGTTTTTGCACCATACTATGTACACTAATTTCTATTAAACTCTACTCCAAAGAGCAACAACACAAGCATGATATCACATAAATCATATCATAGATAAGAGTAGAAATGACAATATCCAAAACAATACAAACTAGTGTGCATAAAAAACATAAGCATTCATACATAAACCAAATGTCTAAAGACAAGCATAATCCTAATGTCTCTTTCGTCAATCCTTTCTTTTCCTCTTTCCCGACTTCATGATGTATTTAGCTAGGTTTTGGAACATGCCCTTTATTTGTTTGAATTCCGCGGTCTCGTTTTGAAGGGTTGGAAGTTGTTGATAGTAGGCAATGGGGTCCAAATTGATTTTAGCTTCGGGGTTGACATTTACTTCTTCTTCTTCGTCTGAGGAGTCCGGGAGAGCCTTAGGTTTTCTTCCATTGACCATGAACCATTTAAGAGGGTTGTTTGGTAAGAGGTACCATGACGTGATCGGAAAGTAAATGATCATCGTTGATAGGAGATGGTTGCAATGCACAAACGTACTCACGGAGTCGTGTTAGGAGCATACCATATGGAAGTACCATGTTGGCAACTTTGAATACCCCGACCATTCTCTTCACCATGTAATAGGCGAGATTAAATGCCTTTTGGTGAATAAGGCAATAAATCATTTGCACGAGACATGCATTTGGATGGTCTTTGTTACCGACCAAGCTAATGACATTTTCCCTAAGAATTTCTTCCCATTTTTTAAAAATGAGGTGCATTTCGAAGAGTTCCATTTGAAAGGGATCACGGTGAATGAGCTCTTTGTTTCGGTTGAAACGGGATTGGTCGGTTCTAACTTTGAAAATGGTGTCTCGAACGGTTGTGGGTTCATCAAGAGGAGTATGGTATATCAGTTTGGTATCAAAAGCAAAAGATTGAGTGGATATTGCGCAATCTTGAGAGTACATACAAATTCCTTCACAAGGAATGCGAAGGATTTGAGCAAATGTGTTGAGAGGTAGAGTGAAGTTTCGTTTATTGATGATAAAGGCGATTGAAATGCTATCATCGGTGTTTAGAATGATCCTAATGCTTTTGTAGAATTCAAAGATGAAAACAGGACAAATTTGTTCATCAATATCAAGAAGACAATCAAATTTGATTGCCGAGAAGACTTGACGAATGTCGATATTTTCAAGGAAACATTCCTTGACCACACGACCTTCATGGATAAGTCGTTTTTCAAGTCTTTTGAAGACTTTGTGATTGGTTTTTGACAAGCCCTCTTTTCGATAGTATTGGGTGAGGTAATGGACGGTATCATAGTGGTCTTGTTAGGTGGCTTTAGGCATGGTTGGTCCTAGAAAAACAAATATTCCAATTAGGATAAATTTGTTGAGATGGATTTATGGTTTTGATTTGTATTAACAATGTTGTAAGCCCAATGTAGTCTTAGTTATGTGAAAACCTTTTCTAGTGATCAATTTTGGAAAACCTAATTTTATCAATTGATTAAGAAAAATTGAAAAACCATAAACCCTAGGATAAAGATGATGAAGATTAGACCATGTTAGTGTAATTACTTACAATGATGTTCTAGAGATGGATGCTTGAGGATATGGAGTCCTATGGAGATGAAACCAGCTCTTGGGTCGTTTTTATGTTTTGTGAGGAGAGGGAAAATGAGCAGGGTTGATTTTGAAAGGCGTATAGCTGGTTTCTGTCACACGGTTCCCCCAGATCCCTTGTATTAGGGATCCGGCTACTGTAGACAGAAAAAGGGTGTTTGACATTATTTTTGTAATAAGTTATAAAATAGCTTATGGAACAAAAATAGTTTTGAGGTTTCTAAATGAAAAGATGTTTGGTCAACGCAATTTGATAGTTTAATTATCAGGGATCCATTTGTGATGACGGCGTTAGTTTGACGAGATCAAGAGGAATACTATTCCGGATGATGAGTAAGTCGTGAAAGTGGCAAAAATAGACTTTTAAGAGACTAGCAATTATTAACGTCTAAAATAAAGGATGGTATCAACATATTCATGTAGATGTAAGCTAGCTAATGAAAAGTGAACATACCTTTATGCTCTTGGTATGGTTTAAGGAGACCATAAGACCGAAAATACTTCATGAACTTTTAAAGTAATCAGTTGTAATTAGAATAAGTAGATTGCGATTACTTTTAGGTTCTTCCTTGAAGGTTGACTTCATTATTCTTTGAATAGAAATGAAGACTTTGGAGAGATCCTAGCATGAAGATTTCTTGAAAAAAAATGTTAGAAAAATCTATCAATATCCAACATAGAAGAAAATTATTTTAAAAGATTCCCTTCTTTGTAGTTTTCAAACATACACGGATCGTATCAAGTTTTTAAAGTACAACATACTCTAAGAAACTTGGTAACGAAGCTCTGATGGCAATTGTGGAAAACTAGAAAGGGGGGTTGAATAGTTTTACCAATTAAAACTTCGTTTTAAAATATTTAGATCGACTTATGTCAATCTATTTGAATGTGTATGTTGGACATTGATAGATAGATATATATATGTGTAATGAAAGAAAAAGAGTAAGAAGCATATAACCATGACACGAGTGTTTATAGTGGTTCGGCTACAAGGACACCTTCCTTACCCTACTCCACTCCCCGAGTCACCTACTCGAGAGTTCGTAATCACTACACGACACCAACTCCTTATGGCGGAGAAGCCTTCACAACGTCGCCTACTGTTTTTACGGTACTAGGCCAACCATCGGGTTCTTTCACATGGGAGAACCACACCTATCACAACGTCGCCTACCCTTTATCCGGTACTAGGCTAAGTACCGAATTCCATTACAATGGAGGAACTACTACCCAACACTACACGACACCTGACCCCAAAGGAGACCAACTCCTTATTATAATACCATCAAGGAAATCAATATCCTTGGATACAACCTATCTCTATTTGTATATCGATGCACCTCATCGAGTATACAACCTTGACATTCTTCACTAATGTCACTTGACTTGACTTCTAGCCATCTTTCACTAATGCCCTTGACACGGACACTTGGCACCTTTCACTAATGCCTTTGTCTTGACTCCTTTAGCATTCTTCACTAATGCTTTTGACACGGACGTTAAGCACCTTTCACTAATGCTTTCGTCTTGACTCTTTTGGCATTCTTCACTAATGCCTTGAACACAACACTTCTGTGGAGGAAGAAAGAAGTATCAACAAGAGAACCTCAGTAGTCTTGATGATGACGAAGCATGGCAACTCATGGACTTGAGCTTGCTCGACTTCAAGAAGTGGTGATCTCGCCTTTAAGAGGAACCTAGAGAATCACAAAAAAACAAAAGACAAACTACATAGAAAGATCCTTAGGATCTATGGTTAGAAGGTTACAATACTTGGGGAAAGTATGTGTGGGAGTGGCAACACAAAAGGAAGAAATGGCTCACTATTTATAGAAGAAAAACTGCTTTTGTTCCACGGATCCCATGGATCCCTCACTTGAGGGATCCGTCCAGTGTAATACTGGGGATCCGTGGGACGCTCCCTTTTGCCCATGGGTTTTGGGTCATGGGTTATGGGTTATGGATCATGGGTATATAAGTAGATACAATGTATCTACAAGATGCAATGCATCTAGTCCATGGGTCATGGGTTAAAACCATGGGTCATGGATAATATCCATATATGACTTAAGCATGATGTCATGCAATGGGTTATGGGTCATGCTCCATGGTTATGGGTCATGGAATTTGGGTTATACCCAACTACATTCAATGTATTTGGTCAATGGGTCAAGATACTTAAGTTTCTACCCATTTACATTATCCAATATAATACATACTAGTTATGTATATATTTACCCAATATGTAAACACTAGTTGTTGTACATATATATTACTAAATCATAAAATCACTTATACTTGTTTTAGTGTTTTTATGTGAAAACGTAAGTGTGTTAGAAAACTATTGGCTCAAACCATTTACGTATTTTATTTGTTTCGTTAAAATGATTTTACGTTTGTTATCAACAAAACATTAGAAGATCGTAAAATATAAATAAACGTTTTTATGGCTTATTTGTATAAACAATCTCCCCCTTTTTGTTGATAACAATTAAATTATTTTAAGGAAAAACTAAAATTCGTAAAAGTTCGAATTGGAGTTTTTAGTCTCTTCTCCCCCTATTTGTCGAAACAAAAAGAGCGTCGAAAAGAAACTAACACGATGTTTTAAGAAAAACATGTAAAAGAAAAAAATATATAGAGAGCAAGTGACGGGAAGAGTTCTCGTCTTAACTCCCCCTTAACGAGTCCATCCCTTTGTGAGGGCGTCAAGTAGATAAAAACTACTAAGTTAATGCATTGCAACTATGTTTGCAAATGGTTTCGTCTTAGTGACGATAATACTCCCCCTTGATGATTGCAACTTTGCAAAGAGACGTCATGAAATGTAATCCAAATGTGGATTATATTGAAAATGGTTTTGCAATGTATTGTTTGACACAAAGCTCCCCCTAGCTTAGTGTGTCAAAGTTTTCATGTGTATTTTGAAAATCTACAAAACAAAAGTTAGAAAACAAGTATATAATGCATAATTTCCTGTAAATAAGACTCAAGTTAGTAGAAAACATGTCTTTTGTTGCACGGATCCCACGGTTCCCTCTCTAGGAAAAACTCACGGATCCGTCTATCTGATACAGAATTCTGCAATGGTGTTGTAACAAATAATGTTAACATCAAAGTGAGATATGTATTCAAGCAACAAACATATACTCACAACAATATGGCATATAAACTATCATTCAATAAAACATAATAGATGATCTACAAATCTCTAAAAACTAAGAGAATGATTTAGCCTTGTAATACATTTTCTACTAATACTAATGAGTGACCAAAACTTAAAGAGCAACAATGTGATTGAGTCTAAGGATGAGTGGACTTGTTGATTAGGTCCAATCTTTCAAGAAGATGATTAAACATGAAATGGGATTCCTAAACGATCTAAATTAAGTTTGAGACTAGGACACCATTTTAATCCTTAGGCTCATGGTTGTTTGGGTTTGTTGAATTCATCAAAACGTTCGAGGAGGTGATAAAACATGAAGCGTTGCTCTTCACGTAGTTCATGTATCAACCTTTCAACGTGTTGACAATGATAGCAATCCTTGTCATGGTTTTGAAAAGGTGGTGGTAAAGATGGAGCGGCTTGATGTGGAGGTTCAAGTGAAGAAGGTTGGGGATCCTCAAATGAAGGAGGGATTGGTGGAGGCACATTAAATGGTGGCTCAACAAGGTTTTATGGTGGAGTTAGAGAAGTGTCAACTTCCATGTGGTCGGGTGGTTGACTTTGATGTCTCCTCATAATCCAAGATGGACCATTAGAGGGAAATGGAGAAATGGACATCGGTGCAAGTGTTGAATCAACACCTTGGTTTTGTTGTACAATCTTCTCTATTGAAGAGTGTGTCAGTAATGGTGGAGGATGAGATGGCCTAGGGGGTAAGTCCTCTAAGTTGTAGGAAAGTGGAGATGATTGTGAGGTGGTAAATGATATGGCTCTAGGCACCAATGATGTTGGTTGGGTTGAGAATGGTATGTTTGGTTTAGTAGGAATTGTGGAGTTTGGTGATGATATCTTTGTGGGAACAATCCTCTTGGGGATTGGTTTGATTGGTTGAGTTGGTGGAGGAGAAATCCTAGCATTAGTGGATTTAACCGGAGATGATTCGGTTGAGGAAATTTCGTGTCCATTTTGAATTATGTGGAATCATCAAAGTCAACCACCCGACCACATGGAAGTTGACACCTCTCTACCTCCACCATCATCGTTTGTTGAGCCATCATTGAATGTTCCTCCACCAATCCCTCCTCCTTTTGAGGATCCTCAACACTCTTCACTTGATTCTCCACATCAAGCCATACCACCACCATTTCCGAGCCATGACAAAGATTGTTATCATTGTCAACATGTTGAAAGTTTGATACATGAAGTACGTGAAGATCAACGTTTCATGTTTTATCATCTCCTCGAATGCTTCGACGAGATCAAACCTAAACAAACTTGAGATAGAATATTCAAGTGGTGTCTTAGTATCAAGCTCAACTTAGATAGTCTAGAAATCCTAAGTTATGTATTGTTCATTTTCTTAGTTTTTAGAGTCATGTACATCATATCTCTAGTTTTATTAAATGAAATTACATGCTATTTGTCATATTCCTTTGAGAATGTGTTTTGTGCCTTGTTACATATCTCTTTTTGATGATAACACCACTTGTTACATCATCATTGCTGTCTTAAGCTTTCAGACAAACGGATCCCTCAGTTTTTCCTAGATGGATCCCTCCAAGGAGGGAACCGTGGGATCCGTGCAACATAAGACTTGTTTTCTACTAACTTGAGTCTTATTTGCAGGAAATTATGCATTGTATACTTGTTTTCTAACCTTTGTTTTGTAGATTTTCAATATACACATGAAGACTTTGACACCCTAAGCTAGAGGGAGTTTCATGTCAAAGCAATACATTGCAAAATAATTTGCAATATACTTCACATTAGGATAATATTACATGACGTCTCCTTGAAAATATGCAATCATCAAGGGGGAGCATATTCGTCACAAAGACGAAACCATTTGCAAACATAGTTGCAATGCACTAGTTTAGTATTTCTTCTTACTTGACGCCCTCACAAAGGGATGGATTCGTCAAGGGGGAGTCAAGACAAGAACACTTCCCGTCTCTTATTCTTTCTTTTTACATGTTTTTCTTAAAACAATATGTTAGTTTCTTTTCGACGTTCTTTTTGTTTCGACAAAAAAGGGGAGAAGAGAGTAAAAATTTTCGGTAAAATATCTAAGTTTCTTATCAAATAAAAAACCATAGCATATCCTCCAGGATCATGAATAACAAATTGGAAAAAAAAAATTGTAAATTCAAATACATAATTTTCTGTAATAACACTTTTTGTTTTTTTTATTTTGATGAACTAACTTTGTGGTGGAAGTTTAGAATAGATATGGTTGTAATGTTAGGTTTTTATAATAAGAGTAAATGACTTTTTTGATGTGATTGATGGTTTGTATCTCAAAGATAAATAATATATTAATATCATTGAAAGAATGTAAACATACAATTTACATTTTAAACAATTATAACAATTATAATAATATTAATAACAATTATAAGAATGTAAATTGTATCTTTACATTAAATAAAAATTATAATAATATTACTAACAATTATAAGAATGTAAATTGTATCTTTACGTTAAATAACAATTATAACAAAATTAATTATATATTTATTTTTATTTTTTTTAAAGTAGAAACAAAATTTGACATTAATTTTTTTAATCTTCGCGTCTAGAGCAATAAATTTTCTCTGACATTTTTTGTGTCTCGAGGTAATGATATTTTGTCAAATCACTATGAAAAACAACGACTTAAATATTGCACTGGTAATTTATAATAATATTGTCTTAATATCACAGTGATTTTGGAATATTTAGTTTAATAAATATGTTTAATTTAGAAATTTATTTTTAAATATTTCACTATATAAATAATTTTGATGTACTATGATATTAAATTTAATATCTCAGTAACTTAATATCAAACTAATTTTATTTAGTATTGTGTTATGATATTATTGTCTTAATATCACAGTAAATTAAAAATATTCAAAAAGAGCTAAAATAAAATTAAATTTAGTATCTGACATACATAATTGAGTTTTTGTTGAAAAGATATATGCATAACACACTGACATACATGTCAGATATTAATTATAGTGGTTAAAAATACCTCCTCGAGACTCAAAATATCACTTTATGTCAAAGTTTTACATTTAATTTTAATATAGTTTTTCATTAATATTGCTTTTTTTAATTCATGTTGTTTTAAGTATATTTTGTTTATATTTAATTTACTAAATAATTTTATTGAGTTATGTTATTTAAATTAAAATGATTTAATTGCTCACTCAGCTGGGAAAAATTAATATGATGTTTATTTTTTCAATAAAATTTGTTATTTTTAAAAGTTTTATATCTACAGTCCTCAGCAGTAGTAACTTTTCTTATAGCAGAATTATAATAACATCTTTCTTATAATTGTTAGTTGTTTAAAATGAATGTCTGAAAGAAAATATTAATATTGTCTTAATATCATAGTTTGTTGTTTAATATATGATAGTATCTTAATATCAGAGTTAGTTGTCTTAATATATGTGTTAATACAAATAAGTCGTAAAAACGTTTATTTATATTTTACGATCTTCTAATGTTTTGTCGATAACAAACGTAAAATCATTTTAACGAAACAAATAAAATACGTAAATAGTTTAAGTCAATAGTTTACTAACACACTTACATTTTTCAGATAAAACAGTAAACGAGTAATAGCGCTTTTATGTTTTTAGTAACGCATATGTACAACAACTAGTGTTTACATATTGGGTAGATGTATACATAATTAGTATGTATTGTAATGGGTAATACAATGGATAGAAGTTTAAGTATTTGACCCATTGACCAAATACATTGAATGTAGTTGGGTATAACCTAAAGTCCATGACCCATACCCATGGAGCATAACCCATAACCCATTGCATGACATCATAATGGGTATTACCCATGACCCATGGAGCTAACCCATAACCAATGGACTAGATGCATTGCATCTAGTAGATACATTGTATCTACTTGGATACCCATGGTCCAAAGTCTAGGACCCATGACCCATAACCCATGACTCATGACCCAAAAACCCATGGGCAAAGAGGAGCGTCCCACGGTTCCCCCAGTTTACACTAGGCGGATCCCTCAAGTAAGGGATCGGTGGGATCCGTGGAACAGTAGCACATTTTCCTCTATAAATAGTGAGCCATTTCTTCATTGTAACTCACCCCTTTGTATATAGATCCAAGTGATCTTTGTATATAGTTTTGTGTTTGTGTGATTCTCTAGGTTCCTCTTAAAGGCGATATCACCACTTCTTGAAGTCGAGCAAGCTCAAGTCCATGGGTTTCCTAGCTTCGTCATCTTCAAGACTACAAATAGTATCTTGTTGATAGTTCTCTTCTTTCTCATTAGAAGTGTAGTGTCGAAGACATTAGTGAAAGATGTCTAAAGGGTCAAGACGAAGACATTGGTGAAAAGTGTCGAAGAATCAAACTAAAGGCATTAGTGAAAGGTGCCGAACATCCGTGTTGAAAGCATTAGTGAAGAGTGCTTAGAAGTCAAGTCAAAAGGCCTTAGTGAAAGGTGCCTAGAAGTCGAGTCAAAAGGCATTAGTGAAAGGTGCCTAGAAGTCAAGTCAAAGGCATTAGTGAAAGGTGCCGAAAGTGTACATTCGATATGGTGTGTCGATGTACAAGATAGATTAGTATTGGGTCAAAGGATATTGATATCCTTGTTGATATTGTCATAAGGAGCGGATCTCCTTAGGGATAGGATTTGTGTAGTGTTGGGTAGTAGTTCCTCCTTTGTAATGGAACTCGGTATCTAGCCTTGTACCGGATAAAGGGTAGGCGACGTTGTGATAGGTTTGGTTCTACCTCGTGGAAGAACCCGGTATCTAGCCTTGTACTGGATAAAGAGTAGGCAACGTTGTGAAGGCTTCTCCGCCACAAGGAGTTGGTGTTGTGTAGTGATTACGAACTCGAGAGTAGGTGACTCGGGGAGTGGAGTAGGGCAAGGAAGGTGTCCTTGTAGCCGAACCACTATAAATACTCGCGTTGTGGTTTTGTGCTTCTTACTCTTTATCTTAGTTTTTATTTATCTATATGCTTGTATATCAACATCTAACACACACATTTAAGTAGATTGACATAAGTCGATCTAAATAGTTTAAAACCAAGTTTTAATCGGTAAAACTATTCAACCCTCCTTCTAGTTTTCCACAATATGATATTGTCTAAACCATATGACTATATGAGTAGTCTAAACCAATTTGAAAGTTAGTTGTTTAAAATGAATGTCTGAAAGAAAATATTAATATTGTCTTAATATCAGAGTTTGTTATTTAATATATGATATTGTCTTAATATCAGAGTTAGTTGTCTTAATATATGATATTGTCTTAATATCAGAGTTAGTTGTTTAATATATGATATTGTCTTAATATCAGAGTCTCTGAAAGAAAATATTAATCTTCACGTTCTATTTAAAACCAAAATCAAAGAAAATCTAATATTTGCATGTTCTATGACGTATACATATTAATAATGTCTTAATATCAGAGTTAGACATACGTTCGTGACTTAAATAACAGATTAACTACAATTATTATCATATGTCGTTCTTCAGTTTAAATTATCAGAATAACCATGATAAGAAAATCGAAAGTTCGTTAATATCAGAATAGGTATCATCAGACACCATTAATATAAGAATAAAAATGATAACGAAAATCTAAAGATCTTAATATCATATAAGCAATCTTTAGTTTACAATTAATATCAGAATAATTACCTTAAGGAAAACAGAATTTTGTTATAGTTATTATCAGAATGACCATGATAAGAAAAAGGGAATTCGTTAATATCAGATTAGCTCTCATCAGACACCATTAATATCAGAATAAAAATGATAACAAAAATGTAAATATATTAATATCATATAAGCAATCTTCAGTTTACAATTAATATCAGAATAAAAATGTTAAGAAATTTTTTATTAGTATAATTATACCGGAACCTTATTAACTTCAGGTTCAGACACCGTTAATATCAGAATAAAAATGTTAACGAAAACGAAAATATCTTAATATCATATTAGCAATCTTAAGTTACAATTAATATCATAATAAAAATGTTAAGAAATTTTTGTTGTTGTTAATGTTAGATTAGCTATATTCAGTTAATAAAAATGTTAATAAGAATGGAAATATCTTAATATCATATTAGAAAGCTTCAGTTACAATTAATATTAGAATAAGTATCTTAAGAAAAAATTTATTATGTTAATATCAGAATAGATATCTTCAGTTAGAATTATATCAGATTAGCAATATTCTTAATATCAGATTACCTATCATCAGACACACTTAATATCAGATTAACTTTCATAAAAAAATTCTTAACTTCGAACTTAAGAAAATTACATTTGTTTAATTCTGCAAATCTTAAACTTGATGAAATCACTGCTTTTAGATAATTTTTGTTTTTTTTTTGTTTTGATTTTTTTTAGTTTATGTTTTTGTATATTTTGTTAGTTAGATCTATGCTGATATTATAATAATATAGGTTAATTATGAAAATGCCATCGCGTTTTTTTTATCGTAGATCAGATGGACGCTTGATTGTGCGGCTCATATTCATCCGTACCATCCGCCTTAAAAGTTGAAATGCACCCGATCCCTTCCCTATATATACATATATATATATATATATATATATATATATATATATATATATATATATATATATATACATAAAACAAGTAGGGTTGGATCAGTTGGAAAACTCCTTGCCTCTCAACCGAGAGGTCAGGGGTTCGATCCTCACTCCCTACAAAAGGCCGGAGGTCCTTTCTACCTTTGGTAGAATTGGAAGCAGCCTCTCTACCTTAGGTAGGGGTAAGGCTGTCTACATCTTAACCTCCTCCAAACACCGGAAACGGTATAGGGTACCCATAACCCGTGGAAGACGGCATTGGGAGTTACTTTACTTTACTTATATATATATATATATATATATATATATATATATATATATATATATATATATATATATATATATATATATATATATATATATATATATAAACAGGATGCACATGATGTCATAATTCACACTTAATGCCACGTAATGCCACCTCAATGCCATGTTTTGCCCAGTCAATGCCACGTAATGCCACCTAGGCAATTTATGCCACGTAAGCAACTAATTTTTTAAAAATTCGGATATATTTTTCAAATTATGCCACTTGCAGGATTCGAACCTAGGGTGTTGGTAATATTAACAAAGATGATAACCACTAGACCAACACATGTTTTGGATTATATCTTGCAAGTCACAATCTATAAACTTATGCAACCAATTATCCAGGAGAATCCTCGCAACTTAGGTAACCCTAATCAAACATAAAAATATACGTAAAAAAAACCCTGCAGTCATTCATAATATTTTTTTTTTCTCATATTGTTTTTCCCTCACAATCTCATATGATTTTTAATGTGTTTTTGTGCAGGTTGTAATTTAACAAAGCACGATTTTAGGGTTTTAATGATTTTAATGGGATTTTTGCAGGTTATGATAAAAATAGTTGTTTTGTTGTTCTTGAAGATTTGATAACGTATGTTTTTGTTTCACTGAAGCTTTGTTATTCTGATCCATAAACTTTATTTGAGTTTAATAGGTTCTTTATTTTTTTCACAGGCACCCTAATCCCTAATCATCAAAACGTCACCATGAAAAAAACTCCACCATGATTTTAGGGTTTTAATGATTTTCAATGTGTTTTTTTTTTGCAGGTTGCAACACTAACATCATCAATGATTATGAGGTAATTATTCACAGCTAATGTATGTTTTTCTTTGATTAACAGTGATGTCAAAAAATAAAATGTTTGCGATATTCATGTGATAGTCAAAAACGAAAGTAGTTGCCAATCATGGGTACAAATACATCAGTGATTATGACTTGAGTATTTTTATGTTACTTACTGCTTATAGTTGCGACAATTGTATGTTTCTTTATCATGGTCAGGACTGAGCAACTTTAGACCTACAGCAGCCTAATCAAAACATTTTTTTTGATTTTTTTTCCTTTTGAGGGAAGTTAAACAAGCTATTGAAATTGTTATTTTTATTTTTTAAAATTTCTTATAACAACTAAAAATGAATTAAAGTGCTAGGCTTAAACTGAGGAAAACCACTATTTGGGACAAAACCACCAACTTTGAGCTACTAGCAGCCCTAGCTAGGGATTTTTTTGATTTTTTTCCTTTTGAGAAAAGCTTCACAAGCTAATGAAATTGCTATTTTTATTTTTTAAAATTTTTTATACCAAACTAAAATGGCTAAAAATCTGTGCTAAAAGTACTGGGTTAAGACTAATTGTTCTGACCCATTTGAAGCAAATGGTCAAGACTGAGCAACTTTAGACCTACAGCAGCCTAATCAAAACATTTTTTTTATTTTTTTCCTTTTGAGGGAAGTTAAACAAGCTATTGAAATTGTTATTTTTATTTTTTAAATTTTTTTATAACAACTAAAAATGAATTAAAATGCTAGGCTTAAACTGAGGAAAACCACTAACTTTGAGCTACTAGCAGCCCTAGCTAGGGATTTTTTTGATTTTTTTCCTTTTGAGAAAAGCTTCACAAGCTAATGAAATTGCTATTTTTATTTTTAAAATTTTTTTATATCAAACTAAAATGGCTAAATATCTGTGCTAAAAGTACTGGGTTAAGACTAATTGTTCTGACCCATTTGAAGCCAATGGTCAAGACTGAGCAACTTTAGACCTACAGCAGCCTAATCAAAACATTTTTTTGGTGTTTTTCCTTTTAAGGGAAGTCAAACAAGCTATTGAAATTGTTATTTTTATTTTTTAAAATTTCTTATAACAACTAAAAATGAATTAAAGTGCTAGGCTTAAACTGAGGAAAACCACTATTTGGGACAAAACCACCAACTTTGAGCTACTAGCAGCCCTAGCTAGGGATTTTTTTGATTTTTTTCCTTTTGAGAAAAGCTTCACAAGCTAATGAAATTGCTATTTTTATTTTTTAAAATTTTTTATACCAAACTAAAATGGCTAAAAATCTGTGCTAAAAGTACTGGGTTAAGACTAATTGTTCTGACCCATTTGAAGCAAATGGTCAAGACTGAGCAACTTTAGACCTACAGCAGCCTAATCAAAACATTTTTTTTATTTTTTTCCTTTTGAGGGAAGTTAAACAAGCTATTGAAATTGTTATTTTTATTTTTTAAATTTTTTTATAACAACTAAAAATGAATTAAAATGCTAGGCTTAAACTGAGGAAAACCACTAACTTTGAGCTACTAGCAGCCCTAGCTAGGGATTTTTTGATTTTTTTCCTTTTGAGAAAAGCTTCACAAGCTAATGAAATTGCTATTTTTATTTTTAAATTTTTTTTATATCAAACTAAAATGGCTAAATATCTGTGCTAAAAGTACTGGGTCAAGACTAATTGTTCTGACCCATTTGAAGCCAATGGTCAAGACTGAGCAACTTTAGACCTACAGCAGCCTAATCAAAACATTTTTTTGGTGTTTTTCCTTTTAAGGGAAGTCAAACAAGCTATTGAAATTGTTTTTTTTTTTATTTTTTAAATTTTTTTATAAAACTAAAAATGAATTAAAATGCTAGGCTTAAACTGAGGAAAACCACTATTTGGGAACTTAAAAACTTTGATAGAAGAAGCTTTGAAACAAGTTTATAATTCCATTCATCCTTTTGAGCTAGCAATGGAGGCATTCAAGGAGATCCAAACAGGGTTTTACAAAGATTTCTCTCCTCATTCTAGAGAACAAGTTTATGATTTTGCAACACCTTCAACTATGAAACCAACTCAGTGGACCTGTAAGTTCTTAAGAAGGAAAAATATATTGAGTTATGATTGATCCTCAGCGACTTGCTACACCGTGTTTACAACTCTACCAAATCAAAGACACTGATCATTAGAAGGAATTAAAAGTACGTTTTTAATGTCATTTTTTTGGGTCGAGAATTTTTTGTCGCATTATTCCTTTTGTTAATATTCCTATGTTCTCCCGGTATTTTATTTCCTATATCCTTTTTGAAGTTGCTACTATTTTGCCAAAATCAAAAGGTCACAAAGTTGCACTTGCTATTAGTACACGCCTTGGATGCATATCCTTACTCATCTTTGAACTCGCACTAATTTAGTTGAGATGAAGATATAATCAAAAACCCTTCTTCGATATCAAAGGTTGGTTTCTTTTCTTCCAATTCTAAGGACCAATTTTTTTTAGTTGTACTAATATTATTGCGATTCTTAACTGAAAAAATGCAGATAGGCATCATGAGGAAGTTTCACTAGGAAATCTAAGGAAGTTCCAGTTCAGGGAACTTCAAATTGCAATACACAACTTTAGAAACAAGAACATATTAGGTAAAGGTAGTTATGAGCATGTCTATAAAGGGTAACTTCAAGATGGGACTTGTGTAGCTGTGAAGTGCCTTAAAGATGGTGGGGCCGCAGGTGGTGAGAAACAGTTCCAAACAATAGCCTAGCAGTACACAGACACTTACTTAGATTATACGTGGTTTTGTATGATTCCAACTGAGAAGCTACTGGTCTACCCTTACATGTCCAATGGTAGCGCTGCTTCTCATCTCAAAGGTACAAACTGCATTACTGAGATTTTTTTATGCATCCTTAAGGTACTGAGTGAAGTAAAGGTGGCAAATTTGGAAGGTATGCTGGGTTGGGACTTGGATAATGGGTACAGAAGAAAGGTATGATAGACTCATCCACTTATATCAAAATCTTTATTTGACCTTCGGAAATTGGAAATGACGTGTCATGATATGGCTTCTTTATTGCGTAAGTTAGGAATGTTGGCTGATAATGAGTCAAATCAAAGAATTTAGCCATAACGGAACGGGTCTTATGATTTGAAAGTCGCCAAAAGTCTATTTCTTATGATACAACATGCTAAATCATTGTTGTGACCCGTTACATGATCCTCCCGTCATATGTATTGCAATGTCATTGGGAAGCAAACTTACTTGGTATTCAGTTTTAGTTGAAAATTTATTTCTTTTTCAGGCAGAAGAAGCTAAGCAGCAACAACGTTTGCTGAAAAGAAAAAAAAAAAGCTGAACAGTTGCGTTTATTAGACATGGAGAGAAGACAACAACAGCGAATGGAAGAAATCAGGGAAAGTCAGAAACAGGTTTGCAGAATTCTTCTCGTGTTCATGATAGCACTCAAGTAATCGTTTCATTAACATTCTTTTGTTTTCTATTTTTCTCACAGGATAAGGAGAACATGAACTTGAAAGAAATGTATCGTATTGAAGTCAAACATGACCTTCGGAAATTGGAAATGACGTGTCATGATACGGTTTCTTTATTGCGTAAGTTAGGAATGTTGGCTGATAATTGGAAATGTTGTTTGTTTCATGATCAGTCATACGTGTAACTTATTTCTTATTCAAAATTAGCATACTATTAATTAAACTTCAAATTTATCAAGAAAGAAATCACAAGTCGTGCCCGCCCTTGGGCAGGCTTTATATATATATATATATATATATATATATATATATATATATATATATATATATATATATATATATATATATATATATATATATATAGTCGGGATCCAGTGAGAAGTAACTTAAAATAAGAAGTGGTAAGAAGTGACCAAAACCACGCATTTGATTCCTTCAAACTAGCAGCAGATCCAGCAGCAGTTTCAAGTGTACTAGCAGCAGATGCACCAAAGTTACTGCATCACAATTATTATTGTGATGCAGTAACTTTATAACTAGCAGCAGATCTAGCAGCAATTTCAAGTGTACTAGCAGCAGATGCACCAGCAACAGTTATAAAGTTACTGCATCACAATAATAATTGTGATGCAGTAACTTTATAACTAGCAGCAGTTTCAAGTGTACTAGCAGCAGATGCACCAGCAACAGTTATAAAGTTACTGCATCACAATTATTATTGTGATGCAGTAACTTTATAACTAGCAGCAGATCCAGCAGTAGTTTCAAGTGTACTAGCAGCAGATGCACCAAAGTTACTGCATCACAATTATTATTGTGATGCAGTAACTTTATAACTATGATGCAGTAAAAAAATTTGGCGAGAAAATTTTTGGCGGGAATTTTGTTTCTTTTTTTGCCCAAAAAAATTGTTTTGGCGGGAAAAAAAATTTTCACGGGGGGGGGGGGGGGGGGTGTGGTGGGGGTGGTGATTTAGCATGGTGATGTGGCAGAAGGTGACATATGTCACCATCATAATCCTTCCTAGACTTTTCATTATAAGGACCCTTCTCATTATATCCCATCTATATATATATATATATATATATATATATATATATATATATATATATATATATATATATATATATATATATATTTGCTTCAATCGTTGACCTCACGGTCCATGATCTCCAATGATTCCTCGACAAAATGCAATTTGTCGTCCAGCTGAATTTCATCTAGTGGGATAACAAGTGATTCGTCC
Organism: Chrysanthemum seticuspe; assembly: GCA_019973895.1. Classification (NCBI taxonomy): domain Eukaryota; kingdom Viridiplantae; phylum Streptophyta; class Magnoliopsida; order Asterales; family Asteraceae; genus Chrysanthemum; species Chrysanthemum seticuspe. The sequence goes on from BPTQ01000002.1 coordinate 130,510,520, forward strand.
GATAGACATTTTTTCAAGTTAGAAATGTGAAATGTGTTATGCATTCTGCTAAGTTCATGTGGTAGTTCAAGTCTGTAAGCTACCGGGCCGATCTAGCTAGGATCTTGAATGGTTCGATATATCATGGGCTCAACTTGCCACAATTACGAAAACGAATCACGCTTTCCAGGGCGATACTTTCAACATAAACATGTCGTAAAAATTAAAATTCATGGGTTTATGCCTCACTATCAGCATAACTCTTCTGGCGATCACGAGCATCTTGCAAATGGTTTCTGATTTGAACAATCTTCTCCGTTGTTTCGTGGATAATTTCTGGAGTAGTGAGTTGGACATCTCCAACCTCACTTCAGCAGACGGGTCATCGACACTTTTGGCCAAAAAGTGCCTCAAAGGGTGCGGCCTTGATACTTGCATGATAGCTGTTGTTGTAGGAGAATTCGACTAAGGGGAAATGGTTATCCCATCCATTTCCAAATTCTATCACACATGCTTGCAACATGTCTTCGAGAGTATGTATGGTCCTTTTACTCTGACCATCGGTTTGTGGGTGATAAGTTGTGCTCATATCTAGACGAGTACCAATAGCGTCCTGAAGCGATTACCAGAACTTTGAAGTGAATCGACTATCTATGTCTGAAATAATCTAGACTGGTATGCCGTGTATAGAAAGTACTTCTTTGATGTAAAGTCTGGTAAGTGTATCCATATTGTAAGCTTCTTTGATTGGTAGGAAGTGAGCAGATTTGGTAAGGCGGCCAACTACTACCTAGATAGCATCGTAACCGTTGGATTTGTGACATGCCAGAAAAACGACCACACTAACTAAATACACAGACTAGAAAAACTATCCAACTACTAGAGTAGATTAGCATCATCATCCCTTTCAAGTAGATCACGAAAAATACTCTTCCCATCTTCCTTCATGAGGAGGTCAAAGTCCACATTCTTACCTGACCAAATACTGGTATTCCTAGGATGCGCCCCTACCTTTTTCCTTGTATCATCGATATGTTCCTGGGAGGAAACCCCCACTTTTTTCCTTGCACATTGTTCCTCCTATAGACGTATTCTTTTCCTCAAAGACATTCTTAACTTCGTCACTATTACTATCATTAACAATATTTCCCACATTATTTGTCGACTGCCAAATTCTCTTATCAACCTCCAAAACATCATCTTGGTCTTGTAGAGCATTAAAAGAATTTTTAAGAGATATAATATTAATAGCTTGTGACGAAAGATCCTTAATGTTACTACCAAGTTGAGAACTAGTTCGTCTTGAGTCGCCTTAGTTTGTGATGTATAAGCCTTGCCATTCGCTTATGATGAAGAAGCTACGCCATGCACATTAGCTAGTTTAATTATAGGGCGATAGTAGTAATTTGGTTTAGTTTTATTCAAATGGAAACCATCGATATGTCGCGGTTTAGAAACTAATTTTCCTTTTCCTTGCTTACAAGTCACTTCCACAAACCCATCATCTAACACCTTAGTCAGAACCGCTACTTTTGTCTTTTTTGGGCATTGCTTGTCCTTATGATAAAAAAATTACGAGAATCACATCGAGGGGCTTGCCACTCATAATCAATATTAATGGTTTCCATTGAATGCCCCAACCCATTTGGAAATGGAATAGCCACTACTAAAGATTCACCAAGAGCCTTTTTAGAAGACACCTCGATAAGGGAACGGACATAGTTGTTACGACCCCATGATTTAAGACACGTAGTGCTCGTATAAACATCAAGCATTATAGGTCATCCGAACTTAGTGGTAATCAAACTTAAACCAACTTCCGAATAGGCAGCAATAGGAACGTTATGCAGTTTTACCCACACAGGGGCCGTAGTGATTTTCTCCTTTGTTAGTCGAGTGTTAGCCATCCATATGTTCAACATTATAGGAACCAAACGAATTAGCCATGGCCCGTTTTCTAAAACCTGTTCCATACCTTCCCTTGTTGAAAATTGGAAGAAGAAGAAACCACTATTCAACATAACCCGTCCAAGTCCATACTTCGCTTAAGTGTTTTTAACAGAGTTATCAACAATAGGGAACGTGAGACGCTTACCAATAAAATATCCAAATAAAGTATTAGCAAAATGATTATTAACCTCATCCACCGCTGCCAACGGAATGACCACATTAGCACCTTCAATATTTTTATCAGTACTTAGTTTAGAAATTTGTACAGTCGTCTTGGATCTGGTATCCTTAAAAATGGAAGCAAAAGAGGCCGGCTTCGAGCCTCCATTCATAGAGTTACCAAGAACACTATCTGAACAAACCTTAGAATAATGAACGCCTCCATTCACAGAGACATTTTCAGGACTACAACAGGTTCCTCAAGCTTCGATCCTCCATCATCTGAGTTCCCACGAACGCTATCAAAACCCTCCTTATGAGTATTTTGTTCTGACTCACTCATACTCTTATTAAAAACCGCATCAACCCCTCCCCCCTTCATGAATAAACCCTGAAATCCCATGAAACCACTCACCACAGCAAGAAAAACCAACAAAGAAAATCACGATTAAGCAAAAAGAAAATAAAGAAACCCTAAAATTAGGGTTGTGGCCGCAACCAATCGAAGCCTAACCAACCTACATAATGATGATGATTATAATAAACAAAATGGAATTAAAAGCGCAGTAATGAAATAGCTCACAATAATGATGACAAAACCCTATAAAAAAAGCAAAAAGTCCAAACCTTAGCTGCTCGACAACCAATTAAGGAAAAATTAAAGAGATAGAATCATAAGATTAACCATCAATAACATGAACATTAAAAGGTATTAGAGATAGATTAGGTCAGATTTTAACGGTTAAGAAGGAAGGATAAGGGTTGGTCGCCATTTCTGCCTAGAGAGAATTAGGGTTTTCTTTTACTTAGAAATGGTTAGTCACCATAACTTTAAAGGTATTTGAAGCCTCATAGTTGCAGATCATCGTGTGGTAAAATCTTAATTTAAATTCTTGTTTTGATCGTACTTTTAATTCTTATTGTAACTCTAAATGATAGGATGTAATTATGAGTAAAATACTGTAAATTAACATAACAAGCATGAAATTGATGAATTAAAATTAATTGAGTAATTATATCTATGATTAGTTAGTTTAAAATATGGTTAAATTAAAAAAACATGTTGCTGATCAGATTTTGGGACTACTTGAGAGGGTCGTAACTTAGTCATAAAAAGGTGTTGTGTCATGAATATTTGGTCTAAAATTAAGTATTGTAATTCATAAAAAGGTGTTGTGAGTCTAGTTTCTGTTTCGGTTAGCCTCGTGTCAATTCAATGAGTTTAGGCCAGTCGAACGATTTTTACAGGATAAGTAGTCAAAGCTGTGTTTTCTAGACATATTTGGGTCGACTTATAAACATCATTAATCCCTCAATTTTCAAATGGGTAACTTTTTCTGGTATAGGTTCTATGTGTTATTTTACTCCTGTAATTTTTTAGAATTTTTGGAGTTGTGTAAGTATTTTTTTATAAAAATCAAACTTTTTGGTGTGCAAACATGTTACTTTATGACTAGTCTGTGTTATTGATTTTATTAAAAATAGTTAAGCATTTAAAAATTATGAAAAGATTACTGTAAGTACCTAAGACATTGAGGTAACTGTGGTAACGATTTGGAACATGGAGAAATTCGTTTAAGGTGTTTTAAAAATACTCTAAATGACAATAAAATTTCTGAAAAAAGACAAACTATATAACTAAGGGCAATCACCAAATCACTTACACTAAGGACATAGGAAATGCAAATTATGAGTCGTGTGTAACTAGACATTTGAGACATAAGTTTTACCATACACGTTCCGTCGTTTGCAAGTTACAATGGGAAGGTTAAAGCTAGTCTGTGTGTAACTTACACATTACATTGTCTGTAGATTTATTGCTTGGACTTTGGGAATTTTGAACCTTTTTCTATCAAGGTGAGTACTCATTGCTCCTTTTATATTTTATCTGGAGAAAATAATACTCAACTACTATTTCTAATGATTCTTTGTTGTGCTACAATGTTTTTCAAACTTATAGGACAAGATGTGTGTTTGTTTTGCGTTATGATTCTTAGTATGTCTTTGGGTAGAGGCACACAATATAACTTTGGGTATAGGCACCCATTGTATCTTTGGGAAGAGGTACCCAGTATGTATGGATTTTTAATGTGTGGTTGTGTTAGGAGTTTCATTTGTTACGATTGGGTGATTTTCATTAAGTGCTTGAATATTTACATTAAACCTACGAGTTCACCAACATATCGTTGACGTTTTCTAGTATTATTTTCAAGTTATCACGTTAACAACGCCTAAGGAGCTTTATGCATCATATTAAGCCTAGAGAGACTTTAAGCGACTAATATGGAAAAATATATTTTGCTTTGAGTTTAGTTTTGTATTTCATTTATTTCTATTGGATTTGATAGTATTTTACCTTTTTTTTACTTATGTTTGTTGTGGTTTCGACTAACCATGATACAAGTTTTCACTTGTGTCGGGAGTCGTCATGACACTTTGGTTGTCGAATTTACATTTTAGTTATTTTATATTCCTTTTATATTAATGTGTTATGACGATCCTCTCTGTCACGCCTCCCATTTCTGCCTAGCGGGGTGTGACAGGCCATAAAATATACTGGGTTTAGTTGTACCCGAATAAGAACTTGATATCTAGTTTATTATAGGTAAACATTGTAAGCGATGTTTGGAAGGTTTTCTCTGCCAAGAATGGAGCTTGTTAACTTAGTGAAGTAACTCCTCAGGGTACTCAGGGAGTGGAGTATGGCGAAGAGGAGCTTCATCACTGAACCACTATAAATCATCGTGTCCGGTTTGCGCTTTCTTTAACTTATCGCTTTACATTCATTCTTGCATTGCATTTATGTTTGTGTTATGACGTTTTTTTTATATTGTGTTGTGGTGACTTGCTTTATTTATGCTCTCTATTGTTGTAGAATTTTTATTGCGACTTTTCATATTATGTCACACTTGATCGGTTATTTGATACGAAAGATTTAAGTTTTAAAACGGGAACGTATTCACCCCCTACGTTTTCCACAATTGTTATCAGAGCCTCGTCGTTCAATGTTTTAAACAAATGGTTTTCAAATTGAGTATGATCCATGTATTTACCCCCTCTATGTTTTCTATAGAGTCAAATCATTCACGAGAACAAGAAAGGATGAAAGAATTACAAGGTTAAAATATCCATGCCTGGTACTTTCTAAAAAATATCGATAAAATGTGAAGGGATACAATAATATACTCTAACTCGGCTTGGTAGAGTTTGAGTCGGACTTACCTTGGAGTAGCTTAAGTCGGGAATATCACTATCTGGGTATTGAATCGATCTTTTTGAGTGGGATACTCCAATATCTTGTTTGTGTCATCTTGGTACAATGAAAGGGTTCCTATGTTGTTTTATTTGCACAAGTGGGAGTCTGAAAGGATTATGTGCAAACAACGCAACAAGCTTTCACACTTGCCTTCACCCGAAGGGTCACACCGGTGCACAATAAAACACATCTACGCAACGTACTTTTTCAAAAAAACACATCTACGCAATATACTTTGTTAAGGGTCAAAGCTAGCTAATATACTTTCAAATTTGTTTCGATCTAGCTAATATGACTTGTTGGTAGTAGGTTACCAGGTCACCTTTGCTAAAAATTTGCGCAGTTAGTCCTCTAGGACTAACGACCGTTAGCTAGATGATAACGACCGTTAAAAAACAAAAACAAAAAAAAAAAAAAAAAAAAAAAAAAAAAAAAAAAAAAAAACTTTTAACTTAAATTCTACTTTAAATATTTTTTTTTAATTCATAATTTTTATAAAAAAAAAAAAAAAAAAAAAAAAAAAAAAAAATTAGTTTAAAAAAAAATCGGAAATTTTTTTTTTTTAAAAAACGTAGTTTTAAAAAAAAACGCAATTTAAAAAAAAACGTATTTAAGTTTTTTTTAAAGTTTAAAAAAAACGTAATTTTTTAAAAAAATTAAAAAATTACGTTTTTTTTTTTTTAAAAAATTTTGCTATTTTTTTTTTTTTAAATTTTGCTATTTTTTTTTAAAAAACTATATATATATATATATATATATATTTTAATAAAAATTATGAATTAAAAAAAAATTAAGTAGATTTTAAGAAAAAAAAATTAAAAGTTTTTTTTTTTTTTTTTTTTTTTTTTTAACGTTCGTTATCATCTAGCTAACGGTCGTTAGTCCTAGAGGACTAACTGCGCAAATTTTTAGCAAAGGTGACCTGGTAACCTACTACCAACAGGTCATATTAGCTAGATCGAAACAAATTTGAAAGTATGTTAGCTAGCTTTGACCCTTAACAAAGTATATTGCGTAGATGTGTTTTTTTGAAAAAGTACGTTGCGTATCTATAGCTTTCACCCTAAAAAGAACATACAAGCGGAAATAAGAAACGAGATATGAAATGAAATGAGAGTAAATGAGGAAATGAAAATATTGCGTTATTTTCATTTAAGATTTAAACGGTAATTACCCGAAGTCTAATATTTATCCAGGATAAATATTAGAGAGTAATAAATCGACAAAAGACAAAACAACAAACACCTAAGGGTTATTAGTCGATCGGCCGAAACCCACCAAAGGGTGACTTTGACTCCTTATCAAACTTGAATACTTGTTCACCAAGTATTCCAAAATGTTTCCAAGGAGCCTATAAATACAAATGCTTCCTTAGGCATTCTCATAACTAACAAATAAAGCCTAAAAACCCTCTCCTCTCCTCCCTCTAATCGTAAGATCAGCAAAGGGTTTCTTAACCCTTTGTCAACCTTAATTCGACCCTAAGTCGCTCCCTAAATCGAATTTAGTCGATTTAAGGTTTACTCTGGTTTCACATCTCGACTAACTTTCATAGGTTAGAAGCCCTAAATCTACATGTGCAGTACTGGTCGATACGTGACGCAATCCAAGTTGTCTCCTGAATACCCTGGATCGGTCGAACTACAAAGAAGAAGGTGAATCTGTGTGTTGCAGTTGATCAAGAAGGTTAGGCATCTGCAGGAATCAAGTAAGTCTTCTATAAACACCATTTATACATGTTTCAGATTAGGTTATATCACTGATTAGGAAAGATCTTTCTAGCTAAGGTTTGTCTAGCTGCATGGCCACATATATGTTTACTTCTACTTTTTATTTGCCATGAGGGAATCACCAGAACCCTACAAGAAGGTCTAGGCTTCGCCTGTATTTCTTCGTCAGTCTCTTCACTTGAGTACTCCAATTGAGCCCGAACTCCTTCATTATGTGCATGCCTTCTTTGTTCCATCATGAGGGACTCTAGGGATTCGAAATTAGCCTCTACAAAATCAGGACTAATAATTGGTTCAGGATTAGCCGAGTTAGAGGCATGGTTCGTTGGCGGAGTTTCATGATGAGTTATGATGGTAAAGGTTGTGGCAATATAGGTGGCAAGATTTTCGCGTTAGGAACGAGTAATGGGGTTAAGGTCAAGAAACTAGGTGGGGTGTATATTCTCTACCCTTTATCATGTCGAATTAGTAGCTAGTGGTGGTTTATAGTTACAAACTTAGAAATAACGGGAGTTATAGTAATGGGTCTCACGAATTGCGCCATTGATTGTACTGTAAATCGGATTGCACCATTGATTGTGCAGTAAATCGCGCTACCATACCTATCGTTGGTAATCGAAGGATTAGGAGGTTAGTGTCAAAGAGGGTGTTGCAGTTTGTCAAGTTCATTTTGGTAAAGAATATAAATTAGTCCATATTAGCGAACAAAGTTTATTTTTAGTTTTGATGGGTAATTTGTTTTTAAAAATATGTCGATTAAATTGTGTTAAAGGGTTAGTAGTCCCCATGTTTATCGACAACGACTGGTTAGCTAAACATGACCCATTGACCCTAACGCCACTCATTTTATATTACTTTAATTTTTTTCTTTAAAACTTGCCTCTTGAAGTCATCGAAATTAATATTCATATCAAGGTATGGCATTAAAAATGTTGTGTCCACCTTCGTTAGGCCACTACAAAAGCCTAATTTGATGGTTTACATTAGGGGTAAATGTCGTAATCATAATTAGTAAATTAAGGATGTATGCTCGATTTGGTCAAACAAAAACGAAATCAAGCAAGCGTCCACTTATTTGTTAAATGAACATTACAATTGCTATATGTGTTTGGTATTTGCTACAATGATCTAATTTATGATACACAATTTATGACACACTATCCGAGTATTTGCGGTGGATCGTATTTTAAAATAAAAAATTTCGATGAATCATATATTGTAATTTATTATGTTCTTTTTGACAATAAATTTACGAATACTTAGAACTTTATTTGACGTATTTAAACTTTTTAACTAATGATAATGTTTTTCATCATACAATTGTGATACTAAATATTTTAGTGAGCAATGTTTTTTCATCGTTCAAAATATACGTTTAATTTATATAAAGCTAAGTTTTATGGATACGGGTGATAAAAAAATTTGTGAAACTGACAAACCGAGCCGACCCGTTCAATCCGTGTTAGGTCACCATAATGTAACACAAGCATCAATATGTAAGAAATAGATAAAGAACTGATTGGATGAACACTTAGACACACACGAGATAAGAGTAAACAAAGGTTATGCGTATGATATATGTGAAAGTGAACAACCAACCTTCAAATGAAGGTTTACAAATGTATTTATAGGGGAAGGGACTAGGGCAACACTACAAGTTCCCTTCCTTCCTTATTGGACTTGGGCCAAGCCTTATGGGCTTTCTACATAAGTCTTGCCATTAATACAAACATAAAAGCCTAATTAAGCAACATATTACATAATAATTACTAACACTTGAAGTACATGTTAGGAGTGATTCCAACAATCTCCCTCTAAGTGTTGGTAATTAAAAGTGACTCCAGCAATCTTGAAAGGTTGTTGGTGTTGATGTAATAGCAGTTGCTTCGACGTCTTCTGACATTCTTCTTTCTTGTGAGAAGAAGTGTCTTGATTCTAACAATCTCTCCAGTGTGAGGATCTAGTTTTTCTTTGAAGTTTTCAGCTTTGACGTCTTCAAAATTATAGTTCTTTGTTCTTTGTTCTGGAGTGGATGTTGTTATGTTATGTTGCTGTAATCTGCATCAGATCCGCTTTGTTGCTCAGGTGTCTCCACGTCCTTCTCCAACATGCTCACACGCTCTTTGACGTTGGATTTCAGTGTAGACGTAGTTCTCTTTAGTCTTTAAACTTTGTAGATTCTTTGGCTTTGACGAAGAATCATTCTGAATTTTGCGTTGCCATTCGAGAGAACTTCAATTTATGTTGTTGTTGGTATGAGCATGTGGAGAATCTGCACGATCATCTCCCAAGAGCATCCATAAGAAGAAAACATAAGAATGGGTTAGTGATAAACACCAATCGATCATTGTGGCCATTTCTTAGAGAATTGACCACTACGATTGTTCTTCTTATGAATGTCTTGATTCCATTTACCTTGGTCGGGCGAATCAGCCGTCCGAATCCCATAAGGGACAGTTGGCATTACATTGAACAAGTTCAAGTAATGACCCACATCTTCAGGACTCGATTCTTAAAAGGAATCTCCTTAGCGGGATTTCCAGCACTTACAAGTTTGAACTTCGAGTGTGTTAACAACATAGTGTGAAAACACATCTCTAATTCTAGCAAAGGCTGTTCCTGAACTGGAGTCCCTCAAGTAGGATAACACGATGTATCGAAGTACACCTACAGTTCAGGTGAGTCGCTGAGGTACACCGAAGCATCACCTCACGACTATAGACCGTTTGAGACAACACTAAGCGTAACCCACGAGGAGTTACCGAAGCGACCTGCTGTCAGGGCTGTTTGATGTTGACCCTGCAGGAGTTTCCATTCAATCACTGAGGATCACAAATGTGAACCTCTCATAAATGTTCTCGACAGATTGCTAAGATCTGTGAAGGACTCGATAATGTTATCACGTGCGTCCTTAATGTTGAACAACAAGTGATGAAATGTCAAGTGTTCCTAAAAGATCTTTTGATGAATCTCATGGCTCTAGACTCAATAGTGCGCTTTGGTTTTCCTGAGCGGAGACTAGGGAGAGGGTCTCCTTCTTCAATACCAGCAATCTCTAAGAGAAAGCTGATAGTTTACGTAGGGTTCCCTGTGAGAATGAAACAAGCTTCTGTTGAGAGAAACTTGAGTGGCTAAGAAGGTTTAGTGCATGCGTCACTGGGTCCATGACGACTTTAATCTTCAATACCGGTGTCATCAAGTGACAACCAGTAGCATATGAATTGAACCCAGTGTCTGCCCTAAGTTGAATAATTTGGAGGGCTATTTATTTTCACCCTTTTCATTACTTTTCTTTTTTAATTCTTCAACTCCTTCTTTCTCCGATTCTCATTTTCTCCCTTTTTTTATAATCATACCTAAGGACTTCTAAATTTTAACTATTGGTAGTGTCCTTGGGTAGATCCTTCCGGCTCTGGCGGATCATAGGACGGTTATTCCTAACCTTAGTCACCTTATAACTCCATGACTATCCTAAGTTGCCATAAAACCATTTTCTCGAAAATCTCTCCAAGTGTTTATGAGTGAAAACATTTTGTAACACTTCAAGAGTTTTTTATTTTCAGAAATACTCCCCCTCCACATGTGCTCAAGTGTTTTGACAGAAATCTGCACAGTGAGAGTAGAGCTCACACTTTTGAATTGATTGACTCAAGATATACAATTCCCTGTGAGACACGGTTACGTTGCATAGTTAAAGATTTGCATTGTCAGCTTTTTAGGTGACAACTAGCTCTAATAACTACCTTGAAAGTGTGGACAGCCTCGAAAGGTTGTCAAACCCGTCAAAGTTCATGTCTATTAGGAATTTCTCGAAAAGGTACAATCTACTCGGATAAGTCTTGGAAGACAAATCTTTTCGATATAAGACAGTTCAGATCTCGTCAATTCATGGGTTAAGTCTTAGCACACGAAGATTCAATCACATTTACAACATATTTGTATCACACAATTTTTCTCCCCCTAAAAAATGGCATATAAATGTTATTTTTGATGAAATTTTGATATTGAATATGTCCATTTCGAGTTTTGTTGGAAGATTTCCACGAAGAACAATTTGTGAACAAATATTTTTTAGCAAATACTCCCTCTCAACAAGTAATATTAACTTTTGAGGTTTTGAAAAAACACAAGGGGAAGTACTTGTTCTTGTGAGCAAGACTTTGAAGAATGAAATTTTTGATAAGTTTTTCTCAAAAGTAAGAAGCTTTCGCTCCTTTTATAAGGATTGTGGCACTGATGCATACCACAAGGTCCTTTCATTACAAGTACGGGTTGTACACTGTTATATGTGCACAAGCCATAGACAATAATACAGATCAAATCATCCAAATATTAATCAAAGAAATATTTAAGGAGTACCAGGCATTCCTTCAATGATACCGGGAGTTTTCTCTTGACGTTGATAACCCGTAAGAGGGAAACTCTGACGTCCACCCACAAAGCTCTCTAAATTCCGCATTTGATCACGATGAAACAGCCTCTCATCAATCCTCTTGATAATCTTCTTGACATCCCTCTTTCCTCTAGAATTCCACCGCTTCTTCGACCCAATGCCTTCATGAATCTCTTTTAACCGATACGCTAACCCATTACGAACCTTCTTCAGAGTGTTGTCACAAAACTTGTGAAGCTCATTGCACGCCATGAAACAATTATGGTGAAGTTCACTGCGGTAAACTACGCCAAACTTTGGTTTCTTGAGAATGGTGTACTGAGAGAGTTGGTTGATATCGGGAAAGTGGAGCAACGGTTTAGTGAGATTGATACGTTTCTGATATGATTCCACGGCAAGTTGAAGGTCTTCAAAACATTCCTGGATCACTATGCTTCTGATGAATATCAACAGTGACTTGATGTACTAGAGCTGGATGTTGGTTGAGAAATGTCGCATTCGACCTTGTACCTTAGCCAGATACATGTCTTCAATGTCGTTGAGCGACAATCTCAGAAAATCAGCTTCAGTAAAATCGTATTCCTGCTCGTCTTGGTGTTTGACTTTGATTTCTTCCAGGAATGAGTAATCCCACTTTGTAGCTAGATTGACATTCATTATAGCAACGATCCGTTTGTCACTGTACACCTCTTTGTTTGATTTTAGTATCTGGCAGCTTCTGTAGTATAGTCTTCTTTGTTCAGGCCAATGATGAATTCCATACTGTTCATCGAGGTCATAATTTACCACATTATCAGCAAAAATTCTTGTAGCTTCTTCCTCGATGGCAACATTATTGGAGAAGACTGATGTCGGGATGTTGAAGGTGAGTGAGGTTGCGTATTTCTTTCTTACATCGCTACCGTGTTGAAGAAATTCTAGGTCATTGTTGAAGAAGTATTGGTAGGGAATCCTTTGTTGATCTGGTCGACCAATGGTTGGTAGTGGCTTGGTCCAGTCAGTGTAGTATGGAGTCTTGTCAGGTCTTGTGAAGTCGATGTTTGATTCAGGGTTGAGCCAATCAATATTGTTGGACATAGCTCGTGCGATGTTGTCGAGATGATATTCGACTTCAATAGCACTATCTGAGATGTCCTTAAGCAATTGAAACGTATCGTTCTTGATTTGGCGTAACTCTCCTTTCGTAATCTTCTTCACTTTAAACTTTTCTTGAATAATCTTGACATACTCCATGGTTTGACCATCTACCGGTTCTTGGCCTTCCGGTAATTGAGGGGTGGCATCAACAAGCTTGGAAAACCAGTCGTATTCTTCAGTGTCATCTTCATCCAACCAAGATACAACTGCAGTAGACTTTTTCTTATGTGGCTTGGAGGATGATGTTGATTGGTGCTTGGTTGATGGTGTTGATGAGGCCGGTTGTTGGGGCTCAGGAATCTCTTCGTCATCACCACCGGTGTATTAGAAATAGTCACCAGTTTTCTCCTTTGGTGGTGGAGACTCAGAGTCCTGTCGTTTATCACTAGCAGGAGGACATTGTGAAGAGCTTGTGGTGGTGGTCCTTGGGGGTGGTGGAGGCATAGAGGAGGATTCGCCTGTTTTCTTTTGACATTTAGGGTCAGAATCCTTGTCCGCATCGTCGTCGTTTCTTGGTCTCTTATCTTGACCAGCTCCTTCCTTGCAAGTTTGCTTAAGTTGATATGCAAGTAATGCTTCAAAGAGTTTTGATTCATCAGAATTGAACGTTCCAGATCGAGAAGACATCTGCATAATCAGTTTCGAAATCAAATCTTCTTCAATGACAACAGGAGGTGGAACTGGTTGGATTTGCATCGCTGCTGGTGTAGTTGACAGTGTGTGCTTGACCAAAGACATCAGATAAGGGTAGAGTTTCCTTGCGAACATTTCTTTTGTGACTCCAGGGACGGTGTCGATAAGAAACTTATGAGTGTAGTCTCTAATCGTCTTGTCCATTTCACCCTGTATATCTTGGTTGAGAAATTGCTGGATCTGGTCTCTTTCTTCCGAGAACTCGTTCATCACATTTTGAAGTAAATTTTCTCTGTCGGCAAGCTGATTCAATTTATTGTTGACCACGTTTCGTTTCCTTGCTTTCCTGACAGCCTTGACAATTTTGGTCTTGGCACGTGATGCCCAAGTGTCGGTGGGTTTCTTGACTGATCGGGATGATGATTTGGTGGTAGTATCTTCGGATGGTGGTGGTGATGAATGAGATGATGAATCAGATGAGGATGTGTCATGAGATGGCTCTGGGTCTTTTGGTGGCTCAGAAGTTTCTTCAAGGTTGTGTTCAGGATTATCTTGAAGATAATTATCAGCTTCTTCTTTAGCCTTTTCCCTAGCCTCTTGTTCAGCCTTTTCCCTGGCTTCTTGCTCAACACCTTCATCAGTGATCTTTTCATTCTTTTCTTGTTCCTCTTCTTCTTCAAAGCTAAATGGAACTTCATAATTTAGCTGCTGATGCTCTGTAGATTCCTTAGCAGTGGCACCAGTTCGCTTATCGGGTTGATTAACCGCATCACGAACTGGTATGGTTAGTGCACCACCACTGGAATCTCGAGGGCCTCTGGTTTGTTGACGATGAAATTCAGTAGCAGCATGCTTTAACCTTAGCTGCTTGAGAGTCTTGCGGTACTCTCTTCTTCATCCTTAGGTTCATCATTAGAGCTTTCTTCTTCTGCCTCTGCAATTGGAGTCTTTCCCTTGTCTGATTTGGGACTGAGTGGTTGGTCATCGGACCTCAACGAGGTCGTTTCATCAGTAGCAGATTCAGAATAGCGAACCACCTCATCAGACTCAGTATCCTCAGAGTCTTTGTCCTCAAGTTTGAGTAACGGTTTAGGGTTAGGAATGGCACCCTTAGATGGGACTTTTCTTTTGCGAGGAGGATTCCTCTTAGGATACTTGAGGGCACTCCCAGTGCTTTCGACACTTCCAGCGCTGCCTGATCTTCTGGTCTTCTTGACTGGAACAGCAGAAGTCTTTTCATCAATGAACCCGACTTTGCCCTTACTCACGGCTTCAATGTATCGACGATACGATGGTATACTTTTGATATCATCGGTGAGAAGGCAATCCATGAGCAATGCACCTTGCTTCTTTTTTGAGGAGTCCTTGAATCTGACAATGTTTAATGTGGGCTCATACAACACAGAATGATTGTTGGGGTCGTTAAGTCTCAAGGGAATGTCCTGATTTTTCCCGAGAATGTTCTGGATCAACAGCTTAGTGTATCTGATAAAAGGAACCTTTGTCCCGGGCTTCTTGAGATGGGACATCATGTCCTCCCATATCAGACTGGCAAAGTCGATGTGCTTTTTGTTGACCATGCCCCAAAAGGTTTGCAGATGCATTAGTTTGGGATGCTCGTGACCGTTGTCTCTTCCAGACACAGACTTGGCGATCATGATGTACAAGGTCCTCCATGGTTGAGGAATGTTCTTTAAATCGACCGAGGAGTGCTTGGTAATTATTCCAGCAGCTTCATCATAGCCAAGATCGACCATGAATTGTAGTGTAGCCTCTTCACTTGGAATTAGTACATACTCAGCAGGTTGGATAGCAGGGAGAAGAAGAATTGTTCGCAGATCTGCAACAGTGACGGTGACTTCCTTATCATTGAGAGTCACTGTGACAGTATCTTGACCATCAACCTTTTTCATTGTGTGCCAGAATTGATGAATGTAAATTTCTGGCACAGTTGCTGAGTTGGTGAGCATATTGTTGTAGGGATGAGTTTTGAGTATGTCCATAGCAATCCTCCATGAAGACTCTGAGCAGGTGAAGTTCTCAAACTCGACCTTGAGGTTGTTCTTTCCAATCTTCATGTTGTAATCAGTTGGGAAGATATCTTCCATTGTGAGCTCATTTGGTGCGTTGACATTTTCCATGATGACGTCCATATCGTGATCTGAGAGATATTGAGACAAAAGAACCAACATATCGAAAGACATTATGTTAGTCAAAAGTTGATTTTATTGTCCAATTTATTGAATTTGTTATGTTAATGAATGTTACGAGTCCAAAGTCACTTGTTGTCCAATAGTCCAAAGTTGCCGTGATAAGTTACGTAAGTATCTTAATTTTTAATTTTAAAGTCCAAATTTTCACTTATTCACACAACATTATAATTATTTTGCTTATTAGTGACATTTTGGTCTTGTGACGTTATGAGTAACTTATTATAAGTTTGTACGCGTAACATTTCATAAGTTTCGATACAATTTTGGCTTAAGCATAGGATAGTAAGCTTATGCGTAAACAGTGTAACCATACGCGTAGGAATAAGCTTATGCGTAAGAGTCACTCATAGGCATAAGAGATCTTACGCGTAAGAATGAGTACTTAGCATACAGCTTACACGTAAGCGTAGGTTGGGGACTTACGCGTAAGGTTTACTCGTAAGAGTAAGCCTTAGGCGTAAGAGTCCAAGTTTATGCATATCCTTCACAGGATACGCGTAGTCCCATTGTAGACCCTTACGCGTAAGAGTTACGCGTAAGATTTAACTTATGCGTAACATCTACGCATAAGGTATTCCATAAGCGTAGAATCCGTTTTTAACCTTGATTCTGAATTGGTACGCGTAGAAGCCTGAAATAAATCAATCATGACATTCATATTAACAACTTATTCAAACCCTTTCAAAATCACATGATTTCATGATTATGTCCAGTTACGCGTAGGATTATAGTTATGCGTAAATATAAACCCTAGAATTTCAAATCCTACTCGTAAGCAATCAAGCCATGGAAAATCCACCAAATGAATTCTGGGACATCTTAGAGTCTATATGAGTAGTTTGCAACAGGTTTTAACATCAATAATGCCATGAATCAAGAGTACCCTTTTCAACGAGTGCATAAACCCTAAAGTCTAATTTTGCAATTTAGATGTTTCTGGGTGAGATTCAAAGGTGCATTTGGTAAATTAATCATGTAACAAACATAACTCAAGCTGTTAATTGTCCAGAAACACTCACAATTGAAAACCCCCAAATCCCACGCATAAACCCTAATTCACAAATATGATTAAAAACTAATTATGGGTTGGAAACCTTGATGGAAATGAATATAGAACATGTTTTTAACCTTTTTAACATAAAGCATTTCATCAAAACATCACTTTTCCCAAAATCATTTTATACGCGCAAGACATGAACACATAAATCATTCGTGTGAAAAATCAAACCGTTGAAATTGTTTCAGATTAAAAACCAATGTTTGTAATGATGATTAGAAGCTAAAACAACTTACAAAATCGATTTTTGAAGCACGGATTAGAGATTGAATTATAGGTGTGGATATGGTGGTTGAGAAATTTAATGTTTGCAATAAATGAGAAAAAGAATTTAGGTGGAGTGTTTTGTAAAAAATAAGTTCTAACATTTGACAATAATAGTCCCTCCACTTCAACCAATTTCAACCACAGCCCATAACTTTCATTTTGGTTAAGCAGGACGTAAAAGTTTGGAAAGAAACTTGACGACACTCCCCCTTGACTTTAGAAATAATGAAATTTTACAAATTTGAGTCCGAGGAGTGTTTTAAAACAAGAAACGCATCCACCATTATCAAAGATACAGCCAATTTAGGGTAACATGCAAGTACAAAGTTTTATGAAATAGAAAAATATTTACATTCTCCCCCTCAGCACTTGTCCGAGAAAATAATGAAATGTTTAAGAGAGCAAAGTGTTGACGGAAGATTTGTACTTGCAATGTTGGAAGAATTTTAGATAGAAGAATAGTTTTGAATTTTATCAGGTTTTATATCTTTCTATTATGTTTTTGATAAATTATTTACAAAATAGGTTTTGGTGTTTGACTGGTTTTAAGATTGTGTTAAAAATTCATCTAGTTCCTCTGGAGTCAAACACCTCATGCCAATCCGGTGGATCAAATCAGTAAACCTAGCAGAAGCTAAGGCTTTGGTGAGAAGATCCGCCAGTTGGTGGTCAGTACCCACAAAATATAATTCAACGGTACCCTTTTCCACATGCTCCTTTATGAAATGATATCGAAGGTCGATGTGCTTGGACTTCGAATGTTGAACGGTGTTGCACGAGATCGCAATAGCACTTTAATTGTCGCAGTACACCGGAATTCTGTCAAATACGTAACCATAGTCTTTGAGTTGTGTTCTCATCCAAATGACTTGAGCACAACATGCCGACATGGCTACATATTCTGCTTCGGTTGAGGAAAGCGATGTGCAATCCTGTTTCTTTGATTGCCATGACACCAATTTATCATCAAGGAATTGCAAACCACCTGAAGTACTTTTCCGAGAATCTAAGAAACCTGCGTGATCAGCGTCTGAAAAAGCTATTAGTTCAAAACCAGAATCCTTCGGATACCAGATCCCCAAATTAATGGTTCCCTTTATGTATCGGAGGATTCTTTTAGCCTCAGAGAGGTAAGTTTCAGTTGGTCTCGACTGATAACGGGAGCAAAGATAGACAGCAAATACAATGTCAGATCTACTGGCTGTTAGATACATGAGAGACCCAATAATACTTCGGTATTTGGTAGGGTCAACCAATTTCCCATGCAAATCAGTGTCCAGTTTTTTGGTATGTGCCATTGGTGTGGCATAGGTATCACAGTTTTGCATTCCATGTTTGTTTAAATTTCAAGAGCATATTTGCACTGACTTAGGAAAATACCATGGGGTGATTGATGAACTTCCAGTCCTAGAAAGAATGTAAGTTCACCCATCATGGACATTTCAAAATGTGTTTTCATAAGTTTTGAAAAAGCGTTTGAGAACTTTAGATGTGTTGACCCAAAAATGATGTCATCCACATAAATTTGAACGATTAAAATGTGTTCCCCGTGATATTGTATAAATAGTGTTGGGTCGACCGATCCTTTGACAAAATTATGAGATATGAGAAAGGATGACAACTCATCGTACCACGCCCGAGGGGCTTGTTTGAGACCGTAGAGAGCCTTGTTCAGTTTGTAGACGTGCTTAGGGAATTCTGGATCAACAAATCCTTCTGGTTGACTAACATAGACCGTTTCCTTCAGTTTACCATTCAAGAAAGCGGTTCTGACATCCATCTGAAAGACCGTGATGTTCATGTGAGCCGCGAATGCCAGAAAAATCCGTATAGCCTCAAGTCTAGCAACCGGTGCGAAAGATTCCTCGAAGTCAATCCCCTCTTCTTGTCTATAACCCTTAGCCACCAGACATGACTTATTTCTGATAACCGTGCCTTCAGCATCCAACTTGTTTTTCCAAATCCATTTCAGACCAATAACATAGACCCCAGTTAGTTTTGCAACCAATTCCCATACTTCAAGACGTTTAAACTGATTAAGTTCTTCTTGCATGGATTCAAACCCGTTTTCATATGTCATTGCCTTTTTAATATTTTTGGGTTCAGCTTGGCAGACGGTAAGTGCATAAATGCAATGTTCACCGTCAGTCTGAAGGCGTTGTCTAGTTACGACTGGTTGATTCGGGTTTCCAATAATGTTCACAAGATGATGGTCTTTAGTCCAACGATGTGTGGAGGGTTGATGTTGATATACATTGTGCAAATTAGGAGGATTCAAATGGCTTGTGGATGATTCCCCAACATCAGAATTGGCAGTTTCATTAGCAAAAGGATTGAAGAACGCATTCGGATCATAATCTGCAGGTGTAGGTACTTCATGGTTAAGAGAATCATCAGCTGGTTCAGCGTCATTGGATGCGGTTTGTTCGGCTGTTTTTGTAGAATCAATTGGAGGTGCTTCTTCAACAGTTGTTGTTGTTTCAGGTGTATCAGGGATTGGAGTATTATCAGGTTAAGCAGCGGAACATTTCATACATCTGGAGCATGTTGATCAATATCATCACTAAACAGAGGAGCAAATAGTTGTTCCATTTAACGACGAGTAAGCTGTAGGCTTGGTGCAGCTGATGATGGGGTTTCGGGAAAGTTTAGACGGTTATGTCCGGGTTCCAAGCTGTTTTGCTCAGAAGCAATTTCTGTAAGCTCATCGAAATTAGCATGAATCATTTCCATAATCTCCCTTGTACGACAATTCTAGATCCGGTATCCTTTAGAGTTTTCACAGTATCCAACAAAGACTCCAATGTCAGCTTTAGCCTTGAGCTTACCAAAGTCATCACGATCATTATTTGGGTAACAAAGAGAACCAAATACATGAAAGTGTTTTAGATTCGGTTTGCGGTTATGGATAAGCTCATAAGGTTTTTTGTTGTGGCGTTTAGTGATTATAGAATGGTTCTGAGTGTAGCATGTAGTTGACACGGCTTCAGCCTACAAGTAATATGGAAGTTTTGCATTTATCAACATCGTTCTTGCAGCTTCCACTAACGTACGGTTTCGTCTTTCAACAACTCCATTTTATTCTGGTGTCGCAATTGATGTTTGATGCTCAATTCCCACTTTCTCATAATAGTCACGAAGAGTTTGATTTACAAATTCAGTCCCTCTGTCTGTTCGGATTTGTCTGACTGTGTTCCGGAGCTGAACTTGAATTTTCGTGAGAAAGGTGATGATCATCTGTGGAGCTTGACTTTACTTCGAAGGAAATAAACCCAAGTCCATCTTGAGTAGTCATCAACAATTACTAGAATGTAGTGTTTGCCATTAATCTTCTGCACACGCATCGGGCCACACAAATCCATGTGAAGTAGATGAAGCACATGCTGGGAGCTGTGTTCCACCTTTGAAGGAAAGTGAGCACGAGTGCTTTTCCCTTGTTCACAAGCTGAGCATAGATGATCTTTAGAATACTGAAATCTTGGGAGACCTTCAACAAGTTTGTACCGTGCAAGATTGGTTATGGTTTGAAAGTTTAAGTGTGAAAGTCGACGGTGCCAAAGCAAAGATTTAGTAGATGTTGCCTTAGAAAGTAGACAGATGGGAGATGAAGCAATCATGTCTTGCATTGAGATTGTGTAAAGACTTGATGTGCGGCTTCCAGACATAAGATCATTTCCTTATAGGTCACGAATGAAACAAGTTTTCTCCCTAAAAGCAACTTCCAAATCTCCATCACAAAATTTACCGACTGAAAAAAGATTGTGACCGAGACCTTCAACATAATAAACTTTGCTAATTTCGATGTTCCCATTGATGTAATCTCCGTAGCCCATGATAACTGCGAAGTGGTCATTCCCGAACCTGACAGTGCCGATGAACTTTGAGACAAAGTTTGATAAGAGTTTGAGATTGCCTGTCATGTGTCGGGAACAGACGCTATCAACAATCCAGAGGATTATTTGTATCACCTGCATTACACACAGACGACACAGGTGGAATAGAAGTAGAGGTGGAACCCGAAGAGTTAGAGGGTTTCGTTATAGTTACATTAGACATACACATGTTAATGATCTTGGGAATCCATTTAAAGCCTGGTATGTTCTGTAACCATCTCTGCCAAGTCCAACTAGTCTTAGCTTTGGTCTTAGTGAATGCACTAGGTGATATTATCTTCCTAGGAGGTGAAGTGGGTTCTATGGGTACATCAATAGCCGTAGCAGAAACATTAGTAGGCGGTTTACCTAGCACAGACTTAGAAGCATTAGTGGGCCTAGAGGTATTTCGTTTTCTATTGTTCCGCTTACGAGATAAGATAGCATTAGCAACACATTTATCATGACAACCAGAAAACATACTTTTACGACAACCAACACAAGATGCTTCAAACATAACATTCAAAGTACTTAAAGGTTCAGCATTCGTTACATCACTTTTTCTATTACATTTGTCTAACGCAATGTCTAAAGTTGGTGCAACTTTAGTTTTATTCAAAGTCCTAAGGTGTTCTTCTACTTCAGAGGTCTTTATTATTCTTCTCTTACGTTGCAACTTCCTATTCTTCCTTGTTTTGCTCTTAAGCTGTGAAGTGCTAACGTTGGGAAAAGAGGCAACTATTCCTGTTTCAGTGGAAGGAAGCACATTAGTATCTTGTGGTTTGTCATTAGGCGTTCTATTGTCAATTTTAAACATACCTGGGGCAAGTGCATTAGTGTTACTAATCTTATCTTGCTTAAGTTTCACCAACTCCGCTTTTAAGTCATGGATAGTGTGTAACAAATCTTGATTTTCAGAGCAAGTGTTTCCATTATTTCGTAAAACTTCTTTGGTATATGCAAGATGATCATCAACATCTTTTGATGCTTTTGCACGAGTCTGTTTGAGCAAATCAAATATGACACCATATTCAGTTTTGACTTTGGCAATTTCTTGTTCATATTTTGAAATTTGACATTTGACACGTTTTCATCATCCAGTTGTTCTATTTTTGGATTAAAAGACTTTGAACGCAACTGGTTGATCTGGTTTTGCAAAGCAATTTCACGATTTTTGACAATCTTTTTGATACCATTGAAGTCGACGTTTTGCATTGGAAAGCTCATTTAACACTCGCTCATTTTCAATTTTTAAGGACTTGATTTGTGACACAGTATCGGTATTCTCAATATTTTCAACAGAATCGACAACTATATAATCAAATGCATATGCAACATAATGTAGTAACACAACATTTATGGTATCAGCACAGATAACATCTTCCAAGAGTCGGTCAACATGATTTCTTAACATTTTCTTTTTACGTTTGGTATTGGAAATTGATGTTTTTGTTTTCTCAAAAACTGTTTCATTAGCCCAATCTCCTTCTAGAATTCCTGTTCCCAATATATTGCACACATTTTTAAATTTCGAACATGTGGTAAAAGCCCTTTCTGAAAAATATCCCTTTGTTGTCGCGCAAATGGCGATTGAAAATGTTCAGCTTTTATTTCAGAATTTACTTCAATTGCATGTTCCAAAAATTTGATGTCAGACATGAAAGTGTCAAAGTATTTTAGAACCGGACATCGTTCAGCTAATGGCTTTATTTCACTAAAAGAAGGTAAAGGACCATTAATTTGTGCAACATTGGGTCGGGGACCATCATTAGAAGAGGACTCAGGAGTAGGCGTGATAACCCAAGGTGTGTTAGAATTATTCTGTTGTGTGACGAAAGTTATGGCATTTGAATAGTTAAATGGTTTGCTATAAACAACATTTTCCATTTTTGACCGACTCTCGTCTTCAGCATCTAATTCCTCCATTCGATTATATTCAACA
Organism: Chrysanthemum seticuspe; assembly: GCA_019973895.1. Taxonomy (NCBI): domain Eukaryota; kingdom Viridiplantae; phylum Streptophyta; class Magnoliopsida; order Asterales; family Asteraceae; genus Chrysanthemum; species Chrysanthemum seticuspe. The sequence goes on from BPTQ01000002.1 coordinate 130,533,108, forward strand.
ACACTCATAATGGAGTCATCAATTCTATGTTCTGCACTGTAAACTTGAGGATTTGGTTTGAATGTTCTATGTGAAAAACGTGGTTTGTAATCAGCAAGAATTGGTCCATATCCATCAGGATTTGGTTTAAAAGAAAACTTTTGAATTGTTGTGATTGACTCACCATGTTTGTAAACAACATTTCGAAACTCTTTGATTTTGTTTTGTAAGTCGACAATTTCCTCAAGATAGTCATTTATTTGTTTCCTCGAATGCTTTTTGTACTCACAAAACTATTTTTGACAAGTTAACAACTCAGACTTTGCTTTTTGAGTTTCTGAAGTGAGAGCGTTAAGTTGTTGTTTATGATCAAATTTCAATTGTTCTATTTGAGACAACAAAGCATTCTTGGATGCAACTAGATCACAGATCTGTTTTTCCAAAGATTTTTCATTTTGGTAAGATTTAGCAAATGCGACTTCAAAACATTTTTCATGTTTCTCTTTAGTTTGAAAAATGTTGAGTTGGAACTTATAGCATTCATTATCCTTAGTCAACAGTGCAATTTTATCTTGCAATTTCTTATTGATGTCATTGCAGTTTTCCAGTTGAGATTGGGTGGTCTTAATTAAGTTAGTCATGAGCTCAAGATCTGAATTAGACAAAGGTTCATCTTGTTCAACTTGAATCTCAACATGATCATTATTTAGATCCTCAAATATGACCACGGAGTAAACTTGATTATCAATATTAACCATAAGGTCATCTTGATCGTCAAATATAACTACGGGATCCATTTGATTATCGTCAGAATGAGATGTAGAAGATTCATGTTGAACACTCTGAGCCTCGTCGGATGCAGATGTTGGCGGAGATATCAGATCAGTAATGAGTATATTATCATCTGGTACCTGAGACAAGCCTTCAGTGTCATACACTGGGCCTGTGTCACTCATGTGGAGTTCTTGCATGTTTGCCATTAACATCACAGCAGCATTAGCCTGCAAGTCCTCCATGTCATCATCAGAATCTGTATTAGCCATGAAGCTCTGTTCCTTGTTGGTAAGAGTTCCATCAGCTTCATCCTTGAGAGCCAAGAGTAAAGCCTCTTTGTGATAAGCGCTGCCTCTTGTTCTCGGCTTTGGGCATGCATTAGCCAGATGACCCTTCTCATTGCAGTTATAGCATCTGAGACCGTTAACCCCAGTCTGAGCATTTCCCTGATCAACCACTTGAACTCGTTGTTGTTGAGCACCCATGTTATTCCTTCCATTAACATTAAACCCTTGACCACTATTCATCTAACGACCATTTCCACGATTCTGAACCTCAACCCTTCCATTGTTAACAACAGCTTGATTCCGTGTATTTGATGAGGTGCGAATACAGTTGTTGGATTTGTTAGCAAATCGTCCGAAGGCTCTTGCAATCATAACAAATCCTTGATTCAATGCATCGAAGGCTTCTGCATCCTCATTTGATTCACTATAGAGGGCTTGATCATTGTTGTTGTTGTATGGAACCAATTGAGTTTCTTGTGATTGGTGATGTGATGGATCATATGGTGTAATCTGAGTAGTAGGTTGTGGAGGGTTTGTGAAGACAGTTGGCAGGGTTGGAAATTGAGGATAACATGCTTGAGCCCACAAAGCAAGAGTTTGATTATCCGGGAGTGAAGACGAAGCAGGGACTCAACGGATGATTCTTTCTTTGTCAACTTCCTTTTGGTGGTGCTTCAAATAGTCATACAACAATCCGTATGTAGCTTGATGAAGATTCTTCGCTTGACGGATGAATGTAACATACGTTTCCCAATCAGGACCAAGACAGCTCAGGAACTTTGTGTTGATTGCAATCCTTGGCATAATGATATAATGTTTATCCAAGTCATTGATGATGTCTGAGAACCGATGATGATATGACTCTAATGTCTCCCCTGGTTCAATCATGAAGTGTTCATATGCTAAGTAGATTTTGGATTCCATGTCCTCTTGATTGAGCTATGTGCCTTCCATTAAAAGATGAATGTGCTCTCACATTGTTTTAGCAGTCTTCTGAGCATCAACACTACGAAGTATCGGATTGGGTAATCCAAAAAGGATATATTGCATTGCAAGTTCATCGGCTTCTAAGTGAAGAAGTTGGTCAGTAGTAAGTTGATCAAGACCGACAATGTTGGTAACATCATCTCTTGGTGGATTAGCATTCGGATCTCCGGGTACAGTGAGAGTAGGCATCTGAAAAGGACCTTCAAGGATGACCTTCTTCAAAAACTTACCATGTGGCTTCTTTAGATCACAAAACCTAAAAAACCTTATCACCCATTTATCGTAGTTTCCGGGAGTGAGCATTGGAGGTCTGTCAAGGGATCCAGCTTCATGAATGGATTGTTGGCTACTTAAAGCTTCATACATCTTTGCAAACCAAGAGGGTTCCTTTGGTGTTGTAACATTCATAGCATACTTGGCTGGATACTGATTTTGAAAGTAGGTATAATGTTGTACTTGTTGACGAGGGTTTGGTTGAACCATTTGTGGTGGAAGAGGGTTTGCTCCTTGAGGAAAGTGTTGAAATTGTTGTTGAAATTGTTGCAATTTTTCTAGAGATGGTGGGGGATATTGTTGATAGAATGGTTGTTGTTGTTGAGGATACTCATGAGGAAAGTAGCTAGACTATGGTGGTTGAGACATCTTGAAACTTGTGTTGATGATGGATCTTTGTAGTCGAATGAAACTTAGAGTTTGTTTATGAAGTAACCTTATGCGTAGAAACCAGCTTAGGCGAGTTTACGCGAAGTGTTAGCTTACGCGTAGACTTGAGAAAAACTTAGCTTAGGCGTAAACCAAAGACTTAGTAGTAGAATCCTTATGCGTAATACTTCCTTATGCGTAAGACAAGTTTAGGCATAGGAAATGCTTAGGCAAAGAAGATTCTACGCGTAAGAATGAAGCTTAGGCGTAAAACTAGGGTTTTACCCAAAAATCCTTTTCACTTATACCAGTGTAAAAGATATCCAAAGTCGAAGTGTTTTCAGGCTTATCCAAGCAAGAAAACACTGAATAAACCAACTGCTCTAAAGATCAAGTGATGAAATGCTTACGGGTAACAGCTGCTTAGGCGTAGACTTAGAGCTTACGAGTAAAACAAGGGTTTTACTACGAGTAGAAAGTACAAACTATCACCAAAACTGATTTTTATGCTCAAAAGTGTTTAGAAACCTGATTTTAATGATGAAATAGCTTCAAAATCACCAAAATAACAATAAAGTTTGAAACTTGATGATCCAAAACCAATAACACCCTTACGCGTAGAAAGTAGTACACTAACAAAACCAAGCTCAAAATCTAATCCACACACGTAAAGTTTGAAACTTTTTGCTAAAAACTGAAACTTTAACACTAAATAAACCTTGAACCATAAGAATCTTGAGTTTTTAAGTGTAAAAAATTAGAGCTTTTAAGCGTATGAAATTTTAAGCTTATAAAACCCACGCGTATAGAAATTTTCTTCAAAAACAAAAATGTTTCACCCAACTAGATGGCGATTGATACCACTGTTAGGTCACCATAATGTAACACAAGCATCAATATGTAAGAAATAGATAAAGAAGTGATCGGATGAACACTTAGACACACACGAGATAAGAGTAAACAAAGGTTATGCGTATGATATATGTGAAACTGAACAACCAAACTTCAAATGAAGGTTTACAAAGGTATTTATAGGGGAAGGGACTAGGGCAACACTACAAGTTCCCTTCCTTCCTTATTGGACTTGGGCCAAGGCTAATGGGCTTTCTACATAAGCCTTGCCATTAATACAAACATAAAAGCCTAATTAAGAAACCTATTACATAATGATTACTAACACTTGAAGTACATGTTAGGAGTGATTCCAACAATCCGAAACCGCAAAAACCGATAACTAAGAAATCAAATCACAAAAAAAGAGAAATCAAATAAACCCTCTTATCGCGGTTCGATTTTGTTTTTTTTTAAATATCAACAGTCACCCAAATCAAATCGTGTTTTATATACATGTTGTTTTAAACAAATTGAGGCTGGATTAAAAATATGTGCAGTAAAATAAAATACAATGAAAAATATTTTGTAATATTAGCTTTATTATTTATATATCTTAAATTGTTATTTTTGTGTTTGAATAATTTGTATAACATCAAAATATAAGGGATTTATAGGAGCATCCCTACACTTGAGTTTTTATTTCTCTAACACTAATTGACCCAATTTGAAAAAATCAAAACACTTGGAGTATTTATTTATGTAGACAAAGGGAATTTGAATTTATCATTCTTTCCCGTTACTCCATAAAATATTAATTTTACCCATGAGTCCCAATCGTCCCAAAACTTTGTACAAAAGATATGACTCGACTTAGCAACAATGCAAGTAACTAGATATTTGAACTAAGGGTTTAGTAATGATAACAATAATGCACTAAAGATGAGTGCCTAGAAGGTAGGCTAAGGCGATTTGGGTGTACATTTGGGGGTGGATTTTAAACAATACTCTCCATTGATATTTCGGAAAACCAAAACATCACGAGAACCGCGAAAAGGATAGGCTCTAAGTGGTTAACTTGGGGTATCGTGTACTAAAGATGAGTACATCGCAAGGGTGTGAGGTAATTACTCGACTGATGTGGAAGAGGTAATTATAATACATGTTTCAAACAAGGGTTATCCTAATGCCTCTTATCATTTAGTTACTCCTAACTACACAAGTGTAGTTTCACTAGCGATCTCGGAATGCATCACAAAACAAGTTCTAGCATCTATTATACTACTGGTACACTCACTAAGCATTAAAGGTGAATGCTTTTATTCCTAAAGATCTAGGGGCGAACCTCACATTTTTGGGGTGGAATTTGAGTGGTAAACGATTTTTGTGCTAGTCATATAATTCCTATCCATGAGACGCTTTATTAAGACTAAAGTTTAGCTTGTAAATGCCATAAAAAATTTAAATTTAGTGCTAAAACTGGCCTAACGAATATTTCTCATAGTTTATTACACAAATTACTAAGGACTAGATAAATGATCAAGTGAGTGAATAGTTTCTAAGTTCTCGTTTTATTCTCCCTCCCTACACTTAAACTAAACATTGTCCTCAATGTTCCCCGAAAGCATCAAAGTTATGATAAAGGAATGTAAGTAAGGAAAAGAAACTAGTACTCCCCTTATTAGATCGTAGGATATGTGCACATCCTTGGTAGATAAAAAGAAAACCCAACATAACCTTGTACAATCATCAGTAATGACAAGACAAAAGGATGCATGATTGGTACTCTTTACATAGGTTGGTCCAAAAAGATCAATATGCAAAGTATGCAATGGGGCAGTTATAGCTTTTTCTAACTTGGCCTTGCATGATGCTCTGTGCTGCTTTCCCTTATGACAAGCAACACAAGAATGGTCATTTTTGAAAACCTTGGAAGGTAGACCTCTAACAAGGTTTCCCTTCACAAGTTTGTTTAGATTTTTAAAATTTATATGACCCAACCTTCTATGCCATAAATCAGACTCATCAATAGTGGCCTTTGCAATCAAACAGGCAAAACCTTTAGCAGGTTCGGGTGTCTTCATATCAAAATTGTACATGTTGTATTGTCTTGGGACCCTAAGAAGAATCTGATTTTCATCAGGCATCTTAAAGTCTGAAGTTAACACAAAACATTCAGTCTTAGTAAAAAGAACCTTATGCTGCTTATCACATATTTGTGATATGGAAAACAGATTAAAATGGCCTAGTTCTTTTACAAAGGACACACTGTCAAATTCTAAATTACCAACCTTTATTCTACCTTTCCCTGAGATGTAGCCTTTGCTACCTCCAAAAGTAACAGAACCACCTTTAATATCTTCAAAGTCATCCAAGTAGTCCTTGTTACCAGTAATATGCCTAGAACATCCACTATCAAAGATGCCTCTAGCTCCCATATTCATGTAAGGATGTTCCTGCATATCAAAAAGAGAAATTAGTTTCTCTTGGGGACCCAGGCCTGTAGAGGCTTGGGTCGGTCTTGTGGACCTTTAGATTTTTCAGTATGAATAGAAACTGATCCACCATTATACTTGGAGTCTGGTCTAAGACTCCATTTATAAATTGCTGAGGCCTTAACAGCAGACCCCTATACCCCTTTGCAGCACCAAATTTAAAAGTGTTTGTTGCATTTTTGACCAATGGTCTTCTAATAGGTGAATGTGATTTTGCAAAATTTCTTCTATGTTGGAAGACATTCACCTGGGATGAGGATGTCTAACAGAATTAACATTTACATTACCAATTTTAACTTTAGACAGACCAGAACTAATATTTTGCCTACTAGTATTAATTGACACATCGGTATTCACATTTGATCTAACAGAATTAACAAATGAACTGCCAGTATAAACGGGTACTGGGCTAGAAACAAATTTATTTGCATGGTTAATCCTGTTTACATTATTCCACACTGGTCTAACAAAACTGTTTCCATTGTTTGTTGCCATTCTCCTTTTAAGTTCAGCCTCCTTAGCCATTCTTTTCTCATGGAAATCACAATCTCTAATTAAGTGGCTTAGGCTTCCACACACAAAACAACTCTTCTTAGTGAAAGAGTATCCACCCCCAAACTCTCTTTGCATTAACCCATTCCAATTCTTTCTGTCTACTTTAGGTGTCTCAGATTTAGTCTATTGCCTAGGAGTTTGAACACAACTAGGTTTAATTGTTTCTGTTTTAGACACAAAAATGACAGGCTCAGCTTGTTGTGATTTGGGCACATAAGGCTTTCCTAATTGAACTAGTTTAGAAATATTTATGGGTTAAGATTTTAGCTCAAAAGAACATTCAGAGACATTCCTAATGGATCCATCACTGTCATTAGATTGACAGGTGGAATACTCACTGGTTTTGTCTTCTGATACATTGGTCTCAGACTTCTTTCCAAAAGATCTTTCACTGCCATTAGATTGACAATTAGAAAATTCAATGGAATAGTCTTGAGAAGCAAGTGTCTCAGGGTTTTTCCATTTGCTATAATCAAATAGAGACTCATCATATTCTTTTTCAGGTTTAGGAGTATAATCATCATTAAGAGGAGGACGAACACCTTTGTAGCTGTTAGTTTTAGTAAATCTATGATATATAGTTTTTCCTTCAAATTCCCTTTTTGAACTAACAAAACAGTTTCTTTCATCTCTTCTTCATATCCTAAAACCTCTTTATCTGATTTTATCTCAAACCCTAAACCAATTTTACTTGTTGAGCTCATACCTGAATTTATTAACCTCCACAGATTATAACCATTGTTTTGCCATGAGTCAACTATCTTTTACAACTCTTCTTTATCTTTAACTGCTTTCATTCCAATTCTTCTATATTTTCTAAGCTTCTCATCTTTTTCAAATATTTCATTACCTTGGAAAGTAAGCTTTTAATTTAGAGATGCATTCTGTTTTTGAAGAGTATTTACTTGTTTTTCTAGTGTTTTAACAGCATTTTCATAAGCAAGTAATTTAACTTCTTGATCACCTAATTGACTCATCTGTTCATCATAAAGAGATTGTAGTTTATTGTATGAATCTGTGCAAATTTTTGAGCATAAAGATACCTCACTGCTGGAGCTTATGGCCATGAGAGCATGATTGACTTTTGTCCCTTCATCAGTGTGTTCTCCCTAGTTAATCACACCAGCTTCCAAAGTCAGCAACCCCATCTGACTCTTATCTTCCTTCTCAGCATGCCTAGGATAGAAGGAATCCCTCTTCTTTTCTTCATTGGCCTTTTTTACTGTACATTCTTTAGCAAAGTGACCTCTTTCTTGACACCTGTAGCATTTAATCTTTGACTTTTCAAACCCTACTGGTCTCTTTCCATCAAAATGGACTTGCCTACCAGTCCTTTTGAATAATTTCTTCATCCTCGAGGCAATCATGGCACACTGCCAGTTTATATCCATTTCCTCCATCTCCTCATCTTCAATCTGATCCAAGTCTTCATTTAGGATGTCTTCAGATTGACTAGAAAACAGTGAGTATATAATCTTATCAGCAAAACCAGTAGCCCCATCCTTTTCCTTTATACTAGAAGAAATAGTATAGCTACCAGAACTAAATCCACTACCATATTTAACTTTATTTTTACTACTCTTGCCTTGAGAGACAAAAGCAACATTGTTGTCACTTGAAGAGGCCTTTGAATTTCATTTGATGACTTGTTCATAAACCCTAAGGTTATTGTACAAGTCATCTATTGACAAAGTGTCAATATCTTCTTTAGTTCTCATGATCATTGCTAGATTTGACCATTCTTTGGGCAATGATCTGAGAAACTTCATGTTTGCATCTTCATTAGACACTTCAGATCCATGTGCTTCTAACTGTGATAGGAGTTGTTGGAATTTTTCTTAGCCTTTCTTCAGGCCTTCAGAACTGCTTATGGTAAAGGCTTCAAACTGTTGTTTATAAACAGCTTTCTTTATTTTCTTGGAGTTAGCATTTCCTCCAAATTTGGTTCTAATAGCCTCCCATATCTCCTTAGCATCATATATACTGTGGAACCTTATGAGATGTTCCTTTGGAATGGCCATCAATAAGAGAGTTCTTGCCTTCCTTTCTTTTTCCACAGCAAGTGTCTCTGCAACAGAGATTGGTGGAAGAATTCTGACCACGCCACCTTTACCTTTGGAAATTCTCTTCTTTGAGTTTCCATTCTGGATCCCTTTCCAGACCTCATTATCTACATATTCCAGATAATGTTCCATTTCCATAGCCCAGATGTCGTAATCTTCCTTTTTCAGAATAGGAAGTTTGAGGTTGGAAATAGTGGTTGTAGCAGGGATTGTTTGTTGTTGTTTCTGTTGTTGTTTCTTAGACCCTGCTTCTGATGCTTCAGAATCATGGTCAGAAGCCTCTTCATCAGAAAGGTGGTTTGAAAAATTATCATGCTGAGACATTCTTTAGGATTTTTAAGTGAGATGAGATGAGTGTTTTAGTGAGTTGTGTTTCTTCAATTCAGAGTCCTTCAACAGGCTCTGATACCACTTGTAGGTCCAAAGGTTTATGTATCTAAGCAGCATTGTAAGACAATAGCTAACTTGGATAAATCCAAACTAATTACGTGAAGAACTCTTTAAGAATGAGTACTTGATGCTAACGCGGAATATTAACAACAAGCAAAAAGAACACAATAATTACTAAAGAACTTTTTCTATTAATCTCTAAAAACTTGATGCTAACCATATACCTTTAGGGTTCCTTTATACTCTTAGGAAACCCTAGAATACAAAATGTGTAGAAGGATAAAGATATCTCTTCCTAAGATATCTCTACGCGTACATATCCTTCCCTAATATAACTCTAACAAACTATTATGTTTTTATCATAAACAGACTTAACTATCGACTATTTGTTCTGTCATACTTAACTACATTAGTATTGGCAGACTTAATTACTAACAGACTTAATTCTGGCTTACCAGACTTAACCACTAGCACTACCAGAATTAATCCTAAACAGACTTAAACAAACTTAAATCTATTTTACAAAATATAATTCCCTACACAAGGTGAGTGACTCACTCACCCTTGCCAACCAGTCTAAGAGGAGCTAGACGACTACCAATCAAGTCTTGTATCAATCTTACCTTTAACTGAACTCTTGCAATTTTTAGAAAGCATAGTGACATTGCAATGACCTAAAATACACCTTTACCAAAGAATATATATATATATATATATATATATATATATATATATATATATATAGGGTGAGGTTATAATGAAAAGGAGGTTAAAATGAAAAGGGTAGGAAGGAATCCTAGCCATTGGATCAAATTTGGTGAGATCAAAACTGGCGGTGGCATACTTGTAAATAAGCAGAACTTCAGTGGCAAATCTATAACATTACACATATACACACATAAGGCTTCTCTTTCCCAGAATCATATCACGATCTTATTTCTCTCTCTAAAATTTCACAGTTTCTCTCTCTAAAATTTCACACACATCTACATCATATATCTCTCTAATCGAATCACTACTTCTTCATCTCATCATAATCAAATCGTAAATTTTTATACCATATCATAAAACTTCGAATCACAATCGAATTGTTACAACTCAAATCCACTGCATCGTAAACGGCCTCGTAAGTTTATTTATGAACCCTAATCTTGTTACTGCATCTTTTTGTTATTTTTGATTTGCTAAAATCTTGTTTTTTTATTAATTTAAGTTTGTTTTTTTAAATGATGAAGTAGACTCTCAAATCTGCTGAAGAGTGTATGTATATGTATGTTTTCTTCTAGATCTGGAACAAAATGTGGGAAAAATAAATTTAAAACGTGTTTAAGAAAGTTGCATACAAGGTGTTTGATAAAATGTCTCAACTAGACTTTATAACTGTGATGCACTAAATTTACATTCTGATGCAGTTGGTTTGACTTTTGATGGAGTTGTATTTCATATTATGATGTAGTAGGTTTTTATTTTAATTGTGATGCGGTAGGTTATTTGTGTTTGTATGTTTTATATGTTTAACTTTGTTTATATGTTTGGTTGTATGCCTGATGCACTGGAATCTAAACTGAGATGCAGTAGGCGTTAGTAGGTGTTTAGTTGTCGCTTATAAGGATGTAATAAGCTAAGTATAGGTTGTTTTGTGTGTGTAAACTTGTTTGTATGCTTGGTTGTATATCTGATGCACTGGAATCTGAACTAGGATGCATTAGGTGTTTAGTTGTTGCATGTAAGGATGAAGTAGGCTAAGCGTAAGTTGTTTTATGTGTGTAAATGTGTTTGTTTGCTTGGTTGTATGTCTGATGCATTAGAAAGTGAACTGAGATGCAATAGGTGTTCAGTGGTCGCGTGTAAGGATGTAATAAGCTAACTGTAGGTTGTTTTATGTATGTAAACTTGTTTGTATGCTTGGTTATATGTGCAATGCACTGGAAAATGAACTGAGATGCAGTAGGAGTTGTCGCGTGTGAGGATGTAATAAGCTAAGTGTAGGTTGTTTTATGTGTGTAAACTTGTTTGTATGCTTGGTTGTATGTCTAATGCAGTAGAATCTGAACTGAGATGCAATAAGTGTTTAGTTGTCGCGTGTAAGGATGAAATAGGCTAACCGTAGGTTGTTTTATGTACGTAAATGTGTTTGTATGTTTGGGTGTATGTTTAATGCACTGGAAAATGAACTGAGATGCAGTAGGTGTTCAGTTGTCACGTGTAAGGATGAAATAATCAAAGTTTAGGTTGTTTTATGTGTGTAAACTTATTTATATGCTTGGTTGTATGCCTGATGCACTAGAATCTGAACTAGGATGCAGTAGGTGTTTAGTTGTCACATGTAAGGATGAAGTAGGCTAAGCGTAAGTTGTTTTATGTGTGTAAATGTTTTTGTATGCTTGGTTGTATGTAAGATGCACCGGAAAATTAATTGAGATGAAGTAGTTGTTTAGTTTTCGCGTATAAGGATGAAATAAGCAAAGTGTAGGTTGTTTTATGTGTGTAAACTTGTTTGTATGCTTGGTTATATGTTTGATGCACTAGAATCGGAACTGAGATGCAGAAGGTGTTTAGTTGTCGCGTGTAAGGATGAAATAGGCTAAGCTTAGGTTGTTTTATGTGTGTAAATGTGTTTGTATGCTTGGGTGTATGTGATGCACTGGAAAATGAACTGAGATGCAGTAGGTGTTCAGTTGTCGCATGTAAAGATGAAATAATCTAAGTGTAGGTTGTTTTATGTTTGTAAACGTTTTTGTATGCTTGGTTGTATGTCTGATGCACTAGAATCTTAACTGAGATGCAGTAGTTGCTTAGTTGTCGCATGTAAGGATGAAGTAGCTTAGCGTAAGTTGTTTTATGTGTGTAAATGTGTTTGTATGCTTGGTTGTATGTACGATGCACTAGAAAATGAACTGAGATGTAGTAGGTGTTCAGTTGTCATGTGTAAGGATGAAATAGGCAAAGCGTGGGTTGTTTTATGTATGTAAATGTGTGTTATGTGCTTGGTTGTATATGTGATGCACTATATTTTGAACTAAGATGCAGTAAGTATTCAATTATCACATGTAAGGATGAATAGGCTAAGCGTAGGTTGTTTTTTGTGTGTAAGTGTGTTTGTATGCTTGGTTGTATATGTGATGCACTGTAATTTAAACTGAAATGCAGTAGGTGTTCATATGTTTTAGAATGATGAAGTGATGCAATAGGTTATTGTATGTGGCATATAAAGTTAGATTAGGCCACGTGTTTGTATATATGTTTGTATGGATGATGCATTTGGTGTCATGAAGTGATGTAGTACGTAAATGTTTGTGGCATATAAGGTTAGATTAGGTTAGACGCAATATCTTTTATTTGTTGATAAGTGCATATTGTGTTTTACTTGTCGAAAAATGGTTGCGTGTGTACTTGTATGCATGATGTAGTTGCTGTAAAGTAGTGTTGCATTAAGTGTTCATTAGTGGCACATAAGGTTCGATTAGGTCACACGTAGGGTGTTTTACTTGTTGAAAAGTGCTTGTGTGTGCATTTGTGTACTTGATGCAGTTGCTGTAAAGCAGTGATGCATTTTACTTGTTGAAAAGTGTTTGTGTAGATGTTTGTATGCATGACACGGCTGGTGTAATGCAGTGATGCAATAGTGTGAACAATGCACTAGATTTAAACCGTGATGTTGTAGTTCCTCACTTGTCGCAGGTAAGGCTGAATTAGGCTACGTGCGTAAATGTGTTTTTATGTTTGGTTGTTTGTCCGATGAACTTTAATTTGAATTGTGATGCAGTAAGTGTTCAGTCGTCGCGTATAAGAATGAATTAGGTTAAGCATAGGTAATGTTACGTGCGTAAATGTGTTTTGATGTTTAGTTTTTGGTCTGATGCACTTGAATTTTAATTGTGATGCAGTAATTGTTGAGTCATCGCGTATAAACATGGATTAGGTTAAGCGTAGGTTATGTTACGTGCGTAAATGTTTTTGTATGTTTGGTTGTTTGTACTATGCACTTAACTTTTAACTATGATGCTCTACGTATTCAATCATTATGTATAAGCATGAATTAGGCTAAGCATAGGTTGCATTACGCGAGTAAATATGTTTGTATGTATGGTTGTTTGTCCGATGCACTTGAATTTGAATTGTGATGCAGTAAGTGTTCAGCCTCCACGTATAAGTATGAATTAGGTTAAGCGTAGGTTATGTTACATGCGTAAATGTGTTTGTATGTTTGATTGTTTATATGATGCACTTGAGTTTAAACTGGGATGCAATAGATGTTCAGTTGTCGCGTATAAGCACGAATTAGGTTAAGCGTAGGTTGCGTTATGTGCGTAAATGTGTTTGTATGTTTGGTTGTTTTTCCGATGCACTTGAATTTGAACTGTGATGCAGTAAGTGTTTAGTCGTCGTTTGTAAGTATTAGTTAGGTTAAGCGTAGGTTACGTTACGTGCATAAATGTGTTTCTATGTTTATTTGTTTATCCGACGCACTTGAATTTGAAGATAGATTCACAATGAAGATAGTTTATTCTACTTCATGACAATTTATTTGTTACTGCATCACAGTTTAGTTTCTACTACATCACTATTAATTTTCTACTGCATCACAGTTTATGTTTATCACAATGTAAAGTGATATTGTTTTTAAGAGAAAAGGCATGAAAGTCGAGATGGTAATTTTCAAAAGCCATTATCCTAGAGTTGATGTAGCTTCTTGTGTCCTACATATGGAGCATTATACTAAACCATGAAGAGCGATACAAGGACAAGCTTTCAGTTGGTGGTAATGTATATTGTCAAAAAGGAAAACTCATGATGTCGCGTGCCAAGTACTTAGCAAAGATGATTCTGATCAGTATTGATGAAAAAAAAGGAAAAGTTATTGAAAGAAGCAGATGCATACGTGAAGCAGCAACCAAAGAGTTCCAAACTTTTAACATATGATAAATTCAGACACAATGATGAGTTGTTTAAAAAGATTATTAAACGGGTATTGAAGGTCATCAAATGATTATTGTGTAGATTATTGAACAACTTTAGTTATAATCTTTTGGGTGTTTAAAATATTTTGTAACAGTTTTGATTAGTTTAATACTAAGTTTACTTTTCTATTTATTGATCAATGTTTGTTTAGTACTAAGTACTTTTGATTAGCGTGGATTACTAAATGATTACAAATACTATATTATAAATTGTGATGCATTAAATTATAAACTGCGATGTACTAATTTTGAATTATACATAGTGCATCACAATTTATATACCTAGTGCATCAAAGTGTATAAACCCGGTGCATCACAATGTGTAAAATCATTTAAATGTAAGAAAGTTTTAAATTATAACAACCGAATCAAACTATTAACAGTAATGCAATAACACAAACACGTACTGTGATGCACTATAAATGACATTGTGCTTCACTAATAACAAATAACTGTAATGCGGTAACACAAACACTGTGATGCATTGGAAATAACACTGTGTTGCACTAATATATAACACTGATGCAGTAAACAAACATTGTGATGCACTGAGAATAACACTTTGATGCAGTAACATATAACAATAATGATATCTCATAAAACTAAGATAATGTTGCATTGATGATCAATATGCAATACTATTATTTACAACTGAATCAATGCTATGTAAGGAATGCTGACAATTCGATGTTCTGTACAGAATGTCTCAACACCGTACTTACCAGTAAAAAAACATAAAAAATTTAGAAAAAAAATATCCATAAAAAGCTCATTTGCCGGTAGATTCTCTCAAGTTCTTTTCAGCGGATCTTGTTGCGTGGGTTTCTTGGATGCTGGAAATGTCTTGTCAGTCCACACAATATCGCACATGTGTCTTTTAAATTTTTCCTATTACAGATTGCAGGCCTAACCTGTAAAAACAGAGCATTGTGAGCATAAAAATCAACTTGAAAAATTTACACGCATAAAACAACATGTGTTTAGCTTATTCCATCCTTATACGCGATAATTGAAAACCTATTCCATCCTTATACGCATAAAACAACATATGTTTAGCTTATTCCATCCAAATATGTTTCTATTGATTTTTTTTTACCTAAACACTTTATGTATAAAATAATTAGATCAATAACAACACAAATATATGTTATCCATATCAGTGCATCACACTTATAGCAACATAGTTCATCACAAGGTGTATAACTGGTGCATCACAGTACGAAACTAGTGCATCACATCTATAAAATACCATGTAGACATTTTATCAAACACATAGTGTGCAGGTTCCATATACGCATTTTTCATCTAGTTTTTTTTCTCAAATTTGGTTCAGATCTAGTGAAAAACTTGATATACACTAAATCTAACTCCTAAAGTTTGTGAAAGTGATTCTAGTATAAAATATTGTATTACGCCTTAGCTCTGCTATTTGATACACTAAATAAACTAATTTTCAAATTGTCAAAAAAGGAAGCAATAGATCATGATAGATCATAGGTTTAGATTCGAATCTAGTAGCACTGATTGGCACGCATTTTGCTTTAAACTACTCTAAAATTTACCAAATACCACATTCCTCATAGCTTCTCATACCTACGACATTCTTTGTTATTATGCAATTCCATAAGAAACTACGACATTCTTGTATTGCAAATACACCTCTAAGAAAACCAGAGATTGCAACAAATTCCAAGATTTGTATTTTACACAAACAAATACCTACTGCATCAGCATTTCAAAACAACTGCATCATACATATAATTACACATACGTGAATTTTTTCTGATAAAACATCCAAAAAATGAACTAATATATCAATATGAATTTCCACAAACATATACCAACTGCATCAATATTTCAAAACAACTACGTCAAACATATAGCTAAATATAAACCTTTTTCTTATAAAATAACGAAGAAAATAGCAAATCGATATGTATTTTTCACAAACAAACGCTTATTTAGTTAAGCAAACAGCCTAACCATACAAACAACTAGCTATACAAATACATTTGCGCACATTACGCAACCTACACTTAATCTAACTCATGGTCATATGTGACAACTGAACACCTACTGCATCTCAGTTCAAATATAGTTGCATCAGACAAATAATCATGCATACAAACTCATTTACGCACATAAGGAAAACTACGCTAAACCTAAATCATGCTTATACGGGACAACTGAACACCAAATGCATCTTAGTTCAAAATACAAGTGCATCACACAAACAAGAAAGCATATAAACTCATTTATGCACACAAGTCAACCTATGCTTAACCTAACTAATATTTATACACGATAATGAACACCTACTACATCTCAGTTCAATTACAAGTGCATCAGACAAATAATCAAGCATACAAACTCATTTATTCACATAGCCTACTGCATCACAGTTAAAACAATAACCTACTGCATCACAGTACGAAACTAGTGCATCACAGTTATAAATTATCATGTAGACATTTTATCAAACACCTGGTGTGCAGGTTCTATATACACGTTTTTCATCTATTTTTTCTTTCAAATTCGTTTCAGATCTGGTGAAAAACTTGATATTCTCTAAACCTAACTCCTAAAGTTGTTGAAATGTAAATTAAAATAAAGTAAATTAAAAAAAGATAAAATAAAAAAACAAAAAATTAAGATCTTACCATCATTATTCTTTGATGTTGAACTAGTTGTTGATGATGAAGACTCATTATTAATCGATGATCAACACAAGTTATTTGTTGATGATAAACAATAAGTCAACATCTCAAAAAGCACGGTGGAGAAGACGGTAGAGATCACGGTGGAGAAGAAGGTTACCGGTGGAGAAGAAGCTACTTGGTGGAGAAGAAGGATGCGGTACTTGTGTGTGTGTGTGTGTTTGAGAGTTCCTGGAAGAAAATGTGAGAAAGAATAGAGAAATAAAAACTTTATATATCCTATGGTTTAAATGACGATAATGCCCCTGCCAGTTATAAAAAAAGAAGGGGTGGGGAGGGGACACGTGGCGCTATCTAGTGGCTTCCTAGCCTTTTTATTTTAACAAACTTTTTATAATAACCCAAGTCTATATATATATATATATATAATAAGTTAAAGACTAAATTTGTAAAGTTTAAAAAGTAAATATATATATATATATATATATATATATATATATATATATATATATATATATATATATATATATATATATATATATATATATATATATATATATATATATATATATATATATAACATCTGTAATAAGTTAAAGACTACATTTGTAAAGTTAAAAAAGTAAATAAAAGGAGTCCACAAAACTAAAAAAGACCCATACTTACATGAAGATCCAATTTTGAAAACAAAAGTAAAAAAATCACCATTTATCTGGGAAAAAAACTCGCATAAGAACCTCGAAAGAACCAAAGAGGCTTCACCCAAATCTGAAGTGGAATGTTGCAAAGTAATCTCATTAAGTGGAATGGAAACAAAAGAGAAATGAAGACAAAAAAGAAAAAGAACAAAAGGGAGGGTTGCAACTCTTTGTGTTCTTCATGTAAGGGCATGGATAGAAAATGTTGCTGAAAGAGTAAACATCAAAAGTTAGAGCAAAAAGTGGTCTAGTAAACATATCTTCTACTTTAATCAAATCACAAACATTAGCTCAAAATTCTGTAAGAATGGCCCGGGCAAAACTAACTAAGCATCCAAACAATGTCAAAAACATAAGCCTTGGTCCTTTACTTTTGAGAATTCATTCTTGCATCCAATCAAGTACTCAATGCACCGAATAGATAAAAAAAATTGATATCACATTACGAAAACATTTCAGCAAACATTTGGTATGCATATCTTCATACATCGATTTTTGACATAAGTGATCATTTACACAAGTCCTTGACATTATAATAAGGATTACTAAACCAATGGGACTATGATAATAAATGAGGAAAACCAATGACATATCATTGTTTTCCTCACTTTCCACTAAAATAAAAACTTAAGAACAAAGTGGAAGATGAATGTACTTGAGCCATAAGTCGTTGAATTTAAAACTCAATGTTAGAATGCAAGGTGTGTGGAGAATGAATAACACGTTATTCGCCTGCCATCTCAGAGTTACATCATCAGGGTACCAATAACTAAAACACATTCTCTAAAAAAAATAACACTTTGTAGGTCCCACAAAATACCCCACCAAAAATATCAAGTCACTCACAAAAAAAGGGTGTATGTTATTGCCTTGGCTAAATGACCAATGGCACACGAATGACTAAAGGGATGGTGCAGGATGGCAGACGAATGACACGTTGTTGGTATCAATGGCACGTTGTTAATATTCCCACACCGAGCACTCTTAGAATAGCCTAAGCTAAATATAACACCCTAGATTTTGATTTACCATATTATTGATATAACCTAAACTTTAAATAAATAATTAGTTACTAAATACTATATATTATATGATAAAGGAAATAAATACAAACTATGAAAATCTTATCTTAAGCTAAGTCTATAAACGACACATTCATTTTATCCCTAATGCTTCTACACGTTTTTCTTTCTTTCCAAATATGAGGAAACCAATTTTTTTGCACCTATCAAATTCCTTGTTCGTTTGATGTGGAGATAAGTACTAGACCAAGTAAATATTTTGTAAAGATATAAGAAGATTTACATGCCTTTTTCCTTCGTTAAACCCTACACGGCATACTCCAGCAAAAACAATGTTCGGTCTTATTCACTTACCAATAACAAGTACACGCTTTCTCCTAATCAATATATTCGACCTAATCCTTTTATTCCAAACCGACATTCATATACACACAATACAAGTTTCCTGGCAAACTATATCCTCTCCATTTGAAGGCTTGAAGGATGTGGTGAGCTTTCCAGAAGTGATTGAATCGATCCAAGGTTTGGTGTAAACGTTTTGGTGTTGTTTTCTTGTTCTCTTTTGGTCTCTTCTGCCTCGTTAGTCTCCCAAGGTGCACAAATGATTCTCTTTGTCACACACTTAATTATACGACCTAATCTATACCTTAACCTAATCAGAAACATGCTTTAATGATTCTTATTAATCTTCTTGATCCATTTGTTGTCTCGTTGACATGTAAACGTATGTATATAAGAAGAGAAAATCACATGAAATCATAGAATGACCTTGCTAATATGTATGTCGACCCACCATTTTTTTCTTCTGTTTGACCTAAGTGGTCAAGCCCTAAATATTGTCATTAAGATCAGCAATAAAACGTTAATGAATTACAATCAGGAAAACCCTAGGAAATTAATATGGGTCAATTAGGGTTTATAAGGTTTAGGGTTGTGTTGAATCTGCCTCAATATATGTTGTCTAGAAATTGGGTCGGGTTCAAGGAGGTGTAACTAAATGATACCAATGTGTTTTTGGGTAATTCTTGAGTCAAAACATAATTTCAATCCATGTACTTTCTGGAAATATAAGGTTCATAGCAAATAGAGGTAGGGAAGGGTACCTTTTGAATATTCCAAGTGGGTGATCAAAGCTGTTAAACTAAGTCTAGAAATCAGTTGGAATGGACGATTTTTCATTTCCGGTCTTAAGGGCTATAAATTAGTATGGTAAATATTTGGCATGTTAATTTACTTCTGGAATATTTGGGGATTTTTGTGAATTTTCTAAACTGGTCTAACAAACCCATAGTTTAAAGGTGTAACAGCAGGTCATTTTCTGTAAAGGTATGGAAAGATGAATTTTAAGATCATACTTATGCTTTGAAATAAAATCTGTAAAAATTTGTGAACTTACTTAACTGGTATGGGAACCTCTGGAAATTTTCTCAGATTTGTTGGAGCTCATTTGATAGGTCTATAAATTCATAAGAAACTGAGTCAGATTTGCTTTCTAAACCTAAAAATTTGTTTTGGCACATTTAACCCTAATTAAGCTAACTAATGATTTGAAACACATATAAAACTTATTCCTAATTGATTATCATTATTAACCGTAAGAACTTGAAATATTTATGAATCTAACCTAATCTGTAAACCCTAAGTTGAGAGCGTGATTAATAATAAGCAATAAATCCGTTATGACATTAAATGAGCTAATAAGTATTATATGAACCCTAAACCATGTAGATTCGTTGAAGAAGACGTGACGTTGTTACCTTGTGTTCTTTTCCATTTGCTTTCATTTCATAAGGTACATATATTCTGCCCTTTATCAGTAAGGGTTTCTCATGACTCTTGATCTTTGATTTTGTTTCATTTGTTATGATATTCGTTTGTGATCCCATTTGATATAATTCCTTCGATACGATGTTCGTTTGATTATGCCATTTGATGTTTATCCATTTTATTCCCTTTATATATATTATATTTGATAATCAACCCTTGATCGATACCCTATGTTATTTACATTGTTTGACAAAATCCATTGCCCAAGGTAATAACTAGCCATGGAGGTACCATGGCCATGTCATTGAGGCACCAATGGTATGATGCTATCTGTGGAGGTGTGTTTTTGTCTACAGCGTTCCCTTTTGTACTAGCATTTGATTACGACTATGATTCCATACGTAAGTATATTTGCCACAAGCAGGTGTATGGTTAGGTATGATGTTTATTTTGTAGGGAGCGTATGAATGCATCCTAGGTACTCAGTTCAGATATATATGTGTGCCATAGACTTCTGGGAGTTAGCTACTCCATTTACTATGATTTATTATGATATGATATGATGTGAAATATTTGTTTTGATTGTTTTGTTCTATTCATGTATCATGTTTAGGCACTTGGGCAACTCCTTGACAGTTCCGTTATTCCTTTATAACCCTTTGATTATTCCTTATTCCATATTCAGTCCTTATTTCCTTTAACATCTTCTTCAGCATGTTTTCGTTAGATTCGTTTCGCTTATTCATTTTTGACTTATTGCTTTTCATTATTTATATTTGTTCATTGAGCGTGCTCAGCCGCATTTTCTTTTCTCTGTGGCAGGTATTAAGCGGGATGCTGGGATTGAGTGATGAGAGTAGGAGTTTTTAGTGGACCGACCCAACCTTAGCTTTCCTTGTCATCTGGAATTAGTTTGAGATTTATGTTTTGGTTATTTCTTTATTTAAGAATTTGGGTAGTTTTGTATTTCTTAGAAGTTATTTGTTTCATGACTCGTATTTATTTAAGACTTCCGCTTGCGTTTATTATGTTCTGATTGACACCATAGTGTGACATTTTGACCCTTGTCGGGTTGGGGTGTTACACTAAAGCTGAAATATTGTAGAACTTGAAGCTGAATAGTATTTAAAATTGTTTCTTAGCTTGTTTGATACCTCATCATAATTTTAAATGGTTGTTGTTTAATATATCAAATATTCCCTCCATCCCAAAACATAAGTCCACTTTACTATTTTTTGTTGTCATAAAATTATGTTCACTTCCAATTTCAACCAATCCAAATGAAATCAAATAAGTGAGAATGAAATTTTATTGGTTAATATTGTAGGGGACTTACTTATCTTAATCTTTGTAATATTTAAAAGTGGGCATTTAATTTGAGATGGAAGATTAAAAATACTTTTATACTTTCAGAGTTTAAGGTAACGTTTAGTTGAAGAGTTTTTTTTTCCTCTCTAGATTCCACTACAAGGGAATGATTTTTTTTTTCTCTGGAGAAGAGCTAAGAATTTTGAAAACCGGTTTAGATATAGTTATATTTGTCTTTTTTTTAAAAGATGAAAACATTACCTCGGATGGTAGATTGAGAAATCCTTTTTTTTTTTTTTTTTTTTTTTTTTTGTAATAGAGATAAAAAAAAATTGAAGAATGGTAGATTGGGGTTTTCAGTTTTCTAGTTAAAGTTTGGAAAATGAGAATTTCACTTTTTTGTAAACATTATTGGAAAAAAAAAGTATGACTAAACGGGTTTTCAGTTTTTCCACTTTCATATGAGAAAATTTCTAGAACAAAGGATGTTTTTATCAACGAAATACGCCCTAAGGGTGCTTTTAGTTGTAAAAAAATTCCCTGAAAATGAGCTATAAATTAGATAATGTGTTTAGATAAACTTTTTTAGAAAATTGAAAAATGTAAGAGGATGTAAAAAGAATGGAAAGAAAAATATAAAAAGAGTAAAGAGCTTCCCCCCCCCCCCCCTAAACTCTAGTTAAATTTTTAAAAAATGATATTTTCATTCTTTTATAAAAAAAATTAAAATGTGAGACTAAAGGGGATATTAATATTTACAGTTTTCAATAAAAAATTTACTAAAAAAATAAAGTATTTTTTTCACCAACTAAACAAACTTTAAATTTTCAACTTTTCATTTATTAATGAAAATCATGTTTAGGCTCTTTTAGAATTCATTATGCATACACATAAACACTCTTTAATAGTAAATCCGTTAGCTTATCAACGTTATATTATTTATCAATAAGTTTTAAAACCTCTTGTATTAAACGGGTGGAGGGTGAGCTAGTGGGGTGGGGTCAATGGATAGTTCTAGCGGGTAGAATGGTAAACACGTACTTGAAACACAATACTTTTTTCTGAACCCGTCTAAACTATACCAGCCACCTAATCATCTCACCCAAATATTTGTTACATCAAAGGTCACATGCTTGACTTTCGGCATAGAACACGGCATATCAAGGGTCACATGATTGACTTTAGGCATAGAGCAAGGCATAACGACACTATCTTTCCTAGTACCAGATTTAGGACATATTTCTATTAAGCATTCTAAAAGTACCTGAGATCGTTTGGCATATAAACATGCATCCCTAATCGCATTATCAAGTGGTTTCTCTATCTTATCCTCTTCAACAATCTCACGGAGACATTCTAGACTATCCTTAAGGTACGAAAAATATGTTTGACATGCAAGTTCATTGTTTCTAAGATGAGGGGGAATATACTTCACAGAGGCACCTTTGGTGCAATATTCTCACCACCGGTGATTGGCATTTTCCCTTTTACCTGACTCTTCAGATTCTCAATTTCATTTTGCAAAGAAGTTATCTTTTCATTGTTCTTGTCACGAGTGACCTTTATTGATTCATATAACTCTTTAAAATGCAGTTTAACTTTTTCATTTTCTGCTAGAAAACATTCATTTTCATGTTGTAATACATTAATGATGTTTTGAAGATGAAAATTCTGAGAATCTAAAGGAGGAGGCATATAGGAGCCAGTCACTTCATTCTTTTCTCCCTTCAATTGGGAAATTTGGGCTTTCAACCATTTGATCGTGTTACACTGAGCTCGAATCTGTTCATCTCGTTTGTTTAATTCAAAAACTGCATCAAACTCATGAGCATCTGAGGATGTCTTGACATTCGAGGTTTTAACATTTTCTTTGAGATGTTGATATTTTAATTGTAAAGCAAGATATTCAACTTCCAATTTAGAAAATTGTCTGACCATGTTATCATGATCATCCCTTTCTATTTTATCATGCAATTTTGAATTCTTGGTCTCAAGCCCAATGACACGATCGTGGGAGACTTTCAAAGCAACAGATAATTCATGAAATTGAGAAGCAGTAATAGAATAATTAGTGAGAGTGTAAAACACATCTTGAGCAATACATCTAGAAATCAAATTATCATTTAGGATGTGAAGGTTCTTCCTCTCAATCTCATTACTTTTGAGCTCACATTCATAATCTTTGACCTCGTTTTCCATTTCATTAAACATTCTTTTCATGTCTTTAACCTCAGTATCTATGGCCTTTTTAAGAGATTCAAACTGTTCTTTTAGTTGTTTAAAGAAAGGCATGACCTCAGTTAAGTAACATTCTTTTGTTTGCTCAAAACCCCTTTCCCCTTCAGTAATTCCCGTTGGAGTGATTCTCTTCTTACATGTTTTCTCAAAGTCAACAAATAGTTGGTAAACTACATACAGGCTGACTAAGGTTTTGCTTTGAGTAGGAAGAGTTCTAGGCACTAAATGCATAGGTGTATTTGGAGGATACACAGTAGCTGGAGGCAATTTCCTACAAGGGGGATTCTTTTCAACAAGATTATCAGCTTTTTGCTTATCCATATCTTTCTTCCAAAACACTTGTTCAGGGGTCAACTGAGTCTGAGGTCTAAACTTATTGAAGGCAATCCAGTCTTCCTTAGCATAATTCGGTGTTTTAAATGTGATATTATACGCTATGCACCAAAATTCTTTTAGTTTCTTATCCATTTTATCTCTAGAGGCATCTTCTAATTCTCTATCCTCTTCAGTGTACTCTACACATGATGGTTTTTGTCTAGGCTTAAGGTTCTCATTGCCATCATAGATTACCTTTTGAGCAGCTTTTGCTTTCTTACCAAACTCAGGATTGGGTTCCTCTACAAGGCTAGTACTATGCTTATCGCTTAATACTTTATGCTTAGTGATCATGTGAGCAGTCTGAATGGTGTTCCCTTGTACGTACAACTTGTTTTCAAGTTTGTTTTTCAAATTTTTTAGGTTGGAAAAATCATTTAAAAGTTTTGATTCCTTAGCATTGAATTCCTGCTTAAGCACCTTTACATTTTCTTGAAGTTCTTGTTTTTGCTTAACAGTTTTATTAAGTTTATCTTGTAAGGAATTTAACTCTTGTTTTAATATTTCTTCCCTAAAATTGCTTTTTCTGATAAGTGTACGTATTTGGTTATCCATCTCCTGCTCACGGGTAGTCAATTCAAACTTAGCACGCTGTTCATATATGGCAACTTGTTCCTTATAGGCATTAAGTTCAGAGGTTATGGAATCATTAGGTGCATATTCAGTGTATTCATAAAAAATATAGTCATCATTGACAGCAGAAGATGCATCACTTCGTACAATTTCACTTTCATCTTGCTTCACATATTGATCATATGGGACAATGATAACGCTACACGCGTCGTTCGGGGTTAAAGGAACTTCCTTTTCTTCGAGCAAGTTTTATAACACCCTAGGCAGTGAACCTAATCGTTGTAGTGTAGTAATTAGGGTAAGCCACGGGTATTGATATCGTTCTCTAGGGGAATAGGAATGCTAGTAGGGAGTTACTACGCTAAGGTTAAGGTTGAGGAAGATTATTTTTTATCTTTTTATATTTTATGAAAAATGGAAAGGTACGAATCTCGGGTATTGGATTTGGGGGGTTGGTATTTCTACCGATTACTCTACTATTATCTAATTATCTAAACTAAGGTTGTGGGAGTCTATGTCTAATTAATGTGTGCTCGTATGATAGTTTAAAGATGTGTTTACTTAAGTTGTATTACTCCTTAATTATCTCCTATTGATGGTTGAGTGTCACGTCTTATTCCTAGTTGCGTTGTGTGTCTAAAGTTGTAGGGTATGCGTTTCTCCCTAACTCTTCGAACTTACCAAAGGGTCTTGTCTACAAACCCACTAGAGATTATAGACTCCTACTCTAAGGCGCTCTTCGGATGGTTTAGCCTACAATTACTCAGGTAATTATACTCTAAGGTTCACAAAGATGAATCAAGCATTAAGTACACAACGAATGACCTATCGCATTACTAGATCATTAATCAACTAAGATAAGAAACAACCAATCAATATTCAATAATTAAGTTTCATACTTCCTAAGCAAACACACAAATAAATTAGCCGGACATGGAGAACATGCAAGCATACACACAAATAATCAAAGACATAATTGAATTAATGAAGTAAAGACTTATCTTGATGTAAGATAGGGTTTAAAACCCTAAAATACTGTACAAGACACCTTAGGTTCGGTTTTAGGTTTTTACTCCAAAGACTCTCCACCCAAAGACTGAAAAATTCGGATTCTATATATAAGATTACAATTGCGACGGCGTCACCTTATGTTTAGTGACGCCGTCGTGTCGCCGCCATTAGGGTTTCGTCTTGGCCACGTTAACCTTGCGACGGCGTCACCTTATGTCCGTGACGCCGTCCTCTTTAGCTTCTGACGTCGTCTGGATTGCATCTAGGCCGTCTGAGTAGCGACGGCCTACTCTTTCACCACTAGACGCCGTCTCTTGAAAATACGAGTTTTGGGTTCTGGCCCGTCACAATAATTTTGGGACGGCGTCGCCAATAGCACCTGACGCCGTCGCCTTCTACTTTCAGCAACTGTGAGTGTCTCGATTTCGACTTTGGCCATTTTCTTCATATATTCGCGCCTTTTCGTCCAAATAAGTGCCATTCCAGCATTTTGCCTTCACGAGACCTAAAAAGTGAAAAGGAACGATATTAAGCAATAACGGATACAAAAGTGATCAAATAAGGACTTAAACGACCCCTCAAAATGGTACCTTTTAAAACCTTATCAGACAACATTGCTATTACCCATATTTTCAATATCTGATTCAATTATTTCAGTTGATTGTACTTTATCGTGAATCTTTTGCACATCAACCACCTCATATAGTTTTAATACCTTTGATATGATGGATTCCTTGGAAGGACTAGCTTGCTGAGGTGGAGAGACCATTGGAGTGATGTTAGCCATAAAGATGGTTTGTGCCTTTGGTTCATCATCAACATCAGAGTCAAATGCATCACAATCTGCAACTTGAAAGACATTGGGATTGTTCTGGGCCATATCATGCATTGGTTGTTCGTCCACATCTGCATCATAAGTTTTGGCATTCCCCTCAGCAAGAAATAATAACTCTTCCTCATCCAACACTGCTCCATTGTCTTAAGCTTGCACTAGTAGCATCTTATCCCTGAAGTACTCTGCATTCTGTGGACGTTTTGGTTGAGTGCAGTTCCTAGCAATGTGTCCTTCCCCTCCACAGTTGTAACACTTGATTGGCTTCCCTTGACCCTGAGCCGCAATCCTTCCTCGATTCTGATTTCCCACATAACCTGCACCGGCTCCTGCGTTCCCATAACCAGTTCCAACCCCACCATTTCTTTGCTCATCATGTGGTAGATAAGCATTATGCCTTCCTTGCACAATTTGCACTACTACCCTTCCATCTTTAACTGTAGCATGATTGTGTAGGTTAGATGCAGTTCTGAGATGATTGTTGGTGTGTGGACAAGGTGTTCCATAAATGAGTCTGAGGGCTTATATCCTGAATCCGGAATGAGTTTGTGATTACCATCCCCAGTTGGTATGACTTGTAATGCTTTGGTAGTTATTCCTACATTTGTGTAGAATGCAGTTGAATCATTTGAAGAACTTGCATCTCCAGCATTGGTATTAAACTTTTCCATGATCATTCGTTCAAATGCAGCATGCTTCTCATGTTGGAGCAAATAAGCATACAATTGCTCGTAATTGGTGTTCCTTAATCCTTTTTTTAGTTTGACTGCAGTGACAAATTTGTGCCATTCGGGATTCATGTTGTTCACAAACTTTGAATTGAGCTGGATATTTGGCATTGTCATCTTGATATTCCTCATATCATCCACAAGCTTGTCGAATCTCACATAATATTCAGTAACACTTTCCCCTGGATTCATTTTAAAGTTCTCAAAGTCATCATACAACTGAGATTCTCTATCTTCCTTAGTTAGTTCTGAACCAGAGAGAAGCATTTTGACATTATCCCAGACAGCCTTGGCTTCAGTGTTGTGATTGATTAGCTTGTAAATGTCCTTTGGTAAACCTTGAAGTATGATGTTTGAGGCTCAAATGTCAGCATCATACCTCTTCTTTTCCTTATCATCAAGCTCATCATACATTCTTGGTCTATCCAACCCTAATGTAACATTTCCATCAGTTCTAGTTTCGAGAATGTCCCTAGTCGTTCAATTTGAAATGGTCCTTCATCAATAAACTTAAGGATGTGAACCCCATTCTCTTTTCCTAAGCAATACAATCTGATTCTTTGAGCCTAAGAGTCATAATCGGTTCTATCAAGCATGGGAGGACAAGTATCGGATCCTGCTGCTTGAACGTCATCAGCAACGGAAGAAGTGATTGTAGACATGATTACTAATTCCACGGGATTTTACTACTCTTTGATTAAACCGGGAAATAGATTCTTTCACGGGAGTTTACTAAATCAAGAGAAAACCGTAAAACGTATCACGAAGAAATGACAAGTCTCAAAAGACAAATCGCACACCAGACAAACCGCTTCTGTCAAATCGCACAGTTGACAAATCGCTTCTTGTCAAATCGCTTTCTACACAAATCGCTTTCTACAAAAATCGCTTACCTGTCAAATCGTTTAAGTGTCAAACCGCTTAATTGACAAACCGCTTAATTGACAAACCGCTTAAGTGACAAATCGCTTAAGTGACAAACCTTAGGGGAACAAGACTACTTCCACTACTTTGTCCTTTCTTGTCTCTTTGTCTCAACACACAAATCGCTTATGTGACAAACCGCTTCCACAAAACTGGACAAACCGCATAAAATAGGTGTCAAATCGCTTCAAAGCTTGATCAAACCACTTAAAAAATAAATCCGAGAGACAAACCGCTTCCTAGAAAACTTTCAAAAACTAAACTTTTTCCATCCAAAACACTAAAACCAAGATGATTGAGACCTTCCAATCCAAAACCTAAACACATATGATGATTCTAAACACAAAAGTACTCTCAAAATTCAAACTTTAACACTAAAAATGATCCAAATGATGAAAACTACTCAAAACTCATTCAAACCCAAAACCTATGAAAACCACTAGAAATCCAAGAACATGAAGGATAGATGATCAAACCATGGCTCTTGATACCAATTGTAACATATTGGTTTTCACAAACACATAATCACACACACATATGGGTCGAATGGAATGGGTTTTAGAGAGAGAAAGTGGAAGAGAGTTGGGAACTTTAGTGAGACAAAGAAAAATGTATTATAAAAGCTCCAACCCTTTTCCTTGCTAGGCAAAGGGTATTTATAGTATGTTACAAGAAACGCCTCCTACGGGCTGTGGATCAGGCATACAGTGGGTAAAGACCCGTCCGTCCTCCACGGTGTTACTTAACTAACTACTAACTATCACTAAAAAGGACTACGACTACTAGCTTGCTAATGAATACATATACTTGAGGTGACCGACTCTTTAACTACTGGATTTTCTAAATCCTAACATATCTTAAGCTAATATAAACGACACATTCATATTCCTTGTTCGTTTGATGTTGAGATAAGTACTAGACCAAGTAAATATTTTGTAAAGATATAAGAAGATTTGCATGCCTTTTTCCTTCATTAAACCCTACACGGCATACTCCACCAAAAACAATATTCGGTCTTATTCACTTACCAAAACCAAGTAGACGTTTTCTCCTAATCAATATATTCGACCTAATCCTTTTATTCCAAACCGACATTCATACACACACAATACAAGTTTCCTAGCAAACTATATCCTCTCCATTTGTAAACGTTTTAGTGTTGTTTCTTGTTCTCTTTTTGGTCTCTTCTACCTCGTTAGTCTCCCAAGGTACACAAATGATTCTCTTTGTCACACACTTAATTATACGACCTAATCTAGACCTTAACCTAATCAGAAACATGCTTTAATAGCTCTTATTAATCTTCTTGATCCATTTGTTGTCTCGTTGACATGTAAAGGTATGTATATAATAAGAGAAAATCACATGAAATCATAGAATGACCTTGCTAATGTATGTCGACCAATTTTTTTATTTTTTTATTTTTTTTTTTTCTGTTTGACCTAATCGACCAAGCCGTAAATATTGTCATTAAGATCAGTATTAGAACATTATTGAGACATTAATTACATGATACTAAATCAGGAAAACCCCAGGAAATATATATGGGTTGATTAGGGTTTATAAGGTTTAGGGTTGTGTTGAATCTGCCTCAATGTATGCTGTCTAGAAATTGGGCCGGGTTCAAGGAGGTGTAACTAAATGATACCAATGTGTTTTGGGTGATTCTTGAGTCTAAACATAAGTTCAATCCATGTACTTTCTGGAAATATAAGGTTCATAGCAAATAGAGGTCAGGAAGGGTACTTTTTGAATTTTCCAAGTTGGGTGATCAAAGCTGTTAAACTAAGTCTGGAAATCAGTTGGAATGGACGATTTTTCATTTGCATACCATAAGGTCTTAAGGGCTATAAATTGGTATGGTAAATATTTGGCATGTTAATTTACTTATGGAATATTTGGGGATTTTTGTGAATTTTCAAAAATGGTCTAACAAACCCATACTTTAAAGGTGTAACAGCAGGTCATTTTCTGTACAGGTCTGGAAAGATGAATTTTTAGATCATACTTATGCTTTGAAATAAAATCTGTAAAAATTTGTGAACTTACTTAACTGATATGGGAACCTCTGGGAATTTTCTCAGATTTGTTGGAGCTCATTTGATAGGTCTATAAATTCATAAGAAACTGAGTCAGATTTTCTTTCTAAACCTAAAAATCTGTTTTGGCACATTTAACCCTAATTAAGCTAACTAATGATTTAAAACACATATAAAACTTATTCCTAATTGATTATCATTATTAACCGTAAGAACTTGAAATAATTATGAATCTAACCTAATCTGTATACCCTAAGTTGAGAACGTGATTAATAATAAGCAATAAATCCGTTATGACATTAAATGAGCTAATAAGTATTATATGAATCCTAAACCATGTAGATTCGTTGAAGAAGACGTGACGTTGTTCCCTTGTGTTCTTTTCCATTTGCTTTCATTTCATAAGGTACAAATATTCTGCCCTTTATCAGTAAGGGTTTCTCATGACTTTTGATCTTTTATTTTGTTTCATTTGTTATGATATTCGTTTGTGATCCCATTTGATATGATTCCTTCAATACGATGTTCGTTTGATTATGCCAGTTGATGCTTATACATTTTATTCCCTTTATATATATATTATATTTGATGAACAACCCTTGATCGACACCCTTGTCATCTGGAATTAGTTTGAGATTTATTTTTGGCTATTTCTTTATTTAAGAATTTGGGTAGTTTTGTATTCCTTAGATGTTATTTGTTTCATGACTCGTATTTATTTAAGACTTCCGCTTGCGTTTATTATGTTCTGATTGACACCATAGTGTGACATTTTGACCCTTGTCGGGTTGGGGTGTTACACTAAAGCTAAAATATTGTAGAACTTGAAGCTGAATAGTATTTAAAATTGTTTCTTAGCGTGTTTGATACCTCATCATAGTTTTAAATGGTTGTTGTTTAATATAAATATTCACTCCATCCCAAAACATAAGTCCACTTTACTATTTTTTGTTGTTACAAAATTAATGTTCACTTTCAATTTCAACCAATCCAAATGAAATCAAATGAGTGAGAATGAAATTTTATTGGTTAATACTGTAGGGGACTCACTTATCTTAATCTTTGTAATATTTAAAAGTGGGCATTTAATTTGAGACGGAAGATTAAAAATACTTTTATACTTTCAGAGTTTAAGGTTACGTTTAGTTGTAGAGTTTTTTTTTTTTTACTCTCTAGATTCCATTAGAATGGAATGATTTTTTTTATCTGGAAAAGAGCTGAGAATTTTGAAAACCGGTTTAGATGTAGTTATATTTGTCTTTTTTTTAAAAGATGAAAACATTACCTCGTATTGCAACGGTGGACGGGATGGCGAGGATAGAATGTGGAGATGTTACTAATGGTGATTAGGGTTAAAATGAGATACTTGAATGGTAGATTGAGAAAACCTTTTTTTTTTTTTTTTTTTTTTTTTTTAGAGAAAAAAATTGAAGAATGGTAAATTGGGGTTTTCAGTTTTCTAGTTAAAGTTTGGAAAATGAGAATTTCACTTTTTTGTAAACATTGTTTGAAAAAAGTATGACTAAACGGGTTTTCAATTTTTCCACTTTCATATGAGAAAATTTCTACAACAAAGGATGTTTTCATCATTGAAATACGCCTTAAGGGTGCTTTTAGTTGTAAAAAAAAATTATTTAATTTTCTATTTCAATTTTTTTAGAAAAAGAGAAGAGTTTTTATCCCTAGAAATGAGCTATAAATTAGATAATGTCTTTAGATAAACTTTTTTAGAAAATAAAAAAATGCAAGGGGATGTAAAAAGAATGGAAAGAGAAATATAGAAAAGAGTAAAGAGTAAGACTAAACGGGGTTTTTTTCTTTTCTTTTTTTTTCCTTCTAAACTCTAGTTAAATTTTAAAAAATTATATTTTCATTCTTTTATAAAATTTTCTTAAAAATGTAAGACTAAACGGATTTTAATATTCACAGTTTTCAATGAAAATTTTACTAAAAAAATAAAGTATTTTTTTCACCAACTAAACAAACTTTAAATTTTTAACTTTTCATTTATTAATGAAAATTAAGTTTAGGCTCTTTTATGCATATACACAAACATTGTTTAATAGTAAATCCGTTAGGTTATAAACGTTATATTTATCAATAAGTTTTAAAACCTCTTGTATTAAACGGGTGTTAAACTAGTGTGAAAGTAAAAAATGAGAAAGATAAATTTTAATACTAGTATATTCTAGTGTGACAAAAATTATGTTTCTACAAGTTTTGTGGATGTATGGAGGGTGAGCTAGTGGGGTCAATGGATAGTTCTAGCGGGTAGAATGGTAAACACGTACTTCAAACACAATCACAATACTTTTTTCTGAACCCGTGTAAACTATACCAGCCACCCAAATATTGGTTACAAAATCCCAACACCACAAAACAAGCAAAATATTCAAAACTGTTATGGCGTCTCTCCTGGCTCACTCACCATCCAACACTCGCACAAAATCTTGTTTCATTAAACCAAACAAAACATTTGGTTTCAACGTTAATAATAATTTTAATACTAGGCATGTTAAACTATCCAAAAGAAGAACTTTATGCGCTGCTGTTGAGGAACAAGCTCCTGCGTTTCAGTTTCCTGATCTATCAAAGGATGCTACACTCAAGTCTTTAAAGTTTAAGTTACTAGTAAGTCTTTTTTTCAAAAAGTAAAAAAAAAATAACCTTATATTGCACAAAAAAGTTTACTTTGATACCTTAAATTGATAAAAAGAAACGTTGAACACCTTAAATCAAGATTGGTCAAAAGTGTAGTACTTTTTTTGTGTGATTTGCCATTTGTATTATTGTTGTTGTACAGCATAGTTTGTTTATCCTTTTGATTTTGATGCTATTGTATGTAAATCAAATAATAAGGTGACAGTATGTTACATCTTAACTTATGAAGTTCTTTTCTCTAATCATTTTGATTTCTCAAACAATATGATTAGGACCATTTATGGCACTTAGCTTTTCCTGATAAGATGGGCGACGAAAGCAAATACCGTTTCATGTGAATTAAAACAAAAACATAATCCAATTTAAGCTCCCATACATTGGGGGAAACTTCTTGTAATTGGGGGCAAGGAAACATCTCCTAGGCATGTGATATGTGAACCCCATAACTGGACTTGTTCAAAATGTATGTCTGATTCAAGTTGGCGCTTTTAATCCATCCACTTAAACAAAAGTGTAGATTTGGGTTATGTATAAAGTTTCATCTCAAGTGGGTAAAATGAAGAAAAATATGGTGAAAATGGGGTTTCAATGTTCCAAAAAGTGTGTTTTTGTTACTTATAAGCTACTAAATTGTTTTTTTTTTCTTTCAGGAATTTAGAACTTATTGCAGTAATATAGTTATATAATAACAATTAGGGTATTGATATTTTACAAAATAGATAAGAAAAAATAAGAATGCAACTGGTTCAAATTTTCAACAAGTACTCTCATGACGGTATCTACTTGGTTTACCCTTCCAAATTTCATATTGAATTCTCACCATGATACTAGTACTTCATGAGTCAATATATTTATGTACTGGTCCATTGCAGAGTGCTGTTTCTGGGCTTAATAGAGGGCTTGTTGCAAGTGAAGAAGATTTACAAAAGGCAGATTCTGCAGCCAAAGAGATTGAAGATTTTGGAGGACCTGTTGATCTCTCAGCTGATATTGACAAACTTCAAGGAAGATGGAAACTTATATACAGCAGTGCCTTCTCATCTCGTACTCTGGGTGGAAGCCGCCCTGGCCCTCCAACCGGGAGGCTACTTCCTATAACTCTTGGCCAGGTATTGTTAACTCACACGAACATTCGGGCGTTTGGGTTTGTGTTTATCACTTTGTATAATACTTAGATTAACTAGCTGATCAGGTGTGATTATTTTGGATGACGAGTTTTGGGTAGTTAGTTTCATAACAGCTGCAACAAAAACGAATATCAAAGGTTTTCAATAGGACTGCTTCCACGAAGCCCAAAGCAGTAAACTCGCTCAGTAACCTTTATAAATAAGCAGTTGTACACAAGCACACATCCACATATATTTTCAACACATTCACCTGCACACATTCACTTGCCGGAGGTCTTCGTGGAAGCAGTCTCCCTACTCTCGGGTTTACCTTAGGGTAGGGGTATGATTTGTCTACACTTCACCTCCCCCATACCTCGCTCAGAAGGGATTGGGTATTGTTGTTGTTGTTGTTGTTGTTGTTGTTGAGGCATAATAACATCTAAATCAAACTCAAAACAATGGTGGAGTTATTAATAGCTAACAAGTTATAACTTATAAGGTATGCAAACTTCTTATCTTCTAGGAATATGAGATTAGTCGTCAATATCAACTTATTGGTTGTTACAATAATGTTGTTGAACCAGTTTAGACTCTTCCTCAATTTTGTTTTTCTTTCATTCTAAAAACAGGTATTTCAACGTATTGATATCTTGAGCAAAGATTTTGATAATATAGTCGAGCTTGAACTTGGTGCGCCATGGCCTCTTCAACCGGTAGAAGTGACTGCTACTTTAGCCCATAAATTTGAGATCATAGGTTGGTCACAATGAACTTAATTTCTATGAACCTTTTTGCATTTACTAGCAGTGCCCAATCTGACCCATTTACTTATAATTGGGTCCATTTGGTTATATTGTGTCTCTAACGGGTCAAAAGGGTTGAAAGTCACCCGAAGTGAATTCAAATGTTTGATACCACATTACCACCTAAATCTCTTTATGAAAAGGTTAATTTAGTAACAATATCGTTTCTGTAGTCATATGTAGCACACTATTTATTTTATTATCTGTAAAATTGAAAGAAATGGATACAAATGCGTTTGTTAGTCAGCCCAACCAAATCATTTTGTCACACACTAAAAACTTGCTGAGATTGTGGCGTTACCCGTCTTTCCAACCCTCGCATGTTTCCAGTTCTAGCATTTATCATACTGATACACATACTGATAATTGTTATAATCTTGATAGGATCTTCTACCATCAAAATCATATTCGAGAAAACGACAGTAAAGACAACTGGAAACTTATCACAGTTGCCACCATTGGAGATACCTCAGCTACCAGAACAATTTAGGCCAACAACTAATAGAGGAAGTGGTGAATTCGAAGTAACTTACCTCGATTCTGATCTTCGCATTACAAGAGGAGATAGAGGAGAGCTTAGAGTGTTTGTGGTCTCATAAAACTGTAATTTGAAACCTCACTGCTGCATACATATGTTCATTTATACAATATGATCTACAGGTTCATAAATAAGATGAATTTTTGGTCAGATAATGCGAATATCAAGTTGTTACAAAACTCTTTATGTAAGGTTTTTATCAAGTTTGTGCTCTTCACATGCTCAGTCAACACTGCAACCGGAATCTGAGCAATTAGTATCTGCGGTTGATGGGTCTTTGTTTCTGGTTTTGGAGGATCTTGTGGTGGTTCCATCGCCTCTTTTCTTTCGCGTTTTTTTCACATTTGTTTCTGGTGCGGGTGACTCTGACCCAAGAATCGAGTTCTTGAGCCTTCTGGTTCGACTGCTTTCATTGGCTGCAGATTCAGTGTTGCTGCTCCTGTTCTTTCGGGGCTTGTGATTTGCGTTTCCAGGTGAGTCGTTCCCATGTGATGAACGCCTGCCTTGCTTTGTCTTGTGTGGGCGGTTTGGTGAAGCAGTCGACCCAGCATCTTGTATTCACAGTAAAATGTTGATATTATGCGCTTACACTTTAAACATCAAACAAAAACACCAAATTTAGTATTCCAAGTTTACCTTTTGATCCGGTTTCACCAGATTGAGACTCGGAACCACCTTGATACTCGTTCATCTGCCAAAATACAATCATGTATAAACAA
This sequence comes from Chrysanthemum seticuspe, assembly GCA_019973895.1. Taxonomy (NCBI): domain Eukaryota; kingdom Viridiplantae; phylum Streptophyta; class Magnoliopsida; order Asterales; family Asteraceae; genus Chrysanthemum; species Chrysanthemum seticuspe. Next base: position 130,569,074 of record BPTQ01000002.1, read on the forward strand.
AACCAAGAACGAAAAAGGATTGATACAGTAGAGGTAACTATTTTGACTTGCTATGGTAAACGGGTTGATATTATTTGCCTGTGACAGGTCAAATGTGTGAAATTTCAAAAGATGGTTAAATTAAAATGGTTGTACAGTCGAGGGGTCGATTGGGTTAAAAGTCAACAAAATGTATCAACGAGGCAAACAATTCCCACATCTTTTTATTTCAAAAATCAGATTAGTGTTGTAACAAAATTGTTTCCTAGTCATATTTTACACATTGGTTATTTTACAAAAATTCAAGAAAAGAACTGACAAAGAAGGGTATGCAGGTCAGCCATGCCTTACCTAAATCACTCCTATAAATTATCGATTTGGCCTAAAACCATTTTTGACAGATTACCCAATCTACGTAACCAGCAGGTTTACCACCGCTAGATAGAGGTGCGGAACATACTTACCCAACTAGGTGCCGGGGTGGATGGACCATCACATCCAATGTGCGCAACATGTTTAACATCTGTGGGGGCTCCAATCTGAATTTCAGGTTCTTTTTCATTATCTGTGTCTATAAAACATCAAACCATTTAATGAACCCATGATTATCCTTGTTAAAAGTGAATATAAAAATATTTATTTGCATGAATATGTTTATAAGTGGTATATTACCGAATATACAACGCAGGCCTCTGAATAAACCTTTCATCATGGTGAGGGATTTTGAAGGAGAAAAATAAACACGAAATTTGAATGGTATTGCTGGTGCCGCTTGTTACCTGGATCATATGGAGCTTCCTATCTTCAACCTCAAACAATTAACGCCTACTGTTAACATTTTATTGATAACTAACAATCTTATCGACGTATACATACACATTTACATAAACATACACAAACTCACATCAAAGATGGAAACTCATGCCCCACATGATCCTGCGGAACAAGCATCAGTGAGACCTTTAGAACGAAAGAATACCCACGACCAAAACCAAAAAAAAAAAATTGATACTAATTCGAAGGCGGTGTGATAGGTTTGTTTTTGGCCTTGGAAAAGAGTATTGATTAAATTTCTGGTAAAATATAGATAAAAACAGTTAAACAAGAAAGCTAAGGTGAAATGATTTGCTATGATTATAAATCAATACAAACCATTGGTGGCATCCACATTTTAAGGGTGACAACATAATTTTAAAGAAAACCCACAAGGCACATGGTCCATTTAACTAAATAGTGTGACCAAAACATTCCATATCATATTATGCTATTTTTGTTTTTGCCTGTTAGTTACTTTTTTAACCAAAACTAACCATCATATAAAGTACTGCAGTTAGTTGCATAAATTGCTCAACAAACTACTTTCCTTTATTATATGCGGTAGTAATTTTAAAAGTAAAAGTGGTGACCATTTTCTGCAAGTAATCATTATAATAGTTTAGTTATACTTTTGTATTGACAACCCTAATTTGTTTCTTACAGAAATATTGTTTTCAGCCATATTGTGCTAACGACTCTCTTTGTCTTGCACTTTGTAAATACCTTGAACTTCTCATGCTTAGAAAATCATGTCATAACCGTAGACCTTTCATGCTTGTTCATTGATGCACTTTTGGCAGTTTTGTGTCTAATGACGTGAAAGATTATCCGAAATGAGTTAGCTAATTGACCATGTACAATTTAAGTGTTATAATATATGACATGTATACCTCACTTCACTTGTATGTCACGAGTATGGTATTTCAGCATTATAATTTATATTAGATCATTTACAATTGGTCAAATGATCAAAAGCTTTTCATTATTTCAGAAAAACTTTATGGACTAGTTTTTTGCATTGTATTAAAAACTTTTTGAAAAACTTTTTAACATGACTTGGTAAACTTGAAGTCTTTTTCAAAAGCTTGAGGTGATAAATGTAGTATGCATTAAATGCATCAAGTCTTTAAAAACTTGACGCATTGTAGATGCACTAGTATATTTAGTGTCTGTGTAAGAGTGCAAGTCTTGTAGACACGAATGCGCACCATGTAAACATAAATTGGTCCCGATTGCGGAATTTTGCGACTTATGAATCAACTTACAATGTTTTTTGCTCCTAACTAGTAACTACCTAAAATCAGTCAATAACCACCAAACGGGAATGCCAAAATCACATTTCTAATGTATCCAGCTGATCATAAACACACATAACTTACACAAGTTTTCCACATACATCAAGTACATTAAGAGTCGTATGCATACGATAAACATGCTTTAATTTCTAAGTAAAATAAACTCTAGGAATCGGAGATTTTGTCCAATAACTTTCAACAACAATAATGAACGATGATATATCTATATCTACTAAACGAGTGTCCGTGCATAGCAACTGAATTTTATAGTGGCAGATAGTTTTAGTGATAAAAACGAGGTATAAATGAAAAATAATAAAAGTTTGTGAATTTGGGGATTAAACATAATGTTTTGAAACCTTGTTCGATTCGGGGTTCCTGCCGAAAAACGGGTCAATATAAACCGAGTCAACCCGACGGATTGGGTCGAAAAAACGGGTCAAATTAAACCGTGTCAACCCGTCGGGTTTGAAGCGTCCCTGGTCAACCCAAATTTCGACGTGTATTAATAGTTTATTTTTGAAACATATGTGTATTAATAGTTGAAATTTCTCATACTTAATTGTTTCTAACATTCCCTTTTTAATTTTTTCTAACATTTTACTTTCTTAACTTTTCACTTTTTATTTTGACCATTTTTTTTTATAGATAGTATAGATATTTATACTACTATTTGGGACCTTCCCAAAATAGAACGCTTAACTTTTTATGCAACGCACTTGCTTAATGTGAAAATATGTTTCTTTTGCTATCAAACAAAATCGCCAAAACTAATAAATACAATGGTCAATGATATATTACTTTCTTGCAATAAGTCACTATAAATCATAACTATCAATGATGATTATTAAAAACGTGTAACCACATCCAAACAAACAATTTCAAACCAATTCAATTTGAAGATATTTAATTAGTAACATAACATATATGAGATATTGAAAGTTATATTACACATTTAATATGAAGATTTATACAACATTTAAGTTATTTGCGACTAATGTTACAAAGTCATATTACACATAATAAAATTATTTATTCATCATCATGAACCTCTTTAAAAACATCATTTATAAAGTTATATTCTCGGATTCGATTACATGATTACCCGCCACCCAATGCATGAGTACCCGGCTAGTAATATCTTAAGGATACAAGCGGTGTTTGACAACTTGAAATTTAACTTTTAGCTTTCTAGATTTGTACAACAAACTTCTAGCTATTGGTTTTTATTTTAAATGCTCATAATGAAACCCTAGAAGAAGTATATAGCGTTTAACTTTTAGGATTGTATACTTGTTTTACGGTCTATGTAGAGCTGCAAGATTATTGCTAAAACTTAAAAAAAAAAAGAAAAAAAAAGAAAAAAAGAAAAAAAAAGGGCATACAGCTTTCACTAGAATTAACAGCTTGCAACCACCGCCAATTTTGCCGACCGGATATAACCACATTTTATCTTGTTTACTTTACCTAAACTAAGCAACTTCTAATTTATTTACACACCTTGTTACAATGATATAGCTCGAGACATAATACTCGATACATACTACAGGTGTGTTTAAAAGCGTTGCAAAGTGGCAAGCTTGTTTGTACGTTCAGTCGTTTATAAATCATTTATTTCGTTGACCGGTACCTTATAAACTGACTACCCATTTAAAAATGTCCAAATCGTATATGCATCATGTCATTCAACATGTTACTTCCAACTTATTCTTATAGTAATTTTCTTAGTAAAGTAAGAATTTGTAAAACAAAATAACTATAAAAGTGAGTTGAAATTGACATGTTTGATGACATGACACATATTTGAACACTTTTAAAAGAGTAACCGGTTAATATGAGATAACGGGTTACATAAATACTCTGTAATTGTTTTATAAATCTTTGTTTTGTTATGTGCCTATGTCCCTACTCCTTTGAGCCCACTTTTGAATATCCATAAAAAAAAAATCATTAGGCGGTGTTTTTATTTTTAAAGAAATTTGTTATTCACAGTCTTTAAAACTATGACTAAAATATCAATACATATATTAATTGCTAGTAAACCACCCCCACATTTTTATTTAATTACTCCCAACCGACTAAATATTAAACCCTCAATGCAATTTTTAATTATTAAATGCAGCCCTAGCGCTACAAATAGCAAACCCTTTTATAAAAATTGTTTTTCTTTTTTATTTTTGCGGATGCACACATATTAATGTTTGGATTCTTCTTTCTCAAACATAAGATGCAAAAGACATTTTTCCACTTCATTTTAGCAGATTTTTTTTTTTTTTTTTTTTTTTTTTTTTTTTTAACGGCAAAATATATATAAATAAAATAACTTCTAGTAAGACACTAGAAGCCTAAAAGTACAAATACAATCTAGAAATGAAACAAAAACAACATATTCTAGACCCTACCCGAGACTTTAACTACGAGGCCAACAAAAAGGATGAAAAAACTCTTGCCAATTACAGCGAACCAAGACAAGATAAAAATCCCCACCCACGGAGGCCGATCCACCAATTTTCACTCCGAGGTGTTTCTAATGCCGACCCAAACAAGTCTCGAGGAAAAAACGATGCAAGAAGAACCTAAACAAAACAATACATGCTCGAAACTCCCAGCAGGGGAAAACAACGAACATCATCTGTCAAAATTACTCACGGGCGTCAAAGGGAAATTAAGCCAATCTAACCTGCTGCAAGACATGTGTCCCCTATGAAATAACCAAGAAAAAGAAGAAGAACGAATGTTGTCGAACATGTCACTTTTCCTCAACGGGTATGGGCAAAACACGATACTGTTGCGAAATCTCCAAATCCACCAAAGGGAAGATGCAACAATGATGGATAAGCTACTATAGAAGCATGCCACAAAATGAACCAAGACTTTCAATGATCATATGAAGTAAAAGTAGGAAGAGGAATGTCACACCAAATGCGACCAGTCTCCAAACCTCTTTGGCGAAATCACAATCAAAGAAAATGTGAGAAGAGGATTCCACATTACCGTTACACGAAAGGCATGAAATTGAAGGAATATCAATGCCCCGAGCTGAAAGGTTCAATCTATGAGAATTGTATAATGTACATAAAAAAAAAGAAAAAAATACAACTTAAATTAAAAGTATAGACCTGCTGATCAAGCTATGCAAGTATAATTACAATTAAAGGAGATTAACAATCTTTTAACCTTTACTTGAAGAAGAAAGTTAATTTCTCAATTAAATTAACAAATTGATACGAGTATTATCTTTTAGAGTTGTGATATGTAGACCTAACAATGAGATCTACTAATAGACTTACTCCATTCATTTGTTGACAAGTGTCATGTACTTTTCTCTTTCATCATTTCATACCAATTGATTCTTTAAATGCACCAATCACATCTTTAGGTTTAGATTTTAGACATAGAAATCATTTTTCTATCTTTTAACTTATATCTAACGAATATTATGGCTTATGCTTACATAAATCTATTATGTCATAATAAATTTATATAATCCAAAATTTTAAAAATAAGCCATAATAAAAAAATAAATAAACGCTAAAATATAAGCACAAAACCAAATATGCTTAACAAACACCCCAAAATTTTAAAAATAACCATAATAAAAAGAAAAATGATAAACGAACTTAATTAAAAGGGTTTAAAAGATGGCCTAACGCATAAATGACTTATACTTACTTAACTAAAAAAAGAACTATGGAAACAACATAGAAAGTTTCATGTGACTAATCTTTTACTAGAGTACTTTTTACTAAATAGCCACAACCAGTTTGATTTGTTGTTTGAGCAGCCGACTTGTTCTCTGAAACATTTTTTTCACAACATCTGCGAGTAAGTATCAAAAGCTTCCACTTTTATATCTGGGTTTTCTTCAACTTTATAATTCATTTATTTCCATAATTCCATCTTTTTTAGGGTTTTGGTTCGATATGCCATTTTTCCATGTTCCATAATATTTTAATTTTTTTTTAACTTTCTTTGTGCACACCAACTGTTTTATAAAATCCCCCAATATACGGAACATGTATTTTTTTGCTGCACTTTGTTCTAGGGTTGATAACTAAACATGTTTATGCAAAAAGGATATCTGAGTGCTTTTACTTTGAATGCCTGTATTAGATGTATGTTTGTATTTCTTTGTTTTCAAGTATATTTGCTTAGCCGTGTGTGCCTTGACATTGTGAATCCAAGGTTTTTTTTCTTATGCCAACACATTAAGTATATTTTTGTATTTAGTTTGTTGTTTGTTTCATTAAGATGTTCTGGGTCTAAATGACTACTGTTAAGAAATACAAACACGTTGTGAATTGGTCATTGAATAGTTAAATATCTGGTTTTAGATGCATCACTGACATGTTTTCTACTCCACAAGATTGGGCTTCTCAAGTCTATTTTTATTTACGTCCACATACGTTAAGCCATTACTACAGTAAGGAGCTGGTTATACATACATGTTACTACAGTTTTTCCTCATTTGAAGCTAACATAATCCAGCTCAGACTTCTCATTCAATCTAGCCATCAGCACACTCTTAGCTATTTTATTAGAAAATAAAGGGAATGACCTTAAGTTTTTATGCGTAACTGAAGGGTAACTTGCAAGAATCTACCCTTTTCAGATGGTATAAAAATTTTGATTCCCGGGAATTGGGCTAAAGATCCTTTTTGGTACACCGTACACCATATCGTAATTTCACTAATTTGTGTTGCACTTTTCACTTTTATAGAGAAAGGTATGTCTATGCAAATAATAGTCAAGTAGCCAAGATTATGATAAGCTTGATACATTTATTGAATATTCAAAATATAGTATCCCTCACTTGTCATTTACAATCAGGATTTCTGTTTCTTAATAAGCAGTGTGAAGCCACTGGAATTTAGAAATTACTGATCCAGTCTCTTAAGTTCTTAGTTAGATGACAATGTTAAGAATCTTATGTGAATTTGTCTCTCCTTTTTTAGGGGTGACAATCAAGTCGTGTTCGGGTTGACCTATTCGGGTTGGCGAGTTGGTATAACCTCTATCCAAACACGACACGTTTATTAATCGTGTCAACTGTAAAAAAACTCAAGTTTAACCCAAACCTGCATAACATGTGTAACCCATTTAACCTGTTTAAGTAAATAGGCCAAGCGGTGAAGAAGGTTGGTGATTTTTCGATTCAACTAGTTTAAATTCGAAAATGATATAATGAATTGAAAATGGTAAAAATAACATAAAAATAACTGTACAACAATTTCAATTATATCCAAATTAAATCGTAAATATTCAGTATCAATGTATCATATTAAGTAGATAACAAATTTAAAATTCAAATCCAACATAGTTATACATTTTATTTTTGGAGCCTTATATACTTAAACGGGTCCACAGGTTGACATGTTTAATCCTTACTCAACCCAAACACGACCCGTTTATAGAACGGGGGTTCGCCTTTTTTGACCCAAATCTGTTTATCCTCAACATAAACCTGTTTAACTTCATGTCAGGTTCGTGTCGGTTATCGTGTCAGTTATCGTGTCATGTCGAGAATTGCTACACTTACTCTTTTTATTTGTGATGCTATAAATTATAGCTATTTTTTCGTATCTAAATTGGTACTTATAATTGTGTTCTTAATATGCTGGTTAATTTATGAGATTCAAAACATTTTTGTTTCAGTTAAAAGTCAATGGGTCAGACCTATCTGACCGTTGACCCAATTAGATCCATTCTAGTTAAAAATGTTCATCTGTTTAAATGTTCAGTTACTCATTTGACCCATTACAAAACATGCATGCTCATTTTGCTGCTTAGACAGTCAGAGAACAGTGGAGAATACCTGAGAATATCAAATGTTTAATTGACTTAAAATTATGATTCGCCATGATATTGGAAATTAATAAGCCATTTGTGGCAACATATATTTTCTTGGCCCAATCCATGATGAATTAAACAAGCAAAAACCATCCAGGCATTGCTGTTGTGTATCAGAGTGCATCATTTTATTGCAGTATTTAGCTTTTGTTAATCCTTGATAGAGATATAGAATATAAAAAGTCAATATAATTCAGCGATCTGATATCTGATCTTTAGCAGATGTCACAACGAGGTGTTTGGCAGCTTCAGAAGCTGGTAGTGAGCTACTGTAACTGGGGTGGAAGTAGTAGGGGCATTAGGTATGTTATTTCTTCTTTTTAACTACGGCGTTGCTTATTTTCACTCTGATATTGTCTATGATTGTCAAGTTAGTTAATTTATATATGCCATGACCTTTCGTTTAGTCATGGTGATCTTGAGTAGTTTAATGTTAAAAATTTATAGCTTGTGTGTAACAGTAATCACAACAGCTACTTGTTTTATCATGTGTTGATCTTGATATGCGTTTTCCAAAATGATTTTCGGCAATCACAACACTATGGATTTTTATGCCCATCTTATCAAGTATTGTCTACTGCACCCCCCACCCTTTCTTCCACACAGTTTAACCAGTAATGAAATGTTCCTAATAACTTGGAACTATACATATCATGGTTTGCACTCTTTTGAATCTAGAATTAATCCTCACCCTTGACAAGTATCAAATAATTCTCTGACATCTTTGATCTGAGAACTCCTTAATTGGGGCAACCCACAAAGAGAATATAGTACAAACCAATGCTATGCGAAGGTGTACGAGCACGGTTGGGAGGTCTGGGTATTTTTGCAGCTCTTATGAAGAATAAAGGTCGTTTGTTATTAAGTGATTAGGTTTTTTTCGTCTAGCCGGTTTATTTTAATTATAATAATTTGTTGGCCAAGAATCTTGCTAAACAAGTTAAGTATCAGTATTTGTAGGTTACTAGGGCTTGTGGTTACATGTCATAAAAATATGAGTGTTAGACTTTAGGAGAGCCTATATCTCAAATCGTAAGAGCAATTGTTGTGTATTTCTTTGTTTATCAATTTTGTTTCCATGATAAAGTAGCTATACCCCGTAAATGCTTAATGCGTTGGCGCATGACTCCCGATAGCAATGTTCCGGATATTGTTTGCATAACATCTTTACCCAAATTTTTGACTAAATGAAATGATACTAATTTAATACGAAAAACTGGAAACTTTATTGATATATAAAGAAATACACCACAATGGTTCCTACATGTGAGTTGCAGGCTCTCCCAAAGTCAAGACTTCAAATTGTTAAAGATATAAAACCAGGCCCCCAACAAAGTATATATCTATACGTATATATGTATCTTATATTGTGTAGCAGCTTCTTAGTCCAACAAGTTGGCACACTAAAAGGATGTTGACTATCGAAGGTAACTTAATACATAATCTTAAACAATCCTTTACCCTTGCTAATAATTGCAAAGATACCGTGACCTCCCGGCTGACTTTGACACGCTCTTACACCTTGCCATAGCTTTGGCCCAAATAATTAACAGCCCTCTCAAACAATCACTTTATACTCAAGGTGAAACTATGGTTACTATTGTTGAATAAGCCTTGAACAGTTCAACACAAGATCCTTTCAGCGGATTAGTACCCCACTTATTATATCTTATTGCCCTCTAGTGAATGCCTTAGATCATCGAGGATCCGGTCACGCTTTTCTAAGTGTCAATTGGCTTTGAACATTGGGAAGAACTAGGGGTGTTTACAAGTCGAACTTTGGCAGTGCTTGAAAAGCTATTTACACCAAGTGTATTTACATATAAGCCCTTAAAATATAGTATATAATATGTATAAAAAACATATCTATTACTTAAAAGCTCGACATTAACTCGAGTCGAGTCTATATAAGCTCGAGCTCGACTAACATTATGAGCTCATTGTATGGGCTCAGTGCTCGATAAAGCTCGGCTCGAACGAGCTCGAGTCGAGTTACTTTGTAGAAATGTAGGGGGGTGAATACGTTCTTTTCGATATTTTTTAGGTTTAAGTAGATTATACTGGTTCGGGATGAGGGGTTTAGATCATCCGTACGTCCCGTTGCAAATCCGTGACACATATACTATTCACTAGTACCAAATCCTTGCGGTGGATAAACCGTATACCTTAGCTCTCACCGATCTACACCTAGACCCGAGCTAGCACCTAACGGAGTTCCGCACCCGGAACTACCCACAAAGACCTTACGAACTCTCACACCTATTACAAGACTAATACTAAAGATATATCAAACCCCAAGCTTGACGGCACCCGGTACAAGACTTTTACAACCTCTTGCTTATCCCGCACATGGACAAGACTTTTGACTCTTGCTTCTCCGCACCGGAGTAAGACTTTACACTTTGCTCCTCCGCACCCGGAGTAAGACTTTACACTTGGTTACAAATGAATGAGAGTAAGTATTTGTTACAACAAGACACCTAGAGTCTCGAGTAAGAAGAAGAAGACTCAATCTAAAAGAATAGAGTAGAAGAAGAATCTAGACACAACACACAAGAGTGGATTAAGTTCTTATGTGTTCTTCTCTTGCAAAGAAGTTTTCTTTCAATAAATGATACAAAGATGTTTAGACATAAGAAGATTGAAAGACTTAGAGATATTATAGAGATAAATAAGAGGGGAGAAATAGTTGGCAAGAGGTTAAGTCCAATCATGGAAAAAGGGTGCTATGTATAGGCAAGCCAAGGCTAGACAGAACGTGTCGCGTTGTACCTGGCGCACTGACACGCGGGTTGTGGCGTGCGATACCTGTTTTGTCTTCTTGCCGATATATAGCTGTTGCCTCTTGCTAAACCCCCATGTGCACTTCACTTTTAACCTTCCCAAGAGTATTTCAAAGCCCCAAGAGGTTAAGCCAACTCATTAGCCATGTTTAATTGGGGTTCAAATAAGCATTGGTTAGAGATAAAAGGGGGAAAAACCCTATTAACTAATTGAGAAGTGGGAAAGGTGGTTAATAGGAGGGAAAGAAGCTATGTGTGGTGATCAAGTTGGGATAAACCAATGCAAAGGTGATTCTCTATTTGAAATTCAAATTTTAATTTCAAGTTCAAATGAAAGTGGTTTAACTTCGACAAAGCAATGCAAAGGAGATTCTTGATTCAAAATTCAAATTCAAATTTCAAATGTTATAATCTCTGTTAATGCCACAATTAACTTTGTTAACCAATCACATTGATGTAACTAAGTCAAGTACTTTGCATATTTAGTAAATGATTAGTGCATTTAACAAAACACTTAAAGTGACCTTAACTTGTTTGATCCAAAAGGGAGTAGACCCATTTGGTGATTAGTTAAGTCATAAGCAAATATTAAATCCATTTGATCATTTTATAAAAGTATGAAAATCCATATGTTTAGGCTTGTTTTATAAAATGTTTTGAGTTGGCTAGAGGGCTTTGAGTTGGTTTTATAAAAGGTTTTTGGGTTGACGTTTTGTAAACCGGGACATGGCATTTTGGCAATCTCTCTAAGTCTGAATCTTGTTGCGATATTATAAAACATCTTAAATATCATGTACGAACCTCTATTGAAAGATCAAGCTCAGTCGAGTAAGAGGAAAGCCGACTTTGGAAAACCGAGTGCAGAAAGACGTCTTGGCCCGCCAGCGCGTGAGACCCAGCGTGCCGGGCCTGTTCTCGTGCGCTTTTGGTTTTGGGCCATCGTTAACGATTTTAAATGTCTCACTATATATATTTATCATCAGTAAAATATAAAGGAGATATATGTCATCATTTGCACCAACATACTTGCCAAAAGCTCGATTCATTTACACCCCTAGGAAGGACTGCGACCATAATGTACTGCACAGGGTCTTTCACAATCATATAAAACCTCAAGGTAGTGGTGTACTGGTGTTAGTTGAAGGATGGGGTGCTGTACCTAATTCTGCCCAAGACAGCTATCTTGACGATTACTTAGGTGTGCCTGAAGTATAAGACTTTTGTAATTTCCAACACTCCTGTTAAGCTCTTTAGCATGTCTTAGCGTTGGCTGGTGGTATGCAGTGCTACGTGCATTCAGAACAACTCTTTCCTGAAAGAACTCATCTGCAACACCTTGTCCCGGTCTTAAACAATTGATTAGACCCAACTTTGTGAATTTGTTGAATACGAACAAAATAACTAATAAAGTAAAGGTTGACCTACTTTCGAGAGGTCGATCGTCTTTCTCGTTGACTAACTTCCGCAGGTAAGTTGCTCTTGACTTGCAATAATGATAATATTAATAGTTAGTGATAATAAATTTTAGTATAAATTTTGTTACCAAGTAACTTAGTTAACAATTAACAAGTTGCTAATATATTAATAAGACTATAGATAAAAATACTATTACTAATGTTTCCTAATAATATTATCAGAATATTAGAAAGAAGTGCTAGTCTCAAATAAAGTATCAACATATATAATTCTGGGTCATTCTACTTATTTGTCAGTTTGCGTTGAATTAGAAGCTTAAGATATAGAGTAATGCCCTGCTAAAATCTTGGTCAACTACCAGTTTGCTTTAACTCATTTTCTTAGGTATTGACAAACAAGTACATATAGAATTGGCATAACACAGTTTTTCACATCATTAAGGTGTTAACAGCTATGTATGCAATGTGTAGAGCATTCATGGAATCTGAATTGCCGTCATTTAAGGAAAGCAATCCTCAGTTAGAGGTGGTTACTGAGCTTAACCGTGGCCAACATCCATTTTTGAAGGGACTATATCGTAAGACTTTATATGAATTACTCTCCTCCTTGTCATTTGTTTGGTTAACTAATGTTTTTTTAAGCAGCAATAATAAAGCTACATTACAGTAATATTTGAATCAGGGATAAATAATTTGAAACTATAAATGCTTCATGCAGAGAACAAGAATGAACGGGTTGTATCTGTTATGAACTTGACTCCAGAAGAGGTATTGCTTTGCGCCACCAGGCTTAGAAATTCACTAGGAAGAAAGGTGGTGAAGCTCAAGACTAGACATGTTACCAAACACCCAAGTGTACAAGGAACATGGACCACAGACTTGCAGATCTGAACCACAAGAATCGCTTTGTTGAATGTTTATCTGGTGTCTAGAAAGATTGCTAGTTCATGATTTCTACATATATTAAATTAAACATGCAGTACAATTTCTTTTCCCCTTACAGTGATCGAGATTTTCAGCTGATTATCTATATAAATGCTTCATGCATTGTTTGAGTTCTATAGGCTGTCTGAAGTGTTTATACAATAGGTTGGTCTCTATTATAGTTACAGATAAAACACTCGTGTGTACTATACCAGGTATAGCATACATCTTAGATACTAGGTTTTGGCCAAGGCTTGTTATTATATATGTACCCACCATTCAGGTCATTAATGCTGTTAATTGAATGTGCTGTTAGCTGACTTTTTAGTGAGATGAAAATGTGCTGTTAGCTGACTGTTCTGTGAGATGAAAGTAATATGCTTGCCAATCTCCCCTTAAGGGGTGGTCATTCAAAAGATGCTCCACTTGATTAGGTATTTACTTTCCTTGAGCTTGAACTTTGCGTGTAGATATAGAATAGTCTTAATTCTTTGTTCCTTCATGCTTTGTGATCAATTAATGTGGTTGTCTGCCGTTGTCAACTTCGTTGGTTAGGTGTCTCCACGTCTTTCTCCACCATGCTCACACTTCTATTTGACTTTTAATTACCAATGATGTAGTTCTCGAGTCTTTATACTTTGTAGATTCTTTGACATTGACGAAGAATCATCTTTAACTTTGTGTTGCCTTTGATTTTGATGAGAACTTTCATGTGTTGTTGGTATGAGCATGTGGAGAATCTGCACGATATCTTCCTCCCGTGAGCATCCATAAGAAGAAAACATAAAACACGAGTTAGAAATAATCCAACGCTTACAAGTTTGAATTTCGAGTGTGTTAACAGCATAGTGTGAAAACACGTCTCTAATTCTCACAAAGGCCGTTCCTGAACTGGAGTCCCACAAGTGAGATAACGCGATATACCGAAGTACATCTACAATTCAGATGAGTCGCTGAAGTACACCGAAGCATCACTCCACGACTGTAGACCGTTTGAGACACACTAAGCGTAATCCACGGGGAGTTACCGAAGTGACCTGCTGTCAGGGCTGCTTGATGTTGACCTTTGCAGGAGTTTCCATTCAATCATTGAAGATCACATATGTGAAACTTCTCATAAATGTTCTGGCAGATTGCTAAGATCTGCGTAGGACTCTAGAATATATCACTTGTGTCCTTATTGATGAACAACAAGCGATGTCATGTCAAGTGTTCCTATGAGATCTTTTGATAAATCTCGTGGCTCTAAACTCAATAGTGCATTTTGGTTTTCCTGAGCGGAGACTAGGGAGAGGGCCTCCTTCTTCAATATCAACGATCTCTAAGAGAAAGTCGATAGATTCTGTAGGGTTCCCAGAGAATGAAACAAATCCTTTTAAGAGGAATTGAGTGGCTAGAAGGTTTAGTGCAGTGCGTCACTGGGTTCATGACGTCTTTGTCTTCAATACCAGTGTCATCTAGTGACGCAGTAGCAGATGAATTGAACCCGGTTTCTGCCCTAAGGTTGAATATGGAGGGCTATTTCTTTTCACCCTTTCTTTTACTTTTCTTTTTAATTCTTCAACCCCTTCTTTCTCCTTTCTCATATTACTCCTTTTTTCAATCATTCCTAAGGACTTCTAATACTAACTATTTGTGATGTCCTTGGGTAGATCCCTCCGGCTCTGGCGGATCATAGGACGGATTTCCTATCCTTAGTCACCTTATAACTCCATGATTGTCCCATGTTGCCATAAAACCATTTTTCTTGAAAATCTCTCAGAGTGTTTATGATAGAAAACATGTTTGAAACACTCCGTGAGTTTTATATTTTCAGAAACACTCCCCCTTCACATGTGCTTATAAGTTTTGACAGAAATCTGCACATAGAGGGTAGAGTTCGCACTTTTTGAATTGATCGACTTTAAATGAACTAGACCGATT